>CM053512.1:37668244-37690190 GCA_028627145.1 Eidolon dupreanum | reverse complement strand
CCCCCCCCCCCCCCCCCCCCCGCTTTCTCTCAGTTTCTAAGGTATCTGAAAGTGGGGCAGCCCTGTATAGCCCAGCTATGCTTTTGGGACAGATAGGAGAAGGCAATGAAGTCCCTTCAGGGCTTCCTGACTAGGCAGTGGGCAGACCAAGGGAGGGTGTGTGCAAAGACTTGGCAGAGGGAAGGTGGGTTGTGGTGAACTGCAGGGTGAGCCTTCCACTGTGACCTCGATAAGAGAAACACCACCTCGCATGTGACTGGGGCCCTGCCCACACACTCACTGTGGTTCCCCAGTACCCTTGGGAGAAAACCCCGCCCTTCAGCCAGGCACTGGTGGCCCCAGTCCACACACCACCTTCATCTCACCCACAGAGCCCCAGACCCACCACGTTCATCTTGGTGTTCCCCAAAGCATGTCCCCCAAACTTTGGCTCTGCTGTGCCCTCTGCCTGGAATGTCCTGTGATTCTATAAATCAAGTGCTCCCTTCTTTGGGCATCCCTCTGTGCTGCCCTTTGGAACACCCCCAGACTCTGCTCTTCCCTGAACCCAGCCCTGACCCCAAAGAGCTGGGAGCATTTATGTCCAGCCTGCCCCCTCCCAGCTACCTTTGTCCCTCACTCAGTGGTTTTCTAGCAGCTACTGTGATGTTGGTGGGATGGGAAAGAGGTGTGACAAGAGCAGAGGCCACTGGGAAGGGAGTCTCGAAACAATGACTAATCAATCATTCTGGCTCTCTGGTGGGCATCATCCACCCAGATCTGAGCCCTCCTTATCCTCACTACAGCTTATTGTGCAGATGGGGAAATTGAGGACTGGGGGGACCTACCTTAGTGGGGTGGGAGGTGGGGAGCAGCCCTGGGGCATGGCCTTATTCCTGAACAGGCAAAGCTCGGCCCTACTGGCAGGCTCTGTCTCAGGGTCCGAATGCATCTCTTCACTTCAAGCGGTCAGGGTGCCTCTGGGCTAATTTTCTTCATCTGTGAAATGGGGCATATGATGGCATCTCCTGGGGTGGGAAGTCTCAGGATTGTCAAGAGGGGCCATTGGTTTGCCCCTGTCTCCAACTGTCTCTTCCATCTTTCTTCATGTTTCTCTCAATCTCTGTCTCTATCTTTGCCCCCTCCCCAGGCCTCATTCATTGGTCCTGAAACTTTCTCTGCCCCTTGGGCTGGCCTGGGCCCCACTGTGCTGCTGGTGAAGGCTGCTCTGTGTGGGATCACGGGGTCCCTGTCCCCACTGTGCCAGGCCTGGAACACTGCTTCTTTGTTCCCGTGGCTCTGACCTCATGGCCTGACCCTGGCTGGCCCTGGGATCCTTAGAGGAAGGGCCTCCTTCCTGACTACCTAGGTCTCAGTTTCCCCTGATGCTCTCCCCCAGCAAAGACCCTCATCCTGCTTCTCAGTCCTGATGGGCTCTATGAACATTTTTTTTCAGGTGAAAATCACATAACATAAAAAGAACCATTTAAAAACATATTCAGTGGCATTTAGCACATTCACTATATTGTGCAACTGGCACCTGTATCTAGTTCCAGAGCATTTCTTCACCCCAAAAGGAGACCCTGTCCCTGTGAGCAGTCAGTCCCTGGCAGCCACTAATTTGCCTGTCCTGGACAATTCATATCAATGGAATCATACACCATGTGGCCTTTTGTATCTGGCTTTTCTTACTCAGCATCATGTTTTTGAGGTTCATCCACGTTGTAGCATGAATCTTCTCCACAGACATTTTGGGCCTTTGTTGACAATGGAGAGAGGGAGACACTGAGACCCCCAGAGGCCGAGAAACAGATACAGAGAAAAGACTAATTTGAGTCTAAAGGAAGCAGGGAGACTCTCCAGGGTCCTCTGAGGCCGGAGTTTGGGGAAATAGGGAGGTGGGCATTTTGGAGGTCTCAGCATACAGCAAGCACCTTGTAAAAATTTGTTGGGATAGTGACCTCAGATCTCCAAGGACACTAAGCTCCATTCAGCTCCTGAGTCTCAGTGAAGGCTAGAGACCCGGCCAAGGGTACAGAGCCTCAGGTCATCCAAGGGGTCTGGTACCTGGTGTTCAGGTTGGGTCTGGGGCCAGCAGAGCAGAACCCCAGACCTGAGGCCCGGGTCTGACTTGCCCCGCAGGTACGTTTGTGGCTGGAATGAGGCCAAGACCACCACAGTTCTGACTTCCTGGGTTTCTCTTTCACTTTGACTTGCCTGGGAGGGGCCATGACATCTAACCCTTTTTTTTTTTTTTTAAATCTTCCTTTTAGTTTTCTTTCTTGCTCAGCTTCAACGTGTTCTAGGGTGAGGACAGAGTGTTTGGGGCCTTGTGAGTGGCACAGAAGCTTGTCCTGGGCCATAGGCCTCTGCGTGGACCAGATGGGGCAGCCAGTGGCCAGGCTGGTCCCCCTCCTCCTCCTCCTGCTCTCCCAGCAGGGCGGTGAGTCCCACCCCCCACTCCCCACCCCAACCCCCAGCCGCTACAGCTTTTCTTACTAGGCGGAATGTGTGTGGAGGGCCTTGGACCTGGGTTCCAGGATTGTTTTTTTGTTTTTTTTTGTTTTGTCTTTATGCCTGTCTTTCTCTCTATCAAATGGATAATCAGTGATCCCGGCTTTTGGAGTCAGACATGGGTATCTCCCTTCTGGTCTTCATTTTGTCTTATGTGAAAAGGGTTGGATCTTTGAATCTTTCCCAGAGTTCAATGAGAAATAGCTTAGGAAGGGATAATGAACAAATATGTATATGATAGGTATACTTAACATAGTATTTACTATATATTCTCCCTCCATCCTGTGGAATTGAATGGAAAGAGGCCCAGCCCCCCTGTGGATAACTGGGTTTGAACTCTTATTCCAGCTCTGCTGTTGCTGCTGTGTAACCTTGGGCAACTTTTTGCCTCTCTGTGACTCAGTTTCCCTCTCTATAAACTAGGGATTAGCAAGGTTTCTTTGGGTGTCATGCAGGGCTGGAGACTAGTGACAGGGAGGGGGCCATGGAGCCCTGAATTGCTTTGGAGGAGCAGCCCTAGAGGTTGATGGGTGGATGGATGGGTGGATAAATGGGTGGATGGATGGATGGATGAGTAGGTGGGTGGGTGCATAGATGGGAAAGTGGGTGGGCAGGTAGGTAGATGGTCACTTGGCCAGTTCCCAGGCTGAGCCCCTCTCCCTATGCAGTGAAAGGCCAGGACTGTCATTATCTCTTTGTTGTATTTACAGCTGAAGCATGCGGTACCAGCGAGTGCTGTTTTCAGGACCTACCATATCAGGATGTAGACTCAGGTTGGGGCAGTTCCTTGTTGTCTTGCGGGGGAGGTTGTGCTGGGCTCTGATTGATGAATTCCTAGCAGCCCCTCCCTTAGCTCCCTCCTGCCCAGCCAAGGACTCGGGCTCACCTGGGATCTTGAAAGCCCCAACCCAAGCTCTGACATTCTGGAGCAGTCACCCTCTCTGAGACTCATCTGCTCCCTGATGGGGTCACAGGGCCGGAGTCTGAGTCTGTTCGGATTGGTCAGCACATGGGGCTAAGCAGTTGTAAAATATTTTGAATTTTTAATTCCTCCCACCCTGACGCAGGCATTGCTGGAACATTTAGGCTTGTAAAGCGCGCCACTAAGGGTCTGCCACTGAGCAGGCGTATCATCTATTGCTTTGGTTAAGAAATTTTTACTGAGTACCTATTATGTGAACACAGTTTTAGACATGAAGAAATCAGCTGCAGGCCCAACTTTTTTCCCTGGGATCACAGCCTCATGTGGGAGATAGACAACAGACCAATAAATGCATATACTGCATATGATGACATGCACAAAGCGGAGGGGGGGGGTGAGAGATGGAGAGGAAGAGGGCTGCTTCTGGTTGGCTGGTGGTGGGGGAGGTGACACTGAAGGAGAAACTGGAATGTCAGGATCTGGGGGAAGGGCACACCACGTGCAAAGATCCTGAGGCAGGAGTGAGCCTAGTGTGTCTGAGGACCCTCGAGGAGGTTGGTGTGGCTGGAGCAGGGAGAGCAGGGGAGATGGCAGGAGACAGGTGGGAAAGGCACATGCTAAGAGCCATTCAGGCTGCAGTGACACTGGATTACATAAGTGTCACAAAGATTCATCCTGAGGGCGTGTCAGCACAGAGATCCCTTCCTTACTCTGGTCTGTTCTCAAATCTCCAGGATCTTCTCTAGGCTCAGCCTCGGGTCCCAGGAACCTGAACTGCTACCGGATATTTGGTGCTGGTTATGAATGCTCTTGGGAGTATGAGGGCCCTGTGGCTGGGGTCAGCCACTTCCTGAGGTGCTGGTGAGGACAGCTCCCAAGACCCCAGACCCTCACCCACCATCCGGCCCTTGCTGACCCTATGCCCCTGCCCTCAAATGTGTGATTGCAGTCCAGGGCTGGTCCTTGCCTCTTCCTGGTCTTCAGTTTCTCGTGTGAGCAAGGAGGGTAGGGCTGAAATGTGGAGGGCATCCAGGTTGGGCAGCAATTAGGGTCCCTCTAGTTCTTCTTTCATCCTTACTTATTAGTCCATGCATCCATTCATCCATCCATTCATTTCCTCCTTCCCTCTGTAACAGCTTATGTTGGGAGATTTGGGGTCCCCCAAACCCTTAATTCCCAGGCTGATCTCTAAGGAACCCCCAGGCGGAAGTGGGAGTAAAAGGAGCAGAGAAGGATGCAGGGATGTAATTTATACTGTTTCCTGTGGCTGCTGAGACATTCTTGGGTTCATTAGGACCCCAGATTCAGCACTAACACCTTCCTTTCCACAGCCTTGGGCCCAAGCGTTGCTGCTACTTCGCTGCAGGCTCGGCCACCAAGCTGCAATTCTCTGACCAGGATGGCGTACCTGTGCTCCATGCTGTCACACTCTGGGTGGAATCCTGGGCCATCAACCGGACAGAGAAGTCACCTAAGGTTACCCTTAAGCTCTATAGCTCTGGTCAGTACCCATTCTCCTCCCTTTCTCCACTGCCCCTTTCTTACTCAGAGATGCCTCTGGTCCCTAAGACTAGACCTGGGGGGATTCTGGACCCCTGGCAAGGGGCTTGAAAATTCCAGCTATTTACACACCAAATACTATTGTGTGACTTGGCAGAGTCTTTCATGGTCCCCTTACCTATCCCCTAGTGATGGACACACAGATTGCTTCTTGATTTCTCCCTGACACCGTAAGGGTTCCAGGACCCTGCTGAGTTTTTAAACTCTGTTTTTATGAGTCAACAACATTCATTTAACATATAGTCATTGGGCTGCTACTGGGTACCATGCCGAGCCATAGGAGTCATGGGCAAGGTCAATGGAGGTCCTAGAGCTGGGAGTAGGGTGAGGTGAGTGAGGCACCACCTTGGGCACAAAATTTTAAGGGGGTGCCAAAAAAAACCCCTCAGTAGTCATATAAACAACACTGTAATGAAACATTTTTAAAAATCAAAATTATTGCAAAAAAATCCATGACGAGCAAAATATCAAAATTTTAAATAGAGACAGGACTCGACCTTGTATTTGTATAACCTTTCCTCACTCACTTCACCCTAATCTGGCCCTGCCTCTGCCTTAATGGAGCTTAGATTTGAGTGGGGGTGATGGATGAGGCATAATTAACATATTTGATGAGACACTGCTAGGAGGTCAAGGGAGGCCTCCAGCGCAATCTGTATCCTGAAGGATAAAATGAATCCAGCAGGAAGAAAGGTAGGGAAGTGTGTTCCAGGTGGGGAAGTGTATTCCATAGTGAGCGCAAAGTCCCTGAGGTAGAATCAAGCACAGTATGACGAGATGCAGAAAGAGTGATAGACGTCTTTCCTTAGATCAGCCTCCTTGAAGTGGGTCTAAAAAATTCATGAGATTTTCTTAACAGTTCTCCAGAGAACTGGAATCAATTAATTACCTTCTTGTCAGCAATTGATGAAAGTGCCTGTCTCACCACAACTTTGTCAGCAGTGGGTGTTAATATTTTAAAAATCTCCTCGCTAACAGGATCCTGTGTATAAATTTTGACTTTGACCCATAGAGTCCCAGGCTTAGATAAGAACGGCAGGGTGTCCCTGACTCATGTTTGGAAAACTTGGTTGGCTACCCTGGGCTGGGTGGGGGCAAGAGCAAATTTTCTGAAAATTTCAGGACCAACAACTTACACGCATGCTAACTTCTCCTCCCCAAACCCCATCTCTGCTTACAGTTAAATATGACCCTCCACCAAGAGACATCAAGGTGTCAGGGTCAGCAGGGCAGGTGCACATGGAGTGGGAGATCCCAGCCCATCAGGATGGTGCTGAGGTACAGTTCCGGCACCGGACACCAGGCAGCCCATGGAAGTTGGTGAGTTTGTTTTCCAGGTCACCGGTGCGCACAGGCCTCCCCGAAATCAGTGTTACCATTGTTATATCTGTCATCCTTCCCACCTTCCCTCCACTCTTGCTCCATGTCTAGCCTCTAAGGTCTCTCTGACATGCAGCTCTGATTTTGACCTCCCTATCACCTATAGCAGGGCATCCTCATCCTCAGCCAGCCAGGTGCCCTCACTTGCCTTGTGCTTCCTCTGGCGCCCTCCCGAATGGCCATCATTCTCTAACCATGCCCTGGATTTCCAGCCTCCTTGCCTTTGCACATGAAGTTCTCTCTACCTGCTTGCCTCTCCCTCCATATGAGCACATGTGAATCCAGCCCATCTTCAGAATCCAGCTCGAGGGCCACCTCTTCCAGGAAGCTGCCCTTCCACCCATTCCTCCCTCCCTTTTTTAAAATTCAGATATAATTGACATATAAAATTATATTAATTTTAGGTGTATAACTTAATGACTCAATATTTGTACATATTGCAAAATGATCACTGTGATAAATTTAGTTAACTTTGACACCATACGTAGTTACAGATTTTCTTTTTCTTGTGTTGAGAACTTTTAAGGTCTACTCTCTTAGCAACTTTCAAATATGCAATACAGTATTATTAACTGTAGCCACCATTCAGTACATTACATCCCCAGGACTTGTTGTTTATTTTAAACTGGAAGTTTGTACCTTTTGACCTCCTTCACACATTTTGCCTACCCTCCCACCCAACTCTCTACCTCTAACAACCACTAATCTGTTCTCTATCTATAAATTTGGGTTTTTGTTCGTTTGTTTTATTTTTATTTTTATTTTTATAGTCCACATATAAGTGAGATCACATGGTATTTTTCTTTTCTGGCTTGAGTTATCTTACCATAATGCTCTCAGGGTCCATCCATGTTGTCACAAGTGGCAAGATTTCTTTTTTTTTAATGGCTGAATAATAATATTTTATCATATGTATGTATATCACATTTTCTTTATCCACTCATCCATTGATGGACACCACAGTTGTTTCCATGTCTTGGTTATTATAAATAATGCTGCAATGAACATAGAGGTGCCTTTGTCTTTTTGAGTTAGTGTTTTTGTTTCCTTCAGATAGATATCCAGAAGTAGAATTGCTAGATTATACAGTAGTTCTATTTTTGGTTTTTGAGGAACCTACATATTGTTTTCCATCGTGGCTGCACCCATTTGCAATCCCACCAACAGTACACAAGGGTTCCCTTTTCTCCACATCCTTGCCAGCATTTATCATCTCCTGTCTCTTTGGTAATACACATTCTGACAGGCGTGAGGTAATATCTCACTATGGTTTTGAGGTGTATTTCCCTAACGATTAGTGATGGTGCGCATCTTTCATGTACCTGCTGGCCATCTGTATGTCTTCTTTGGACCTTCATTTATTCTTCAGCTACTGCCTATTTCCTGCTCTGTCCGCTCACTGCCCCCACAGGACAAGCCTGTGCCTACAAGAAACCTCAGCCTTGACCCAATCCCCAATGAGCCCGCAATTTGAGAGAGACAGAGCCCCTGAGTCTCTGACTTGTGGCCAGTCTCCTCCTCCCTCGGACTGAGAGCATCTCAAGGACAGGTAGTTGCCTCAGCTTCAGCCTCGTCTTCCCTTCAAATGTTGTGCCCCCTCCTGAGTCTCAGTTTCTCCATCAGCTGAATGGGTTTGGATCAATCAGTGGCAAGTGACATGGGACCTCTCTCTATGTTTTATTTTTAAACCCTTAAGCGCACTCTGCAGTAGGCCCTCTTCACCCCCTTTGTAGATGAGGAAACTGAGGCTCAGGATGTTGGGAACCTCTCTGAGTCACACGGGGAGGGTGAGGCAGGCTGGGTTGGGGTTCTCTTGACCCCCAACAACACAGACAGATTTTGCCTCCTAAAATAATTTTTTAAGAAATTATAAAATAAATTTTGCCTCCTAAAATAATTCTTTTAAATAAGTATTTAATTTTGGAATAATCTTAGATTTTCAGAAAAGTTACAAAGAAATACAAAGAGCTCCTGTTAGAACTATCACCCAGCTTCCCTCCTGTTAACATCTTATATTCCCAACTGAGATGAACAGGGTACATTACTAGGAACCAAACTCCAGAGGTTATTAGAAGTCACCCATTTTCCCAAGAATGTTCTCTTTCTGCTCTTGAATCCAGTCCAGGGTTCGACATTGCACTTAGTAAGATAATTGTTTAAAATTTCAAAAGAGATAATATTTTCAACACCAAAATGTAAAACTATATATAAATATGGTCTCATCCTAGGGTGACTGTGGACATCAGGATGATGCTGGCTTCGGTGAGAATAAGAATAGTAACAGCAGTGGCTGCAGCAACTTAGCATTAATTGAGCACCTACTGTGTGCCAGGCCAGTTCTAATTTCTTTATATACCTGTTGGCCTGCCCCGTAGTTCAGTATTGGATTATTCCCACTTTACAGGTGAGGAAAACTAAGGCGTGGGGGTGAGGCCAAAGTCACATTTCAAGGCATGGCCTTCCTGGGACTCGAACCCAGGACAGGGGAAGAAGAGGGTGATACTTGAGGCCCTAAGAGGACTTGTTCCTACCATGTCCTCAGGGCCCGACACACAGTTGGCTCTTAGTAAATTCATGTATATGGTTGGCACTCAGTAAACGCACTATGGCTAAGTGACCAGTGCCATGCCCCATATATCCCGGGTATGAGACATCAAGCCCTTGGCCTGATGTTTGACCTGTTTTTCCCCAGAGTCATGCCTTTGTCCCCTGGAGATAGACACAGCCCAGGAATTTCAGTTACGGAGGAGGCGGCTTGGGCCAGGGGCCCCAGGAAGTCCCTGGAGCAGCTGGAGCAGCCCCGTGTGTGTCCCCCCTGGTGAGAGCACCCAGAACCACAGGAACAGGGGCAGGCATTAGAAATATGGCATTAGAACTAAGGCAGCAAGTGGTAGAAACAAGGTGACAGGTGTTCAAAATAAGGCAGGGGTGAAATTAGTAAAAATTAGCCAAAATTAGTGACAGATGGCCATAAACAAGCTTCGCTGAAAAGTGTAGTGAAGTCATAATCTAAAAAGAATACATTTATCAGTCTTCCTCTCCTTCCAATTTGTTTGGTTGGTTTTGTTCTTTTAAAGTCGCACAAGGAGTTGATGGGTGAAAGTGGCTGTATCATGAAGATATTTTCCCAAATAACACAGGAAGCTGGAGTCAGGACAGCTCAGGAGTGGAGATGTGGTGTGGTGGGGGGGAGTGGGAGGGTGGGGGTGGGCAGGGATGGAGTGACTGTCAGCATTTGTCCCCAGTCCTGCCAGCTGGGGCCTCCTCCTGCCCAAAAGGATATCTGCTGGGAAAAAACTCCAAGAGTTGTTTTCAGATTTTTCTTTCAATTGTGGTAAAAAGCACCCAACATAAAATGCACCATTTTACCCATTTTTAAGTATCCAGTTCCATCACATTAAGTATATTCACGCTGTGCAACATATCTCTATTTTCAGATTTGGAAAAGTATTTAAGAACCCCTAAAATTTGTGTTTCGTGGGAGGGAAGGAAAAGGTCCTGGGTCCCCATCCAAGGTCCACAGAAGGTTATGAGGGGGGCACCCCTACGCCCTCTAGCGTCACCGTCTTGCTGTCTCATGGCAGAAATCCCCCCACAGCCCGACATGAGGTTCTTGGTGGAGCCACTTGGCCCTGATGGGAGGAGGCGAGTGACCCTGCATGGGCAGGTAATGGGGTGTCACAGGGCTGTGCGGTGACCTGGGAATGGGGAGGAGGTGACAACAGGCTGGAGGGGGCGGTATGCAAGTGGGAGACAGAAAGAGACAAGATGGAGGTGGCAAGGACTAGAAGGACTGTGTGTTTAACTAATGGTAATGGGGAGCCATGGAGGGTGTGTGAACAGAGGAGAGATATGGCTGGACTCAGATATTCACAGGCTCCCTCTGGCTACCAACAGAGAAACAGACTGTGGGGCTCTGGTGGACATTGGAAAGCCAGGAGGGGTCAATAGTGTTGATATGGATGAGAGATGATTTCTTTGAAGTCCCCTAAACAACCCATTTAGTACAAACTAATTAACCCCATTTTACAGAGAAGGAAACTGATGCACAAAAGGAAAATTTCTTGCCAGATCCAGGGGCAAAACCATGATATTTTACCCACTGGCTTCACCGTAACTGACTCAGTCAGGTCCCCAATGGGCCATCATAATAAGTCTACAGGGAAGCTCCTTTTCTTTCAGGGTTTTCTCTCATTTGAATTCCATAGGGAAAATTTCCAGGCTTGAGGTCAGCGGGTCCAAAGATGGAAACTCCTTTTTTCCTAGGGGGTTTTGTCAAATTACCGCCCCACAAATAAAACTCAACGTGCACAGGATGTGAATGCCAGTTTCCTAGCAGCCTTGCCAGCATCTAAGTTTATTATTTTCTTAATTTTTGGTGCATATTGTTGGCTGTGATCTGTGGATGAGTCTGTTCGTGGACTGTACCCTGATGTCTACCCACGGGGACAATGAGCATGTTTAGGTCCCCACAAGCCATCTCTCCCACTCATGACAGCTGCCCCAGATCCAGCTTCCAGAAGGCTGCCGAGGGCCCAACTCTGGCGCAGAGGTGACCTACCGCCTCCACCTACACATGCTGTCCTGCTCGTGTAAGGCCCAGGCCACGAGGACCCTGCGTCTGAGGACAATGCTCATCCTCTCGGGTGCTGCCTATGACCTGGCTGTCATCTCCTGGAATCACTTTGGCCCCGGCCCCAACCAGTCATGGCACATTCCTGCCCATGTGCACACAGGTGCCTCCTCCAGTTGGGGAGGGCCATGGGAGGGTCCCTCAGAGCTGAGCACCTGCTCTGAGCCTCAGCTATAGTAGAGTGAGGCGGGTGTTTAATTTAGGGGTGTGTCAAAAGTCTGTAATCAAGATACATAATATTATAAAGCAGTATTTAAAAAAAAATTCTCACTGGCAAACTGCAGCCGAGGCCAACTGCCTGTTTTGAAAATAAAGTTTTATTAGGACAAGAGCCAGGAAAAGGGTAAGGAGAGTGATGCAGGGTCATGCAAGCACAGAGCTGATTCTATTTTTATTTAAAATCTTGTTATTTTGTTCAATATATATGCACAATATATGTAACATATGTATTTAGTATATGCATACATTTGTATATAAAATGAAAAATCAAGATTTATATTTATGTATATATGTATGCATATACAAGTATATATTTTATCGAGGTAAAATTCACATAGCAAAATTAACCATTTTAACCTCCGCAGTCCAGTGGCATTTAGTGCATTCACAATGTTGTGCAATCACAACCTCTAATTGCAGAACATTTCCATCATCCCAAAAAGAAACCCCATCCCCATAGGCAGTCACTCTCAACCTCTCCTCCCCTAGCCCCTGAGAACCACTAATCTACTTTCTATTTCCATAGCTTTGCCTGTTCTGGACATTTCACATAAGCAGAATCACACACTATGAGGCTCTTTGTGTCTGGTTTCTCTCATTCAGCATCATGTTTTCAAAGTTCATCCACGTTGTAGTGTGTCAGTGCCTCAGCCCTTTTTATGACTAATATTACATTGTCAGGATGAACCACATTTTGTTTATCTGTTTATCCACCGATCAACATTTGGGCTATTGCTACCTTTTAGTGATTATGAATATTTTTGCATTCATTTTAATATTTTAAAAAGATTGTATTAAGATAGTATTTATCTTAATGATCAAGTCCTCCTCCCTGCCTCTTTAAATTTTGTGCCTGAGATGAGCGCCTCTGTCATCTCACCTGGTCCTGGCCCTGCTGAGCACCCGACAATCCTGTAAAGGCAGGGCTGCTACGATGATGCTCATTTCAGAACTGAGACAACTGAAGCTCAGACAGGTGAAGCCACTTGCCAGGGTGGCACAGCAGTGAGTTCAGAAGCCCCTGGTCTGGTTTGGGCCATGGCCTTGCTGTATGACCTTGAACCAGTGTTTCTCCCTCTCTGAGCCTCAGTTTCTGTATCATTGGGGTGATTATGGTCTCAATGCATAGCAAAGTGGTGCCTGTAAAGTGCTTGGCACTGGCCTGGTGCATACAATCAGTGCTCAATAAATGGTAGATGTCACCAGAACTGGAAGCAGCACCCACCTCTCTGAGGTTGCTGCAGACACCCTTGTTCTAGGAAGTGGGAGAGATGCACCCAGGGGACTGAGTGGGTGTGTCCTTAGCCTCTGAGTTCTGGTCAGGCCCCACCCGCTGATGGGTGAGACAGGTGGGGGTGGCCAGGCATCTGCTGAAGCAGGAGATGCCTATCAGGCTCATGTGGAAAGTGTGTCAATCTAGGAAGCACTGATGGGGACATCCTGGCAAAGAAGCTGTGGTCAGGCTGGGGGAGGACTCAACTCATTCAAACAGTCTCTCTGTCTCCTCTGTGCCCAGCCCCAATGTGAGGAGATAGTATACTGACCCTCCAAGCCTTGTGGGGTAGAGCTGGGTGAGAGGGTAGGGAGGGCTACAGGCACTTTGTTTGGGTGGTCTGAGGCAGCTGTCCTGATGTGCCTCCCTGTTGCCTCCCAGAACCAGGAGCTCTGAATATCAATGCCGAGGCCAATGGAACCACTATGCGTTGGCCAGCCCAGGCCCCGGGCCTGACGTACTGCATCGAGTGGCAGCTCCACGGCCAGGATGGAATCCCTACCACCTGCACCCTGACGGTGCCTGAAGACTGGGACCATCCTGGAACAGGTATCATGACGGCAATTGCCATCCTTCTGACTCTGTGTCCTTCGTTAGAGCTCCTGGTCAGCTCAGACCTACAGGGACTGTTCCTGTAGGGTGTCTGAGACCCAGAGAGGTCTTGCCGCTTGCTTGAATCACACAGAGGTGGGGACAGGTAGAGACTTGGACCCTCCTCCCAATGCCGGCTAGAGCCTCCTGCTGGGAATCTGGGCTGTGAGGGCTCACCCCTGGGCAGGTAGCACCCAGGCGGATAATGAGTCTCACATTCCAGAGTGTTTCCTAAACATTTACTCTCTTCAGGAAAGGTGGCAGCTAGCAAGATACTGGTGGCAAATTAATGAAGCCTCTGGAGGGAAAGAGGAGGTGCCATATGGCCCAGGCAGCCTCTCACTATCCCACTTCCTGCCATGGCCCCAGGAAGCTTCAGCCTCAACCTGTCCCTCAAAGAGCTCCCAGGCTGGGGAGACAGAGTTGGTTACAGATACTTCTGTCCAATGGAGTCCCATGGATACAGATACTCCTGTCCCATGGAGTAGGACTGGGTTGGAGCAGGGAGGGGCAGGTTGGAGGGAATAAGGAAGGGATTCTGGAGGAGGGGACTTTGGTACAGAAGCTTTGAGGCGCAGGTAGGAGTACTCTAGGAGCTCCTGGCAGATGGCACAGCCAGAGCAAAGGTATGGAGGTAGGAACACAAACTATTTACAGGCCTGACCATTGCTAATCCTCCCAGCAACCTACCACTGGAGCCCAGCATCTGGGGCAATGGGGCAGAAGGCCTGTTACCTTATCACCATTTTTGCCACTGCACGCCCGGAGAAGCCCAACTCATGGTCTAGCGTCCTGTCTACCTATCACTTTGGGGGCAATGGTGAGTGGCTCAAACCTTCAGGCTGGTCTCCCTGGAGGACTCAGCAGTGGCCTCAGCAGTGGGGGTCAGGAGGAGGGAATAAGCATTTAGAGGCGCCTAGTGCATATCAAGCCCTGGCCAGAAGCTAGACAAGTAGAGTCAGCTCAATCAACTCCTAAGACACCCTGAGAGGCATTGCCCATTATAGATAAGAAAACTAAGGTTCGGGGGTGGGGGTGTGACAGCACCTGAGGAGTGGAGCTAGGATTCTGTGGCCAGAGTTACGTAGACAGTGCTGGGGTAGAAGTGCTCAGCCAGAACTCGGAGTTGACCGTGACAATGGTGCTGGTTGCAGCCTCAGTGGTGGGGAGTCCACAGCACATATCAGTGAAAACGCTTGGCCCAGACTCTGTGTCTGTGGACTGGACACCGTCCCTGCTGAGCACCTGCCCTGGTGTACTGAAGGAGTATGTCATACGCTGCCGAGATGAAAACAGCAACCAGGTGTCTGGTATGTGGGGCAGGACACGCTTGGCATGGGGAGGAAGGGGTCTGGGCTTGAGTTCCATCTTGCCGTGTGACCCTGGGGACCTCAATGCCCTTCTCTGGGTCTGGTTTCTACCACTTGAGCCCAGCCTCCTAGGAGTATAGGGGATCCAGGGAACCATGGCGCTTCCCTCCTGCAGAGCTGCCTGTGAAGCCCACAGAGACCCAGGTCACCCTTGGTGGTCTTTGGGCTGGCTCAACCTACAGTGTGCAGGTGCGAGCAGACACAGCAACACTGAGGGGCGCCTGGAGTCAGCCCCAGCGCTTCTACATAGGTGAGTGGGGACCAGGGATAGGATTCAAGTATTTACCCAGCATGCACTGCCTCATCCCACCTGCATCTGCAAGCAGTCCTGCCCTCCATGCATCACCCTCAGGAGACAGTCCCAGCCTAACCTGTTCCCACCACCTCCACCAGCCTCATACCCTACAGCTTCCCCTCTTGAACTTTCTCTCACACTCCTGTGTCCTTGCTCATGAGGGCCCCTCTGCCTGGAATTTTTGCTCCTCCTGTCATCAAACACGTATTCATACTTTAAAACTCAGCACTAAAACTCCCTCTGGGTGTTCCCCAGCTGTGACTGCCCCTCCTCTATACTGGACACCTTGAGAGTGAGTGGGGGTGTCGATGTCTGGCTCTGCCTCCTCCCTCTGCTGGGGGCTCCTGAGAAGAGGAAGGAGCAGGGGGACTATTTATAGAGTAAATGAATGAATGCATATGAATGAATGAGTGTCTTTCTCATCACAAAGATAAGGAGGTGGGCTCCATTATCTTGGGGTGTGTGGCTTTGAGAGATTTGGAGACTAAATGATCCCTGTTCCTGCCATTGCCTCTGCCTGTTGTCCTTGCAGTGAAATCTGGTCCCAAAATAATGTACCACTGAGTCAGGCTTGGTGTGGGGTGGGCAGCCCTGGACCCGGCATTGCCCGGGTGCCAGGCCTTTAGCCCAGTCTCAGGCAGGTGGGTGCCCTGATCTCCCACTTCACACATAAGGAAATTGAGGCACTGTGGGGCTCATGGTGTGCCAGGATCAAAAGCAAGTTTATGGAGGGCCTGACGCACCCAGCTCCTTCCCCAGCTGGAGGCAGGAGGGATCCCTCCCCTAACCCAAGCTCTTCCACCCCCAAGGAGTCCAGGTTTCCAAGTTGTTCGATTTGTCCATTGTCTTCATATCTCTGGGGAGCTTTCTGAGCATTCTCCTCCTGAGTGTCCTTCTATACCTCAGCATGAACAGGTAACTTGCACCCTCTCCCCAATATGACACCCTGACAATAGTGATAGTAACAGTAATAGTAATAATAATAACTGCTGACATCAAATAGGGATTTGTGCCCATTTTACACATGAGGAAACTGAGGCCCAGATGCAGCCAGCAGTGAGGGCAGAGCTGGGATGTGACCCCGGGTCTGTTGGGCTCCTATACTCCCCTCCCCCAATCCAAATCCTCACTCCCTTTGTAACCTAATGAAGGTAAAAAAATAAGTCAGAACAATGAAACGGTAATAACAGACAGAAGCCCTGCTCCACTGACTGGCTCTCTTCCCTCCCCAGGGTCTGGCGGCATCTGTGCCCGCCCCTGCCCACACCCTGTGCCAGCACCGCTGTCGAGTTCCCCGGCAGCCAGTGGAAGCAGGTAAGGGTGCCTTTTCTAGTTCTAGGTCCTGTTTATTGGGTCTGTACTCTGGGCCAGGACTCTGCTGAGTAATGGCCATGTATTAACTTATTTTATTCTACCCCAACCCACTGAGGCAGGGACTCCAGAAATATGTCCTATTTTATAGATGGGCAAGCAGAGGCCCAAAGGGGAAGCTCCCGTGGGCCATTTCCTAGCAGCGGAAAGAGAACTCAGAGCGGCTTCAACCCAAAGGGAACCTGATGGTGGTGGGCTTCCTGCATGGCTGGATGCAGGAACCAGGCATCCATCCATCTTTCCATGCTGCTGTCCTCCCTCCAGGCTTCTCTCCCAGGCAGGCTCTGCCTTCCCTCATGGAAGAGAAAGCCCATTTTCCCCATTAACTGGAGGGAAACTATAGGGCTATCACTGATTGGCGCAGCATGGGTCACGTGCCCATCCCCATGCTTACGACAGGAACCAGGGGGGCTGGAGTGCTCTGATTAGATGGGTCAGGATCACATGGCCGATCACATCAACTATGAGAAAAGCAGGGGCAATTTTCCAAAAAGAAATTGCGGGGGCAGGGAGTCCTTCCAATGGATCCTCAAATTGGTCTCAAGATTTTAGAGAATTTAGACAACAGGGACCTGGTCCTCCCCATCCTTGTGTGGATGGCAAATAGCACCCCACCTACAGCTTCGCCCCACCCTTCCTCTACAGGTTTGGCAGTGGCCCAGCCCAGCAGACTTCCCGGAGGAGGAGGAGGAGGAGTCCCCGAAACAAGCTCTGGTGGTGACCATGCCCTGGGACAAAGGCGATGAGGCTGACCTGGACATGCCGGGGCCTTTCAAGGACAAGATGGAGCTGCCTCAGAGTGCCCCTGAGCCAGCCCTAGACACAGAGCTGCCCTTGGAGGACAGGAGATGGGTGCAAGGACACCCCAAGGCTGGAGGTCTGGGACCCAGTGGGCAGGACAGTCTGGAGGGCAGCCCTGCCCAGGTGGCTGTACTGCCCCTGCTCCTGGGAGACCTAATGCAGAGCCCCAGGTCCAGTGGCTCTCAGCATGTGAGCCTGGAGGCCTGAGGGAGAAAAGGGAACGTCCACCTCATATGGACAGAAAGACTGACGATCGCAGTCACGGCGGCTGATTACTAAATGCTTACTGCATAGTCAGATTGCCCTGTCCAGACACTCAGGTACATGGCTGTCCTGTTTTACAGATGCAACCACTGAGGTGCAGAGAGGGCGAGTGGCTGACATGAAGCCACATAGCACAGGTGGGAGTCAAACTCCAGCCAAGTGACCCAGGCCCCATTCCCACATCCCAGACTCTGCCATCATTGCCCCTCCCCGCTACTCTGTCCAGCACCTGTTGCGACATGTCCTGTGAGGGGAACCCTAAAAACCACCGTGAAACAGAAGCTGCTACACAAGGCTAGGCCTGATATCCATGGGGCAGGGACAGGCACTGTCATTGCCTGTTGGGGTGGAATAAGCTACAGGGTGGCCCAAAGGAGGCAAAATTGATCCCAGGGCCCTGGGCTGGCTGTCTGATCCCAGCAGCACTGGATGCAGAGTCTGGGTGCTCAGCTCCCCACCGCACTGCAGGGTCTCCAGGTTTAAAGGATCAAGGTGAGGAGAAAAGAAGGGGGTCTCTAACATTATGTGGGAGATGATGGCCCCTTCCCTGACCTGTCTCTTCTCCTGTAAGCTGAGGGTGTTGATGATGTTGACCCATCACAGAGCTGTTAGGGGGTCTAAGCCTTAATAAATGAGCCTTCTCTTGGGTATCTTTCTCTTGGCTGAAGCCTGAATTCCTGCTCAAAATCCCCAAATAGGAACTGAGAATTCATTCGTTCATTCATTCCACATGCATTTTTAAATCTCCCCTTCTGGGCTCCCCCAGGAGCACCCAGTCTGGGCGAGACACAGCTGGATGATCATTCTGCCAAGTCAGAACTGGGCAGGGAGAGGGACAGCCCCAGGGGGAGTGAGGCTGGGTCTTCCCTCCATAACAGGAGCCTTGGTTGGCCCCCCAGCCCTGCCCCTCCCAGGAGTCGGTTGCCCTACAACCGGAGCTCAGTCCTCCCTCCTTTTCACACCCATAGTTCAGCAAGCAGGATCCATGCCTCTCAGTCTCATACACACCCTGAATCCATTGCTTCCTGCCCCTTCCCCGCCTGACCCCCGCACATCCTTAAATGAGTTATCGCGGATTCCCTCTGTTGCCACCAGGTGGCAGCAGCGGCGCGTGTCTTCCCAGCCCAGACCTTTCCGCCCCCTCCCATCTCCCATCTGCCACCGAGTTTGCGAAACAGATTTTTCCGGTTTAAAAATGGGATGAGAAGGACAGAGATTACAACTCATAACCCCAGGATTTTATGGCAAAAGGAGTGAGGCCTCTGGGTGAGTGATATCAGGCAGCCAGTAGGGCCAGGAGGAGGTGGTCCAGGCCCTCACCCATTGGGCGGAGTAGGCAGTTTCCTATCTATGCGGTTAGATGGGAAACACACTGAGACCTTAGCCATGGGTCTCCAGCTACATGTGGCTGCTCATTGTTCCTCTCTTGGATTTGCCTCGTCCCACCTTTTGCACAAGCTGTGCCCTCAACCAGGCACACTCTCCCTGAAGGTACCCCCTCCTCATTCCTGAGAAGGTGGCCAGGGCAGGTGGACAGACAGGAGAGGATGCTGAGTTAGAAGCCTCATGAGAAAGACCAGAGTCACCTGACGCCCCGCAAGTCCAGAACCCTCCATCCTCGCCCCCCACAGTGGAGCCTCCAGAGAGCTAAATGCTCCTATGCTAACGGTCCCAGTCTTGGACCCACCCAGTAGCACAGGACCCAGTTTGGTGGCCCTTGGAGTTGGCTGTAAACTTGCACCCAGGCAAAGTCTTCTCGATTCAAGGAGCAGGAGTTAGATGTTTACTAAGCACTGTGCTAAGCTCTTGCTGAAGTGAATAGGAAAAGGGACACCCTGCTTTCATGGGAGAAGGCTGAGCCTGTCTTGGAGAGAAGAATGCAAGGAGGACAGCAGTACAGAGATGGATCCCTAGTCCCTGGATCCAGCCATGCCTGAAGTCCACCACCCTGGGATTTTTTTTTTTTTTCCCATCAGGTTCCCTTTGCATTGAGACACTTTTAGTTCTGTTTTTGCTTCTAGGAAATGACCAATAGGCAGTTCCTCTTTGGGCCTCTGCTTGCTTGTATAATATGAAAGAGTTCAAAGCACTTGTTGGTGTCCCTGCCTCAATGCATTGGGCAACCCTGCTTAGGAGAGCCCTGGTCTAGTGTTTATTGAGCACTTGCTGTGTACTCATTACTCTGGGCTCCTCTGAATGTTGATTCCTCAGTTCATCCCAGCAGCTCTAGCAGTCAAGGCTGTAGTAGACCTCATTTCACAGTTTCATTCATTTCATTGATTCAGGAAGTGTTAAGCACCTACTGTATACCAAGCTCTGTCCTGCACAGGTCCCATCATGAAGATTCCTGGTTGGGTAGAGAAAGGAGATGCTAATTTAATCATCATACAGAGTTTTAATAAACCTTAGGAGAGTAACAAGTTAAAGTGTGAAGAATGGGAGAAAGGGAAGGCTTCCTGGAAGAGGTGGTACTAGGCCAAGATAGTGAAGAGTTCAGAACAGCAAGAGCAAAAGCCCTGAGGCGGGTGTCCTTGGTGGGAATGGGTGATGGGGAGCTAGAGGTCACAGCCCACCGGGCTGGAGGCTGATAGGTTTATTGTTAGGCTGGGGTGGGAGTGTTCTAGAGTAGGAGAATTGAGACCAAATTTGTGACTTGTCCAGATTCTTCCTGCTGTGGTTCATCCCAGTTCAGATGACTAAGCTTTGCTGGCCCTGGTGTTCCACCTGTAAAATGGGTAAAGCGACCTCTCTAGAACTCTTGCACCCTCCTCACCTCCTCTCCTCTATTTCTGTCTTGAGCTGACTCTCTGTTTCACCATGGCTTCCACCGTGAGTCAGGGAGCTTGTCTCCATCAGGGAGAAAGGCTGCCTCGGTTCACCTCCTCAGATACTCTCTTCCTCTGTCTCTCCGGGGGCTTCTGGGTTTGGTCAGAAAGAGGCGTAGTCTTTACCTCTGCCCTCAAGCCACAATGGGGCTGGGGCGTCAGGGGCTTCTGGTGATACGGGAGATGTACTGCAGGAGATGACACAAAACAGCCCTGCACCCCTCCGATGCCAGGAATGCCCTCCCCACACTTGGATGCCTTTGCTGTTCCTCCTGTTTTTTTTTTTTTTTAAAGGTATATTCACATACTATACAAATTACCCTTTTAAAGCGAACAGTTCAGTGCCATTTAGCACTGTTGTGCAACCGTCACCTCTATCTAGTTCCAGAACATTTTCATCACCACAAAGGAGACCCTGTCCTCATGAGCAGTCACTCCCATCCCCTTCCCCCAGGCCCTGACAACCACCAGTCTGCTTCTTGTCTCTATAGATTTGCCTGTTCTTGTCATCTCATATATAAGAGAACATACACTTTGTGGCCTCTTGTGTCTGTTCTTTTATGACAGAAACGCAGCATGAGTTTTTGAGGTTCATTCACATTGTTGTGTGTGTCAGTGCTTCGTTCCTTTTTACGGCTTCATAATATTCTACCTTATGGGTGTGTTACTATTTATCCATTCATTCATCAATGGAAATTTGGGTTATTTCCACCTCTTGGCAATTGTAACTAGTGCTGCTATGAACATTGTGTACAAGTTTTGGTGTGAATGCATTTGCATTTCTCTAGGTCTATACCTAGGAGTAGAATTTCCGAGTCATCTAATGATTCCGTGTTTAACTTACTGAGGAACTGCAGGTTGTTTGCTAAAGTGGCTGCACATTTACGTTCCATCAGCAATGTACAAGGGAGTTCCAGTTTCCCCACATCCTCCTTACCAGTGTTTCCCATATTTTTTTTGAGTCTAGCCATCCTAGTGGGTGTGAAATGGTATCTCACTGTGGTTTGATTTGCATTTCTCTGATGACTAATGACGTTGAGCACTTTTTCTTGCACACATCAGCCATTTGTATATCCTCTGGAGAAATGTCTATTCAAATCCTTTGCTCATTTTCCATTAGGTTATTTATCTTTTTATTATTGAGTTGTGAGAGTTCTTTCTCTATTCTTGTTATTAATCCCTTGTTGGATATATGATTGGCAAATATTTTCTCCCATTCTGTGGGTTGCCTTTTCACTCTCCTGAGAGTCCTTTGTTGATGAAAAGTTGTGAATTTGATGGATTCAACTTATGTATTTTCCTCTGGTTGCTTGTACTTTAGATGTCATAGCTAAGAATTCTCCTCATCTTAGTAGATACCTGTCCCCATCATCCCTGTCCTTCCGACCCCCCAGCCCTTCCCCCCGTCCCTCCCCTTGAACCCTCCCCCTGAACCCTCCCCCAGTGGGATTGGGGCAGCAACAAGCAGCCTCCATCAATGTTTAATAGGAGCTCATGGAACCTTGGCAGGGATGTGGGAAATTGCGCCGGAGTCATGCGCCCCTTGGCGTCAGCCAGCGACACGCCTCCAGTGGCCACAGGTGGAGGCTGTGTCCAGCCAGACTCCAACTTCCAGGTGGGAAAACCGAGGCATGGGGCAAGGGTTGGGGGGAGTACAGGACCTGCCTGCGCCCTGTGTTGGGACGACGGCGGACGTTGCTGTCCCCACCCTTACCCGTAGCCGCTCCTGGCTCGGCTCCTGTACTGCCCTGGGCCAACCCTGCTCGGAACCGCCTGCTCCTGCACCTGGTTCCTGCTGAAACCAAAACACCCAGGAGGAGGGAAGAAAAACACTCTCAAGGCGGTAGGAGATGGGGGAGGAGTAGGTTCTTTCTGCAAGTCTTCCTGTGCTTACGGGTTGGGGGTAGGGTGGTCACATAGTCAGTCGACCAACTTCTCGCAGCTTCCGG
>CM053512.1:37341000-37668144 GCA_028627145.1 Eidolon dupreanum | reverse complement strand
GCTAGGTGGGGGGCCTGTCTCCCCTGATTGCCCCTTCCCTCTCTCTTCCTCTCTCTGTCTTTTTGTCTCTATTCTGTCTCCCTGTCTCTCTGTATGTGTCTCTGTCTCATCTCTCTCCCTATCATTGTCTTTCTCACTCTTCTCTCTTTCTCATCCTCCTCTCTCTCCTCGTTTCTCTCTATATCTCTCTCTGTCTCTCTGTTTCTCATTGCCTCTGTCTCTCCCTCAACTCTGCTCCAGATCTTCCAGACTGGTACTATATCAGCTGGATCTGCCCAGGCCTCCCACAGCAAGCCCGGATTCTACTCTGACAATTGCCCTCACTGGGGCCAGCTCCACGCAGCCTGGGGCCCTCATTTTGCTGCCTGAAAGACTCTATTGCCTAAGATTCTCTTTCTAACCCTGGAAGCCCAGCAGCTCACCACCTAATCTCAAGGCACAGGGTTCCCCTCACCCTGCAGTTTTTAGATGAGGAAACTGAGGCCTATATCATGAAAACCCATTGCTAATCCCCTGATCCAGCCACTGCATTCTGGGGCTCTCCATTTACCTTCCAGCTTGCTCTCCCCTGAGCCTACCCCATGAACAGTCAGCACAGATGGTTCCACAAGAAAAGGCTGGGCAGTGACCCTTCCCCCACCTCCTGGAGCCAGTTTCCCAGTGGCAAGTGACCCAGGCTGTGTCCCAGTGGCATTGGTAGCTGTCTGGTGCAAGGCTGGAATGAGGACCAGATGGTGGGGTCGAAGGAGGAGACTCTGGTGTCAGAAAGGCTCACATGTCCCCACCCTCCCTACCTCTCATCAAGGTGTGTGTGTGGCAGGAGCAGGGAGGGAAATGTAGGGCTTCTCAGGTTGAGGGTCCCTTCGTGAGAAAGCTCCCCCACCTCCCAGACACCTGGAGACCCCCAGCTCTGGACCCCCTCTGACTTGACCTTGACTCTATAAAACTATGTTGGGCCCAGACCCTCCCAAGCTGGGACGTCACTCCACACAAGGCAGGCCCTGAAGGTGACCGGGAATGAATGAACAAATGAGAGCACAACGCGTGACATGCAAGTCTAGAATCACAGAAATGCAAGGCCATAAAAACCAAATCAGAATTCTCAGCACGCCCGGGGGCTCCCATCCCAGCCCCTGTCTGAAGCTGGGAATTGAGTGACACATTCCAGGGTGGGCTGGTTTGATGATGCACATCCCCCCAGGCAACATTTGGTCTCAGGAACTGGGTCAGGAGTCTGATCTCAGGGGTTCGAAGCCCACCTCTGCCACTCCTTGACCTGAGCAACCGCTTTGCCTCCCTGAGCCTCATTTTCTCCATCCGTAAAACTGATATGGTGCCTGTGTCTCAGGGTTGCTGAGGGAGTAAGTTTATCTGTGTGAAGCCAGGTCAGGATTGAAATTATAGAGGTAACATCAAAAAGAGACAGAGGATGGCAGTTGCATCAGGAGGAAGCCAACCACCCCGGTGACTCAGTGATGGCCCAGAGGCTCCCTCCCCAACCTTGGCCACTTGTTCCTTTCAGCCTCTCCTTTACCCAGATCTCCCTGCCCCCAGAGCCTCAGTTTCCCCCACCATGAAATGAGACCAAATGGGCATCTCTGACTCTCTTCTGCATCCCCTGTCCCATCCACCAGTGAAATTGCTCCCAAAACCCTTCTCACCACCTGGTTCAGCCCCATCATCATCCCTGGGACCAGTGCAGACATGGCCTCCCTGATCTGGTTTCTACTCTCATCTCCTACAGGTTCTTTATCTCCATAGAGGCTGGAGTCAGACTCATCCTTCCTTTCTCCAGAACCCTCTATGGCTCCCACCTCCCTCAGAGTAAAAGCCAATGTCTTCCCCTTGGCCACAAGATCCTGTTGGGTTTGCTGCTCCCACTTCCTTCTCCACCTTAGTTAACTCAGACCTCTTAAGCTCCTCCAACAAGTCAGGCATTCTCTTGCCCCATGGCCTTTGCACAAGCTGCGCCTCTGCCTAGGACCAGTTTCACCAAGATGCCCTGATGTCTATCCTCCCGGTCTCAGCTCAAGTGTCATACCCACCCATGCCCTTTCTTCCTCTCCTGATATCAGTGTTCTCAGCAGTGTCAAATCAATGTACTCAAAGTAATCACACTGATAATAAGAGTCATTTACTAGATGCCTCCTGTGCACCAAGCCCTGGGCTGCAGGCTGGGGACAAATTGGGGACAACTGAGACATATCCTTGCCATTGTGGGAGTCGTGGTCTGGGGGCAGGAAAGGAGATGGACAGAATGAATAATGTGGGACACACGGCCAGACGTAGCAGAGAGTCTTTCCAGATTGGGCAGCCATGGAGGGCCTCCTGGAAAAGGCGACATTGGGGCCGAGTCCCTGAAGAAGTGGTGAAAGGAGATGATGTGGGGAGAGCAGCAGGGCTGCATGCCTTGGGGGACCACAGGAAGGCCTTTGTTTCTACCTTAAGAGCAATGGGACCCCCTGGAGGATCTCAAGGTGGGTGATTGGGTTTGATATGTATCTCACAAAGGAAAGACATGACTCCATGTGACACTTTAGTGGCTGTGTGTTTCCAACCAGTTCACAGAAGAAAGTGAGACTCAGAGAGGTGAAGTCACTTACCTGACCAGAAGCCTGTGCATCCCTCTCCCCACTCCCAAGTGGCCCAGTTACAGGCACCACAGTGCTGTCAATCCCCAAGTCTCCTGGGAATGGAGTTAGCCCTCCTCCACCCACTTCCCCATTCCCGATCCTCTCCCACGCAGCCTTGCTGGGGGATTTTCTCACAGGGGCAAAATAACACAGCTGGTTTCACAAGTGGGTGGCCAAAGCCCGAGGCCTGGGTTTCAGTTTGCAGGTAGCATCTGGCTCCAACCTGCTGCAGTCCAGAAAGATTTTCTGGGGCTACCATCCAGGGGCTGGTTGGTATCTGTGCTTAAGAGGAACTGGTCAGCAGCCTGCCGCCAGGGCAAGGAGGGTGCCCTGGCCCAGGTCTATCGGGATCTGGGGCAGGATTTACACTGGGAAGTGCACTTGAGCCCTCTCAGCCTTGATCATTCATGTAATCACAGCCAATGCTTATTTTGTGCTTTGCTGAATTAGCATATTTTATTCTCCCAGTGAGCATATATTAAATGCCTACTGTGTACCTGGCTATGTGCTAGGTATTCCCCTCATTTAATCATCCCCACATCCTATAAAGCAATGAGCGAGTTTTCCTCGTCCCTCTGTAACAAATGACAGTTACCTGGTACTTAAAACAACAAAAAATTTTTCTCTCTCAGTTCAGGGGACCAGAAGTCTGGAATCAGGTGTGGGCAGAGCTGGATCCTGTGAGAGCCTCTGAGGGAGAGTCTGTCCCAGGCTTCGCTCCCAGTTGCTGGGAGCTGCCAACAACCCTTGGTTTATGGCTACATCATTCCGATCTCTCCCTCTGTCTCCAAATGGCCACATTTTTGTCTCTGTCTTCTTGTCTCTCTCTTATAAGAGTACCTGGATTCAGGGTCACCATAATCCAGGATGATTTTGTCTCAAGATCTGTGATGAATTACATCTGCAGTGACACTTACAGGCATGTTCTGAGTAGACATATCTTTGCGGTGGGGCAAAGGGCACAATTCTCCCAGCAGGTATTATTAGTTCTACTTTACAGGCCAGGAAACAGAGGTACAGAAGTCAAGTCACTGATGTGAAGGCCTAGGACTTAAACCCTGGAGCTTGGATTTGCTCATGTCACTGCTCTACCTCTGTGCTAAGTCCTTGCCAAGAGCTGGGGACATAAAGGAGAACAAGAATTGTAGCATGAGGAACGTGGCTTTTGAACTTCAGGTTGCTGGATGCTCCACGGATTAGAGTATAATCTTGGGGTCAAGATTATACTCTTGACTGGTCGTGGCTGGCATAGGGTCCCCCAAACACATGTCCACCTGGAACCTCTGATTGTGATCTTATTTGGAAATAGGATCTTTATAGATGCCATTAAAGTAAGGATCTAGAGGTAAGATTATCCTGGATTTAGGGCCCTAAATCCAATGACAAGTGTCACTAAGATAAGAGAAAGGAAGAGGAAACCTAAGATAAAGGAGGCCAGGTGAAGACAGAAGCAGAGATTGGAGTGAAGCTTCTACAAGCCAGGAAATGCTAAGAATTCCCTGGAAGACAGGAGAGGCCTGGGATGGACTATCCCTCAGAGCCTCCAGAAGGAGCCGGCCCTGCTCTCACCTTCATCTTGGACTTCTGGCCTCCAGAGCTGTGAGAGAATAAATTTTATTGTTTTGAGCCACCCAGTGCATAGTACTTTGTTTTGGCAGCCGCAAGATACTCCCACACTTCCTCTCATCTCAGATAATGGTCCCCCTGCTCTCCAGTAGGTGCCTCAGCCTGGAGAAGGCAATGTCTACACCTGGGCATGCTGGCCAGAAGGAGGGAGGCATGCATTTCTCTTTTGGAGATTTCAAGAGGATGTGGGCTGTGGACTTTGATGTGCTTAGAAACTCCAGATGCTTTTCTAAAGTGTAGAACTCAGCCAGCCGTGAGTGAGTTTCTTGTGAATCCGGAACTTGGAAAACACTGATATTGTTGGATTTTGTAGCTTTTGCTATCAAATGGCATCTGATTGGTATTTAAATTTGCATCTCCCTTATTTCCAATTGATACTAAACATCTTCTCACCACATGCATTTCCTCCTCCAGGTTCTTCATGCTCTTCATAATGAGTTAGAGTTCTTTATATATGTTCTATACTATTCCTCTGTCAGTTGAGTATATTGCAAATATTTCCCCCTAGTTTGTAACTTACTTTCATTAAGGTGCCTTTCGATTAACAAAAAGTCCTAATCTTAATATATGCAAATTGTTGACATTTTCTTATGTAGATGATGCCTGTTGGCTCTTGTTTGGGATCTTGTTTCCTGATCCCAAGATTGCTTACGTTTTCTACCAAGACATTCATGTTTTATTTTATTATATTTTTGCATGTAACTCCTTCACCTACTTGGAGTGAGTTTTATGCATGACATGACATAGGATCTAATTTAACTGTTTTCAACATGGATTCATGTTTCCCAGATCCTTTAATGAAATAGTCTCCCATCCCCACTGCTGGGACAGACTCTTTCCATCTCAGGGTAAAATCCCTGACCCGCATTGTGTGTCTGTAGGCATTTAATTTCAATCCATTGGTCCTTATGTCCTTGTGCCAAATCCCTCTGACTCAATTACAGGCTTTGTAATGGGTCCCAATATCTGGTAGGACAGGTAACACCACCCTGTTCTGCAGAAGTGTCCTGGCTATTTGCAACCCTCTGCTCTTCTAGGTAAATTTTGGAATCATCTTATCAAGTTCCAGGAGAAAAAAACAACAACAATCCTGTTGTGACTTTGATTGGGATTGTGTTAAAATATCAGATGGGGAGAGACAAGAGTCTTTGAGACTCTACCTCCCTGTCCATGAATATGGTACACCCACCTTCTCCATTGTTTCCTGAGTATCTTTGAATACAGCCGTGTCTGTTTCCTTGAAGGGCTGAGAACACCATCTGTCTCATTTCTTCTTTTCCTGATGCAAAGGTGCCTCCTTCTGATCTTCTGTTTCACCAGCTCATTCATTTTCCATTGCATTCCTGATTTCACCATGAGGTTTTTTTCTCCGTTTTTCGGAGAGGTCCACTCTCACATGGCCAGCATCTTTCCCTACCTGTTTTAGAATGTGAATCAAGTTCATTTTAAGCTCCTGGCTTATCTGTCTTCCTGTTCCTGCTTTTGATGGAAGCTGTGGTTCGGGGATTTTTTCTGGTGAAATGATGGATTTTGATCATTTGGATTCCAGCCCACTTACTCAAGGACATCACTGATAAAGTCAGTACCAGTCCCCCAGTCCCAGGGAATGGGGGCAAGACCCCAGTTGCTGTAAAGCCTTAGGCTACCACTTTTCACTGCCCCTGTCCAGGCTTCCCCCATCATCTCCAGGGGAGGCAGCCTCTGGGAGTAGGGGGTCACTCTGTGTATTGCAAATTCCCCTTCCAGGGGTGAGAAGGGGCAATCCCTGCTCCAATCATTCCAGCCTGGGTGCAGGCAGGTGTGGGGGTGTGCATCGTGTGTCCCCGAAATGGCAGGGGGGTGCCAAAAGCAAAATTCCCAGCCGCCCCCTTGAGGCTGCCTGGCGCCTTCTTCTCAGGCCCAGGACATTCTCAGAGTTTTCTTGACATCCCCCACTCTGGGCTGGCCTCCAGGAGGAGCTGAGCTTTCCCTCCACCCTGGACATCCGGGCCTGGGATCAGCCCCAGGAGCCCAGAGGTCATTTTAAAATGACGGGTGTTGTGGAAAATACCAAATGGGCCCTGCAGTGGAGAACACACAGTGGCCCGGAGGCTGTCCCCTGATTCACAGGGACCCAGGCAGTGCTGACCCTGTTTCCATGACACCCTTCCTCCTAAACCATATTAGGTTTCTGCTAATCCCACCTGAGACCTGAGATGCTTTTCACAGGACAAGTTGACTCCAAAACCCAAATTACCCTTGAAGGCCGTTGGGAACTAGGGTCCCTTTCATTCCTCGAACCCCCAGCCTTCAGGATCCTGCCTGTGCTTCCCCATCCTCAGGGCCTGACCAGTGTCATGGCCTTGGGAGCTGCAGGTTGACAACTCTTGGCCTCAGTTTCCCCATGTGTGTGGAGGAGGAGCCCCCATCTGGTTGCGGGCCAGGGAAGAGTCCATGGGCCAGATCTGGGGAGTGGAATTAATGGCCCAGGAGCCTATTTCTGCCTCTTCCTGTCTCTGTCTCTCCTACTATCTCCCTGTCTCTATATCTCTTTGCCTCTCTCTGCCCATCTTTCTCTCTGTCTCTGTTTCTCCCCGTGTCTGTTTCTCTGTCTCTCCACTGTCTGTTTCTCCCTTTCTGTCTCTGCCTTTCTGTGTCTCTCCTGGTCTCACTGCATCTTCTTCTATCTCCCATTGTCTGTTGTTTCTCTAACAGGTAGATCGGGCCCCTTGTCTGACCTCTTCCTGACCCCTGCACCTACCCCTAGTCCTCTAGTTCAAGTGGGATGAGCCACTGTTGAACCTCCAGTGAATGGTTGATAGGCTGAACTTTCAGATGAGGCCAAAGTTGCACATACTTAGGCCCACCCTGGGCCTGGCTTCCTTGCCCAACCCCATTAATTTCGCCACCTGGGTGCCACATTACTGATTCCCCAAAGCACCCCCTAGGTCCCCTTGCTAAGCCATGAGTCCAACGTCAGTCACCCTGAGTCCAGTGTCAGTGACCAGGGACTCCAGGGTGTCAGGACACTGGCTAGCTTCCTCATCACCCTGAAGGCTGTCCTAGAATAGAAATAGCCTCAGGACTGGACCTTGTCGCACTGCTGTCTCATTGGGTGGCCCCAGCCAGCAGAGACTCTCCTGCCCTGTAAATTAACAATGCAAGCATTTGAATAATGATTGACATCAGCATAAAAAAATAAACACAGCTGAGAGACAAAAGATACCAAATCCACCCCAGGATTTACTTATCCCAGCCTCATCGCACCTACTATACCAGCCCAGCAACCTGGTCCTCACTTTGGCCCCACAGTAGGGGGGTTACCACCCCATGTACAGATGGGGAAACTGAGGCAGCATCCGTGTGTACAGCTGGGACAGCTGAAATACCTCCACTTCTAAATTGACTGCTTTTATCTTTTTTTCTGTGTTTAATACATCATTTCATATATAGCATGTTAATATTTACACAATTTAAAATAAAGATGTGTTTTCTTTTGAAGTGAAAAAAAGAACATTCACAAGCAGTCTGGACATTAGAGTGTAGAGTAAGATACTCTAAAGTATAAAGTAAGATCCCATTTCATCCTTCCAGAGCTATAACCAAAAGCATGAGTTTTCAAAACAGAAGATTTTGCTTTTATGTTGCCTATTCCCACAGTCTCAAAATAAAATATCCTAGAACTCTTTTTAAGGTGAGGTCTGTCACATACAATAGAGAACAGCTGGATGTGTTTGAACAAGTGCATCTAGTTCTGGAACTATCCACCTGGATATAATGTTCGTATTGCCCAGAAAGTTCTGCTAGGGCCCCTCCCTGACCCCAGGTATACAGTAAGTGATGAACACTGGATCAGCACATTTGGCTTTGCCTACATTTCAGACTCAGTGGGCCGAGAGCTGGGGATTCCTCTTGCCACATCCCCAGGGGCCTGGGGCAGGGTCTGCCCATGGCCCTCTGCAGTTGGCCCAAGTCCCATTTTATGGTCAGTGCCACTGTTAGAGACAAACGGATCAAGAGGTTCAGTGGCCCCCATTCTGGCCCTGGATACTGAGCCTCCATCTTCACACTTTAAAAGTGAAAGGCGGGCATCGCTATAGATGGAATGTTTGTGTCTCCCAAAATTTCATAAATTGAAACCCACATCCCAATAAGATGGGGCCTTTGGAAGGTGATGAGGTTATGAGGGTCGAGTTTCGTGATGGGATTAGTGCCTTTATAAAAGGGGCCCCAGAGAGTTCCTTTGCCCCTTTCGCTATGTGAAGACACAGCAAGAAGATAGCCAGCTGACTGCCACGGCCTTGATCTTTGACTTCTAGCTTCTATAACTGTGAGCGATAAATAAATGACTGTTGTTTAAGCCACTCAGCCGTTGGTATTTTTATCACAGCAGCCCAAACTGACTAAGTCTTGCTGCATCCTAGGGTTACGAAGAATTCGCAGCCAGCAGTTTTGTCCCCCTAGGCCTCAGTTTCCCTGTCTGTAAAATGTGGGTACTTACGGAACCAGCCTGTGGGACTTTTAAATGAGATCTCCCATCAAAGCTCAGCTGGGCATTCATAGGCATTAGCGAGTATGATTATGTAATTGCTCTCACAGCCATCACAGCCTAGGTTCTTGGTCCTGACAGTTCCCAGTTAGGCATTTCAAAGGTCTATTCTCTGCCTCCTGACCCCACCCAGCAGCATGCAGACACATCCCCTGCCTTCTGCTCCTTGTCGCCTGAGGTGGCCACAGCAACCTGGGCTGGAGGATGCACCAGGCAGGCAGGCGGCACAGGAAATTCCAAGGCAGAGGTGTTGCCAGGCACTGTTCATCTCACCCCTGCCTGGGCGCAGGATGTGCCAGGGCTTCTGTCCTTTCCCTTGTGGGCCATTGAGGATGCCAGACCTGCCTGACCTGCCAGGAGACCCTGGTCATTCTAAACTTAGTCTAGTCGACGATCTGCTGGAGTCTGAGAATTATCATAGGGAACTGGGGATGGTACGAAGACAGCCCCTCCCACCCCACGATCTTTATACATACTGTGCCCTCTGCCTGGCACTCACTGCCCCCTCTTTGTATCTACAAATCTCCTCCAGGTCTTCCATGTGTCACCTCCTCCAGGAAGCCTTCCTGGACCTTACGCATGGGTCTTAGCATTGGATGTCTCCCTTTGGCAGGTCTTGTTCAAGTTTTAATGTTGCATTTATGATGATGACTGGATTAATATCTATCTCCCTTTACGTGCAGCCGAGGGCAGGCAAGGGTAGGTACAGTAAGTATTCAATAAAGAGTGGTGGAATCAATCACTTAAATTCATTAACTATTTATTAAATCCCATCTCTCATTCATTCAGCAACTCTTTACTGAGCCGTGCAGGGCACCAGGCTGGGTTCTGGGTGCTGAGGATATGCTGTGAATGAAGAAACCCGGCCCCCAGCCCTCCTGGGGGACCCCTGTGGTCTAAAGTCTCTTGCTGATGTTCTAGTGAAGTTCTTGAATAATACTGTCATTCTTGCCACACTAGCAGTTACTGCTCCCCAGAGACAGATGATGCGATGCACTTATGAGCCAATAATCAGATCTTACTTGGGCACAGTTTTTCCATCCTGAGAAAGACAAGGACAATGACCTTCAGGGCTATTAGGCATCAGGTACTTTCTCTATGCCTGGCCTGGGCTCAGAATTAACAAACAAACATCTAGGCCCCCAAATAACTTTGAATTTCACATAAACAACCAATACATTTTTTTAGTATAAATATATCCCAAATGTTGCAGGAGATATACTAAAACAATTTTTTTTGGTCATCGTTTATTTAAAATTCAAAGTTAACTGAGTATCCTGTATTTTGTCTGGCAACCCTGATTTGTCATCATGCCCATTTTACAGATAAGGAAGTGGCGGCCCAGAGAAGTTAAGCAATATGCTCCAGGTGGCACAGCCAGGGATGAGCAGAGGGAGGACAGAAGCCAGACCATGGGACCCAATGCCTTTAGTGCTCAATCTCTGCCTCTAAAGAGCCCAAGACTGAGGATGGGGGTCCTGAGTGAATAAAAAAGCCTCACCTTGCCTGGGGCAGGAGCCCTTCCTCATTCCCACTCTAGAAGCTGGAGCCTGCTGCAAGGGAGGGGTCCCGGGACCAGGGCCTCTTGAAACACTTGCAGTGGAGCCTGTCCCACTGGCTATCTGGACTCCGGCACCGGAAAGCTGGGCTTCTGGTCCCCTGTAAATAACCGATCTCATGTCACTGTAAACAGCTGATGTCTAGAGTTGTTATTACAGTGCCCAAGTCTCAGTGTGACTGCCCTGTGACTCGATACCCTGCCACTGGCCCCTGTCACTTGATACTTGGTAAACAGCATTCGGAGAATGGGCAGCAGCACCCTGCTTGGTCAGTGCTGTGCGGGGCCAGGGGCTGGTCTGACTTCAACCCAAGTCCTGACGGTTGTCAGCAGTCAGCAGCTTTCTTTGTTCTGATACTTTGTAAACATCGAGTCCAGATACCTGTTACTTATTGATGGTCCCCATTAGTTATCAACCTGCCCTAATATTTCTCAGCTGGCAACCTGAAAGATCTCTAAACAGCTTTCAGATTCTTCCTAACAATGAATCCTGATACTTTGTTACCACATCCAGGGGCTGGCCAACCACAGCTCTGCTCAGGACCTAGAAATAGCTTTCACACTCTTAAATGACTAAAAACAGACCAAAAGAAGAATATTTTGTGATACATTAAAGCTATGTAAAATTCACATTTCTGCATCCACAAATAAAGTTTTATGGGGCTCCAGCCATGGCTGCTCGCTTGTGTATTATTTGTGGCTGCTTTCAAGCAGGTAGAATTGAATAGTTACAATCAGAAACTGTATGCCCTGCAAAGCCTCAAATATTAATTAACTGGCCATTTATAAAAAAAAATTGTTGATTCTTGCTCTAAGCTCTCAGGCAGTCCCTGTCTCCAATACTGCACTTAGTATCCTGTTAGTAGTCAATGTTCCATGGTGTTCGTATACTGTGCAAACAGTGAGTCCCTTTACTTTGTAAGAGTTACATTCAGCCAGATGTGCTGACATGCTCGGTGCAGTGAATATTTGGTCTCTGACAGCAGTTAATGTGTCCTGAGACTGTGTCAACAGTCACTATTGGGAAACCAACCAAGACGAGACGCGAAGGGTGACTGAGAATGAGGCAAAGGAGAAAGGAAGGACCTTGCCCCACTCAAGCAGGACCAGGAATTCTGAGCTGAAGAGCTGGACTTTCTCCTGAAGGTGACTGGGAGCTATAGCTAGAGTGGGAGCAGAGCCTGGACACAGAGACAGAACTTGTCTTGACCTTGGACTTCCCATCTATGTTGTAGACTGAGGTGGCCAGAATTATGGGCCTTTCTAGGCCTGGAGTCTGAAAGGAAAAGGTGCTTCGGCTCATGATGGGAGGGTTTTGTGGGGGAGGCCAGGGCACAAATAACTGAGCAGGGCCTTCTGCTACCCCACCACCACCCTGAACACCAAGCAGGCTCTGGGGGAGGGAGGCAGCAAGGATCTGGGGCCAGGGGTGAGGCCAGGACACTTTCCCTCGGGTGGGGTGGGGGAGGGTGACACACTCTGGGATTCTGCAATCTTGTTTGTTATGGTGTACTCACTCATTGCTCACTGACTGCGTGCTGTGGCCCCACCTTCTCGGAGCTCCCATTACAGAGAGAGGCAGAGGATGGCTGTGAACCACCAATATGTCTTAATTATGAATTCTAGAAGCACAAGAGAAGGGCAGCTTTGGTCAGGGAGGATGAGGGGCTTCTGAAGAGGGGACATTTGAACTTAGACCTATAGGAGGAGAAGATGGAGGCCTTGTGTGGAGTGAGGGAAGGGCTATCAGGGCAGAAGAAACAGCATGTACAAAGACCCAGAGGTGGGACAGAGCCTGTTATGATGGAGGCCATGGGGGCCGGGCCACATGGGACCTCATGGGCTTTGGGGAAGATGTGTGAGAAATGGGATCTGAGCCTTGTTTCACAGCCCCACGGCTGCCCTGGACTGGGGCACTGAGACGCCAGCAAGAAACTCCTGCTGCATCACCTGGATCTTAGAATGTCTCTGGTCCATTTCACAGGTGAACCATCCTGGCGTGGAGCTGATGTGAGCTCAGGCCAGAGGGGCCACAGGGAAGTTTCCAGAACACATGGGCCTCTGGGTTGAGTGAAATGTCTTGCCTGCCCTTCTAAACCATGAGCTCAGCAGGTCCTGAGGGTGATATGCCAGCAAGAGGCACCTGGCAGAGGGATTGGGCTTGGCAGAGGCACCTGGGCCGGCTCCAGAACGGCAGTACGTGAGAAACACGGTCTCGTGTTTCTTCTGGCTGAGTGTTGCTGGGCTCCTGAGAGGCCTGAGCCCTGGCAGCCAGACACAGATGCCCTCAGGCCATGGTGTCAGGACTAGGTCAGAGAAAAGGGATATAGGAGGTGGGGTTTTAAAGGACAAATAAAAGTTTGCCAGTAAGAGAAAGGCATCCTAGGAACACGACATACTGGAGGCCACAGTTTGGCCCCATCTGACTCCTGTGGCTGAGTGACCCCAGACTGTCCCTGACCCTCAAATATTTCTCCCACTTGATGGGACAAGGACAAAGGCTCTGGTATCAGGCCAGTCCAGGTACAAATCCACACTTTTCCACTTTCTGGATGATTTTGGGCCAGTGAGGCCATACCAAAATTAGTCTCAATTTACCAAAGAATAAACTGAGGCTTATAGAGGGACACCACACATCTTAGAGTGCAGAAGGGAGCGTTGAAAGCTGAGGCCTGTGGTCAGAACTTCAGGCAGGGTAGGGGGAGTTAACAAGTGGGAGCGGGTGGTGACTCTCCCAAGGCTATTATTCTGAGGCCTGAGAGATGGAGAGTAGGGGAGGGAAGAGCAACCTGACCAGGGGGAATAACAGGTGCAAAGGCACTGAGGCAGGAATCTATTTGGCAGCCTCGAGGGACAGCAAGGGAGCAGGTGGGGTGGACGCTAATGAGCAACAGGAAGATGAAAAGAAAGGAGGAAGAGCAGTCACAGGGGCCATGCAGGGCCTAGGGATCAAGAGGAGTCACGGTGTGCTTGGAATAAGGAAGAGATCAATTCTAGAGTAACCATTGGCAGCTGAATCAGGGAAGACCTAGGGATTCAGAAGCCTGGGGACAGCTCAGCAGCACACACCAGCCCATGTTAGCAAAGGCCTGCATAAGCCAGCACAAGTCACTACCCACCGCCAGCTGACACTCATGCCAACACAAAACCCAGACTTGCCACCAATGCATTGACAAGTGCGTGTCTGCTTCCCGCATTGATTGAGATATGTAAACCCACATGTGAGTACATATAACACACATGCACACACCTCTGGGCAGCTCCACTGACAAGGCTGACACGCAAACGCACACATGCACGCTGGCGGCCTCACCTCTTTCCAGGCCGCCTGCAAACACACTCCTACCAGCACGGGTCGCATCATGAGGCTCAGGAAGCGCTGCTGGGGGCTCCCTCGAGAGCCGGCTTCCTGTTTTCAAAGAGGCTGGGAAGTGCTGACAGAATGTCCTGGACAGGCCTGCCCTTCCCTGCCACTGTCTCAGCACCCCACATCCAGCCTCACAGACTCTGCACCCTAGTACTGACCCTGTCCTACAGTGAGGTCAGGTTCCAGATGAGGAAACTGAGGATCAGAGAGGTGCTCCCACTAGCCCAGGGTCACAAAGGAAGGAAGAGGTGGTGCCCGGAGTCCAGACCCCAAGTTCTAACCTGCCTTCCTCTGCAGCACCATGTCTGTTGTTGGGGGTTCACAAATGGGGAATTGCCCCTCCTGCCTGGACCGTGGCTCCCAGGCTCCAGAGGCCACCCCCACACAGCCCTAAGCTCTCCTGCCTCATGATTGTAACCTCCCCTTATTCACCCTTCCCCCTCCCATCTCACCCATCGTGCCCAAAATAAGGGCCACCAACATCAGCAACATTTATCACAAACATTAATGGAACATCCACTGCCAACAAAACAGACCTGGTCCCACCCTCAGGGGACTGTGGTGGGGGGAGCACCTAGCCTAGGAGCAAATAAACGAACAAGGCTGCAACTGCCTCCCCTGTGCTCCAGCCCCACAGAGCCACTGGGAAGGCTGAGAACATGTCCGGCTTTCTCTTGCCTTCTGTGGTTACCGCTAATCCCTCTGCCCGAAATGCCTTTCCCAAACTCCTTGGTGAACTCCTCTTCATCCATCAAAGCCCCAGTTCCAATGTCCTCTCCTCGTGGAAGCTGTCCTAGGACCCTCCAGTCCCCATCCTTCCCTCTGGCTCCACCCTTACTCCACAGGCTGGGGATGTCTGTGGACTCCACTGCAATGTCCTTGGGACTCTGTTCTGCTGTTCTTGTCATGGTGGCAAGATGGCCCCTGTCGTCATTTCCAGGGAGCCCCCAAACTCCCAAGATGATTGGCCCAGCCAGAGTCACATGCTTATCCCCAACCAATTCCTGTGCTTGTGGCGACAAAAGGCTCTAATTGGTCAAATTTGGTCACATGTCCACATCTGGAGCCTGGAAGTGAACCTGACTCTTTATACCCACCCAAAGCAGCCAGGGAGAGCAGGCGCCCCAAGACCCTTTTACCGAGGACTTGGGGGGCCCTACCTACCTGACTTGGGGGGCCTTGGGCAAGTCACCTGTTCTCTGTGCCTCATTTTTTTCCACCTGTGAATAGGGCTCAACAGGCCTGAGGTGTTGGAGCACAAAGGTGCACTACCCTGTCCCGACCTGCTGAGGCGGGGAGGAGTGTGGGAGGGAGGCCTGTTCATGCCGCAGCTCCCGTCCTTCGTTGTCGTTCTCTGTGAATCCCCTAGACAGCCGCCCAGCTCCAGCGTGGCAGGCACTGATGGCAGCCTGCTGAGTCATCACTTCCTCCTGGGCCCCTTGCCCAGCCTGATGCTTTCAGGGGACTTTCCTGGCCTTCCCTGAACATCAAAAACAAGGTGGGGGACAACTCTCGAACAGGGGAAGTTCGGGCAGAGGTGTATTTGAACAAGTCTGTGCACAACCTGGTGTGGGTTCAATCCCATGTTCTGCTCCCATCTGGAACGTGGTGACCATAACTGCTTCCTACTCTGCACATGAACACCCAGCAAGCCCTCAACCAGGGCTGTGGGCGCCTGGTGCTGGGGTGAGTGTGGTAATTACTGGAATACCTATTCAGACAGTTGTTGGCATGCTGGATGCTCATGTGCCTGAGTTCACTGGCCCGTTTCTGTTTCTCTGCACATATGTGTGCATGCGTGTGTTTTTGCATGTGTGTGTATGCATCAGGGCAGCCTTGCGTGTGGAGTCCTGTGGGCCTAAGAGACACAGAGAACCAGCCTCTTGCTGGAAAAGGTGCATCTGGTAGAGGGAACTCCCTGGGCAAAGGCAGGAGGACTGGGAAATTGTCCGTGCACGGAACAGCAGGGGCGGCACAGAGTCAGGCGGACTGAGGGGATGGGGAGCTCCATGAGTGCGTGAGCCTGGGCAGCTCCCACAGAGCTGAACTTTGGGAGGAAATGATGTCAATTCTGAACTATTTACCGAGCACCTACTGTGTGTGCCCAGAGTTGGGGACACAGTGGGACTTTGCGGTAACAGATATTACGTTAACGAACAAGTAAATATATAATTCTGGGGAGGGGAAAAGGTCAGGAAGCAAAATGCATCAGGCAGGGGCACAGACCAAGGGGGTGCTCTGGTCTGGAAATGGGGAGGGCATCCTGAGGAAGTAATGTGTGATCTGAGGCCTACAGGGAACATCCTGAGCAGATCTGGGGAGAGGGAGCACCAGGTGAAAGGTACAGCAGGTGCAAAGGCCCTGAGGTGGGGATGAACTGACAGAGGGGCCACATTCAGGAAGATCTAAGCCTAGAGCAGATAGGCGAGGCATCAGAAGGCAGCACTAGTGGGGAGCAGGGCCATCAGGACGAGCTGTCCTGTAACTGGAGCCCATCAGGAATGCGTCCTCCCTCCCATCCACCCCCAGCACACCCTGCTCAGGACAGAATGTGCCGGGAAGAGAGGCTGGTGGCAGCTTGTGCCTGGTGGCTGGAGCAGGGCGGCCAGCCGGAGGATTCCTGAACAGCAGCCCAGCTGGGCCCCCTGCCAGTGAGAGCGGAAAACAAGCGCAGGCGCCCTTCCTGCCTTTCACCCATTGCCCTGAGCCTGGCCCAGCCCGAGAGAGATGGTGAACAAGAGACAAGAGACAGAGAAATCAAGAGTAAGAGAAACTGAGACAGCAGTGAGAGACAGAGACAAACCTGGCATTTGACTCTGAACCGGTGCCAGGTCCACATCAGAGTAGGGAAGGTGTCCCCTCCAGTCAGTCAGTCAGCAACTCCCCTTCACGTCTGCTATGTGCTGGGGCCAGGGACACAACCCTAACCCAGCCCCATCCTCAAAGGCTCAGACTAACAAGTGAATATCTAAACAGGAATTTCAGAGAGTAATGAGAGCTACGAAGACAGTAGGACAAGGGGAATGGGAGAGGGAGTGATGGGGGTGGCAACTTCAACCAGGAGGTTTGAGTGTTCCTGAAAAGATGAGGCTAGGGGTAAAGAGGTGCCAGCCATAGGGAAGAGCCTGCAGCAGAGAGAACCACTTGTGCTAAGGCCCTGTGGTGGAAACCAGCTTAGGGTGTTTGAATAACAGCCAGGGATGGAAAGGGAGCCAGAAGGAGAGGTGGGTGGGAAGTCTTAGGAGCCTGGGGAAGGATGGGATTTTATTTTAGAAGACTATTTGGCCACTTTCCACTATGCCCTACGGGCCCCTCCCTGTGTTCGGGGACTGCCTGAGCCAGCTCCATTCTGGTTGTCATTTATCTGAACCAGATTTGCCTCCTTTAGGGATCAGGTTCCCCATAGTTGCAGACACAGGAGTCCTGGGAACATGCGTGGCTCATCCTCCCAAGCCTGTCGACAACCTTTTGTCGAACTGTACCCATATCCGCTGTTGCAATCAACACCGTGGAGTCGTCTCAGTTTGGGAACATGAACTTGGAAACTGGGATCTTGGGTATTGCACATCCTGGGCAGTGGGGAACTCACCCCCTCCTAAAGACAATTTGGGGTCTGGGTGAACATGCTGTGGAAAAATCTCCCCTCCTCTTGGCCCCAGTGACATCTAAGTCTGGTGTGCTCTGAGCTGGATGCCAAGTCAGCTGCCCAGAGCAGATGCTGCTGGATAGGGATCACTGGGTGGACCTCAAGACGAGGAGTGGCTGAAAATCAAGGCCTAAACTCAGACTAGGGAAGGGAGTGATGGAGGCTATGGAGGGAAGGTGTCCTAGAGTCTCAGTTGGGGAAACTAAGGGTCAAAAGCAAGTGCCCTGCCCATGGTCATGCAGAGAGCAAAGGCTCAACTCAGATTCCCCAATGTTCAGCCCCTAGGTCCCCCAGTCCTCATCCCTGCCCTTCAGCCCCACCAATGGCCATCCTGGGCTGCAGGTTAATCTTCCCAGTCCTGGGCTGGCTGGTGGGCACAGCCTGGGCATTCAGACCAGGGTTCTAATTGGGTCCTGCCTCCAAGGGGCAGAGCCTGAGTCTGGGGCTGAGCCTGAACAATGGTGCTGTAGGAGCATCAGTGGGGCGTCACATGGTCTGTGGGGGTGTAGTCTCTAGAGTGTCTCCAGGCACTTTTGAGTGGCAGCTCCATCAATCCTTGCTGTGGGACCCTGGGTGAGTTACCTCACTCTGTTGAACTCACTTTCCCCACCAGCAACTCCAGGAGAATGGCAACCTTCTGCCACTCAGGCTGTCTTAATGCCCAGTGTGTGTTCAAACAAATCTTGTACATGCGGGTCCACAGTAGCCCTTGTCACAATTGCCAAAATGTGGAAAGGACTCAAATGTCCATCAGTTGATGACTGGATAAACAAAATGCAGTCCATTCACACAGTGGAATATTATACAGCCATAAAAATGAGTGGAGCAGTGACACATGCCACAACATAGATAGATGGACCATGGAGGCATGCTGAGTGAGAGAAACCTGACCACAGTGTGTGATTCCATTTATACAAAATGTCCAGAACAGGCAAATCCATAGAGACGAAAAGCAGATTAGTGGTCGCCAGGGGCTGGGGGATGGGGAGTGACTGCTAATGGGGATGGCGTCATGGAAATGTTCTGGAACTAGATAGAGGTGATGGTTGTACAATATTGTGAATGTGCTAAACATTATGGAATTGTCTACTTTAAAATGGTAAATGTTATGGTATGTGAATTGTACCTCAATAAAAAAAAAAGCCCAGACTCAGGCAGTACCCTTATGTACCCCAAACCCCCTGCACAACCCAGCTCCATCTTCTCCGTCTGCTGAGGACAGAAGAAACCTCTGTCTATCCTCCATCATTCACACTGCCAGCCATGTAACTGCACCAGGCGAGAGGTGTGGGGCGTGGGGTTTGGCTCCAATCTGAAATCAGCTTCCTTTTGTGTCTCCAAACCTGTTTCCCCTACTGTACAATGGGCCCCTTACCCCTCATCAGCCTGGAATTCAATCCAAGATCCTGACCTAGGATGGCAGTCAAGGCCACCCCAGCTTCATCAGTAGCTGGAAGATAAATAAACTAAGCCCAGTCTCTTTCTCCATACTTTTATTTTTTTAAAAAATAATTATACAAAAGAGAACAATTTAAGGCTTATCAGAAATGCTGAGTCCCAGGCTGGGACTCTGCAACTGGGGGCTTGTCCAGCTGCCCTTTCCCACTTTGTCCCTCCAGGACACAGGGGTCTCCAGAAACACACTGGCCCTGCTGTGTCACCCCAGGATGACCTCTGTCCCCAAGGCCTGGTTGAATGCTCTGCTGCCACTATCTTAAAATTCTTAATAATCCTTGAACAAGGATTTCATTTGCAAGTTACATAACTGGCTTTGTCTGTTCCCCTCTGAACCTAGGCCATATAGCACCCAGGCAGCTCTGTGTCTGGAGTACCTGGAGGAGCCCCTAGGAACTTCCAGCCTAGGGCAGGAATCTCTGGCTTTTAGACACTTCAAAGACTAGAGCCACTGCCCCTGCAGCCCACAGGCCCCACATGGCTCCCATGATCTTCTTCCCCAAATGCCCCATTCCTGGGCCCTCTCACCTCCTAGATCTTGCAGTGTTACCTCGACTGAGGCACTTGCCCTCTGAGCCCCATTTCTAAGATGAACGGGGCAGTCTTCAATCATCACTCAGCTCTGACATTCTCCCACTTCTCTTCCCTCTTGCCTGCCTCCCTGCTGAGCTCCTATTCATACAACAAAGCCTCAGCTAAAATGCCCTTTCCTCTAGGAAGCCTTCTCTGCTTCCTCTCTGGATTCTCTCAGCCCTGAGTCCCTTCCTCTGGTCCCATAAGACTGGAAGTATTTATGTCTGGCTGTGTCTCTTCAGACTGAAAGCCCCTGGGGCACCCAGCCTTGCCCATAGACCAGCACAGACGGCTTGAACAGTCTCTCAGATCCTGCACCAGACATCTGATGCCTTACGAGGCCCAGTCCCGATAAGTCAGATCCCAGACTGGTTCTTCTTCTGTCCTGTGTGATGTCAGAACAGCCCTGCCCTGTTCCACGACTTGGTTTCCCCAACTTCAGTGCAGTCGGGCTGGTCTGCTCTTGATCCAGCCACTCCCCATGTCCACAGTGGCTGGAAGAATATGGGCAATCTTGTCCTTCAAGGTATCCACTTCCACTCAGCAGGTCATGCAGCGTGGCCTCATGGCCTCCGAAGGCGGGTTTGGATCCTCCTGAGGGAAAAGAACCCATCAAGCCTCAGGGGGCACCAGAAGCTCTGCAAGTTTCCACACTGCTAATCTCCAGTGCAGTCAGCCAAGGGGAACCCCTACAGCAGACTTGGAACAAAGGCTGGTTCGGGCCCTCAACATATGCACGGAAGTTTCATCACTTAAAATTCCTGTGTCTTCCACCCTTATTTTGGTTCCCAGGGCCTGGAGAGGCATGGGGGCTTCTTGGACCTCCGAACTCACCTCAGAGTACAAGGGCGGCGGGCGGTAGCGGAACTCCTGGATATAGGCAAAGAAGGGGCCTTCGAGGCTCATGTCAGAATCCTGAGGTGGTGGGAAGGGGCTCTGATCCACTGCTGCCACATCATCTACTGCTTCTGAGTACTCAGGAGGGGCTGGAAGTGAGAGCCAAGGGGGTGAGGCTGGTGAGGAGGGAGCCCCAGAACTGAGAACAATGGCCAGGAGCCTGTTTGTGCCAGTTCTGGGCTGCTGGGCTGTGTGCTCTCAGCCTGGGATTCTGGGGAACCTGTGGTCACCAACATGATTGTTACTATTTACTATTACAGATGGAGTGTTGAGGCTGGGAAGGTGGAGTCAGCCTGGCACCGCTTCTGCCCAGCACCCCTGCCGCCCCGGGACAGCAGGACAGAGTGCTTACCCTCTGGCCGCTCTGGCAGTGCCCCCAGCCCCCAGTCCAGCAGAAAGTTGGCATGGCTGCCCACACTGGACGAGCGGCTGCCGAAAGGGTGCAGGGGAACAGTGCCAATGACCAGCGGCAGCTCCAGGAGCAGTTTGGATGTGCCCGGGATGTCCACGAAGACCTGGAGAAAGAAACCACAATGGAGGATGCCCAGGCAGCCTCACCACACCTGCCTTCTAAAGAAGGAGGCCCTTCCTGTGCTGGGAGGCCCCAGCTGCAGCCTAGGGAGGACTCTGTCTGGGGACAGAGCAGATGCAGCCCCCCACAATCTCCTATAATACTCCACCTTAAGGGCGTAGTCCACATGCAGCACACGACAGTGCAAGATGGAAGGGCCCACGGGGGGGATCCGAAGTGCCCGGCCCTGCCACAGTGCATGCCGCCCGGGGCCTACAGGCTCCCCGGAGAGACTGGCTACCACTGCTCGCTTCTGCTTGCGGGCGCCTCGTGCCATGAAGGTCTGCGTCTGGACTACGGCTGCCCGTGGCAGTACCGGGCGCGTGGATCCGTTGTCGATCTCAGCGAAGACAGGGATTACTTCACCTGTGACAGGAAGTGGCAGGGCCTCAATTTCCCCACCTGCATTCCTGTCACTGGCCCTCTTCCCGATCAGGCCACTCTCGCCTGCTACCTGGTGTGTACCCCTTGCGGTCGATCTTGGCCGAGAGGGAGACGAGGCCATGGTTACTGTACCAGGATCGGGCGACTTTCTCCCGAGCTCCTGCTTGAGGGGCCTGACAGGAAAGGGACATAAACAGGTCACTTTGTGCAAACCACAGACTCTGCGGAGCTTGAGCTTCCAAACCACCCCCAGCTGAGGGAGGACTTGGGGCAGGGCCTGGTTTCCTGGTTTCTTTTTAGCAATCTCAGAACTGTCAGTAAAATGGATCCAGGAATATGATCCACATCACTAAGTTAAAAATGAAATGAACAAGCCAAGTGCTTAGTATGTAATCAGTGCTCAATAAGCCATTATTGCAAGCCCTGGTTCTGCCCTATTACAGACAAGCCATCTGAAGCTTAAAGAGAATGAGACACTTGCCCTAAGCCACAGAATAAATTGGTGCAGCTAGGATTTGCACTGTCTCCACTGAACTTTACAGATATTCCCATGCCTCTCCCTGCCAGGGCCCAGCAGTAACCCCCACTTCGTGAAGGGATTGAGGGGCCAGTCGGGGTCACTAAGCAGCCAGCCAGGCCCCATCCCACCTCCCAGGGCACCCAGCCACTCACCAGCAGGGCAGGTGTGTTGATATCCACAGGCTCAATAACAGTAAACACCTTCCTTGCCCGGCGGGCAGGGACCCAGGGCCGGTGCAGGGTGGCCTTGATGCAGTATCGGACACTGCCGTGTTTACCTTCAAATGAGGTCACCAGGGTTCTGGGGGTGGAAAGAAGGGGCTTCAGGGACCAAAATACTGAGACTTGCAGGCTGGGGATTCCCAAAGACTTAGAGGATTTGAGAGACACAGAGACACTCCTGAAGACTTCCCGGGGGACAGTCTTGGGAATCAGAGGTTCCCAGATACCAAGCAGTGAAGCCTCAAACCTGAAACGGACTCCCCCACAATCCAGTACCCCAGATGACTCACGGAGGTAGCTGGAAGCTGAATGGGAACTCGTGGCGCCCAGGAGGCAGCGTGGTTGTCTCTCCAGTGTCTGCAGGTAGGAGCAAAAAGGGGCGATTCAGTGGCAGCGCGAGGTTCCCGGGGCGCGCAGCACGTGGGCTGCGCAGGGGTAACCGGCCGTACCTGGCGCGAGAAACGTAGCACTGTGGCTCAGGACCTCTACGCGCTCGCTGTAGCTCTGCGTGTACGCTGTGCTGGAGCCGGTGCTGCGCGACTCAGTCCAGTGTACGTGGGCGCGGCCCCGCGCGCGCAGCCTCAGGGCGCCTACGCGAGCAGAGCCCGCCAGCTCCAGCAGCACCCGGCCTGCCACGACCTGGCCACCACTAAACACCGGATCGGCGCTCACACTCGCTCCGTCCAGCTGTACTACGAACGCCTTCACCTTGTCGAACAACATCGCGCCAGGAATGCGAAGAAGCCACGAGCGGACCTTGGCCTCGAACCGCCGATCTACGGTGAGCGGTGCGGACGCAGCTGCCTCAACAAACCCACTAGGCGCGCGCAGTAAAGCTCGCTGACCCAGCCAGAAACTTTGTGGTCTGCGCCGGCACCGCCTTTATTTGGCAGGGCGGGGCTGGGCAAGACTCAGACCCCACCTCCATAAGAGAATAAACCAATGGTGTGGAGAGAGGTGTGGCTCCACCCAGATGTGGAGCATGATAAAAAACTCCCAGATTCCAGGCCGCCTGTCCTCCACCCTTGTGAACTCTGGAATGAAACTGAAGCACTGGGGCCCAGAGCCGGTCTCTCTCGGATCCGGGGGATAAAGAGGAGAAACTGAGGCCCGGAGTCGGGGCTTAAGCCTGAGGTCACCCGTGAAAGACCATTCCATCCCTGGGTTTAATCATCAACAGGCCACCACCCCTTGCAGACGTGACTCAGGGCATGTCCAGCCTGAGCTGGAGGGGTGTGGAACTGCCTGGCTCAATCGGGTTGTTCAGAGCCTAGATCGCCCTGGCCTCAGTTTACCCTTCTGTGCAATGGGAGAGGGAGGAAGATATAGGTGGGGCCTCCCTCCCTTTGGGCACCTACTGACCCCCCTCCTCTGATTCGAACCCTGCTCAGCTGGGTAACTCCGGACTAGTGACAACATCTTGGATCCTGAGTTTCCACATGCAGAACCGGAAAAAAATCAGTACCCATCTCAGAGGGTTGTGCATGAATCACAGTGTCGCCTCTACTTGACCCCTCCTAGAGCTCGTTCTCGGATCACCAGTCCGCTCCCGACGTGCAGCCACTCTGTCATGCCTAAGCGCTTTAGCCCAAGCTGTTCCTACTACCTGACGTTCCTTTCCCAACTTCAGGACTTGACAAACTCCTACCTGACCCCTAGGCCTAGCCCTTGTGCCTGCTCCAGACATGTCCAGCCCTGGTCCTTTCACAAAGCAGAGCGCTGGGAAAGCTCCGAGCACTCCCAGGTCCAGGGCTGAGATGTGCCATCTGCGCGGGATGACTCCTCTCTGGGCTTCAATTTCTCCAAAGAATTGTAGGTGGCGTTTCTAAGGCGGGAGTTGCCTGCTCGCGATCTGCGGGGAGCCTTTGCCCTCTTGTGGCAGGGAGATGCACTGCTACTTGAACCCATCCCTTACCTTGGCCATCCCTTTGAGTCTATCTCAGGCCACTCTGGGTCCCCTTTAGGCCTAGGCACCCCAAGTGGGAGACAGCCATAACTGGACACTGTCAGCCCATGACAGGGGGTCACAGCAAGCTCAAAGGGAAGGACAGAGGCTGTCAACTCAGTGATCAGAACTTGGAGGGCTGCCTGAAGGATGGGGCTCCAGACCTGATATAAGGGGTTGGCACCTTCTCTCCAGGCCAAGTGGAGCCTAGAGAGAGGACAGGAGGCCATAAGCCAGGAGGAAGTGGGGGCTGAGGTGACCCTAGGGGGAAAGAGGAGCTCCAAATGAACAGTGCATTTTATGGATGGATCCCCAGAGGTCCAGAGATGGGCAGAGTCACATAGCAGCACAGAAAGTCACCATTGAGTGGGGAACTGTAGGGTGAGAGCAGCCCCAATTTCCCTTGAGCCTCAGGGGTTAGGGAAGTGCCTCTGGGGCCCCTTCCTGCCACACCCCATGCCTGCTATGCCTCAGTTTCCACAGCTGTTCAGGAAAGAGTCTCCCACACTTGACAGCTGTTGGGACAAGGCTGCAAGGTCAGGTCCTAGCTGCCTCCTGCTGCACATTTTGTAGATGGGTATAAAGGAGGAGGGGGCCAGGGCTGCCCAAAGAGGCCCACATCCTCTGCAGTTCTTTCTGTGGCCCTGTTCTGTTCCTGAGGGTAGGAAACTGAAGTTCCCAGAAGTTAAGACTCCCAGTCTAATCTGACCCAACTCCAGGTCTTCTCCTCCTCACCTGCAAATGCCATTAGAACCCCTAACACAGGAAAGAACTCACCCCTACAAAGACTGTGAGGTAAACTGAGGGAGGGGGCACTGGCAGAGCAAGACAGGGGGCCTTCTTTGGGAATCAGGGACCCCAGGCCTGGAGCTCGGGGAGGGTATCCTGAGGTCCAGAGAAGGTCTCCCTGGCTCTACCCAGGAATTACTCCAGACAGGGGGTCCCCACCACACAGACTAAATCAAGAGCGTCCAGACTTTGGTGCAGGGGGTGGGGGATGCGGAAGGCTCCTAGACCCCCTTCCGGTTTTTTTTTTTGGGGGGGGGGTAGGTCGGTGGATGTCCGGTTGGGAAGGCCCAGACCCTTTTGAGAAGGATCACCAGATCACATAGCGCATAAGGTGAAAGGCTCCCCGCTCTCGAGGGGTGCACAGACTTGAGGAGAGGGGCACATAGGCCTGGGGAGAGGGTGCCAGAGGATCCTGGCTATGGGGTGGAGAGTGAGCTGCTCACCTCGAAGCAGCAGCTGCCGTCGCCGCAGGTACGTCTCGGTGGCTTTGAAGTCGCTGGACACAGCGTTGACACCCACGCTTCGGCCCTCCAGCCAGTGCGTGGCCGCCTCGCCATGCGCTGCCACCTTGAGCGCTCGTACCGGAAGCGGCGCAGCCGCCTCAAGCAGTACCCAGCCGCACAGTCGCTCCCCGCCGCGGTACGCGCCGCCAGGGCCCCGGGCCAGCTCCAGCGCGAAAGTGCGCACGGCTCCCGGGCGCATGGCGCGGGCCTGGGTGCACTTCGGGGACAGCGCGGCCGGGCTGCGCAGCCACCACGCTCACCGCGGCCCTCCCGTGTCTCAGCGCTCGTCCTCGCTGTCGCGGGCACTCCCGCTCTTTCTTCCTAGTCAGAACTTATGCAGGCGTCGCGGTCCTAGGCAGACTTCCTGGTCCTCTGCGTCCGCCCCATGACGCGCCTGGGCCTCGGGGGATGTGCTGCCCTCTTGCCTGAGCTATTGACTTTGCCACCCCCCAGCGCGGGGCGGGCCCTGTTTTTGCAGGGTCGGTGTTGATGAGTCACTGGCGAGCGGGGGCAGATGTGGCCGTTGCAAAGCGGAGGCGGGCCCTGGGCTGTGCCTTGTGGTCTCATGTGTCCCCCAACCGGCACCTTTGGCCCCAGGCGCTGCCCTAGCTTTCCATCTCCTCCTGTCCCTGCTACTTCCTGGTTGTTTCCCAAACACACCAAGCTCAGGTCTTGCCTCTTGGCCATTGCACTGGCTGTTCTGTAGCAAGGAACGCCCTTGCCCAAATCCACTCTCCAACTCATGCCCAAATGTCACTTCCTGAGTCCACTAGTCAAACTCTGGCTTTGTTTCTTTCTTTAGGGCACTGCTCGCTGTTTGTGGCTGCTATGTGTTTACTATGGCTCCTCGATAAGACTAGGTGCATCCAAGGGTGAGCCCTGTGCCCTAGTCTCATCACTAGATCTTACAGCTAAGGAAACAGATGCCCCCCTGCCAGAGGCAACCAGGTTTCAAACCCAGGTGTGATTACAGCCTACCTGCACCTCCCCACACTCTTCTCTCTCTTGCACTCAGCCTATCTCCAGGAGCCGGGTGGCCAGTGGCCCTATTAGAGGCTGCCAGCGCCTGGCCTCTCCACTGGGCCCAGATTAGTCTCCTCTAGGGCCAGGTCCTCCTCCCTACCTTGCTCATGGCTGAGAATCTGCCAAGTGCCTGCCACCCCTACTTAACCCTAGCACCCCAAGCCCAAGGACTGGAGGGAGCTGAACCTTCCTCTCCAGCCCACCCCAGAGGGGCCACTTTAACCCCAGGATTGTACCACACCCTCCCCAACTCATACCAGCTCTGCCGCCCCCAAGGAGTGCCTTCCACCTAGTCCAGGTTCTTCACTGTGGCCTATGGGCTCCCGAGTTTGAGTCCTGGCTCGCCCCTTCTCACCCTATAGCCCCCAGGCAGGTGGCCTCACATCTCTGATCCTCAGTTTCTCCATCTTACCCTGATCGGGTTCTGGTGACAAGTATAATAATTTACATTTTATTCCCTGTATACGGTAGGTGCTTAATATGTGTCCAATGAACACTGAATGGCCCTCCTTACCCATGGCATCTTCTCCATTGGACCATGCTCCACTGGCAACTGGCCTACAGTGGGTGTGCCAGCAAAGTCAGCCGGTCAAAGGGAAGGATGTCTGATTATCAACTGCTTCCTGGGCTGGGGTTGGGCCACACCCAGAAGACTACCAAGCTAGGAAAGTGATGGAGACAGGCTCACCTTGACCCCCACATTCATTCTGAGACCCTGGGCTGGGTGTCCACCTCCCAGGTTATAATTATGAGTGTCCCCCCGCCATGCACACTACGCAGCAACTGGGTGGGTCCTGATTTATTCAGAACTGGCAAGGACCCCTCTCCCTGTTGTTTCGAGCCCACCAGGGGCCTGGGGAGAGTCAGGGGGCCAGGGGACCAGAGGAAGCTCCAGGCTCCTCCAGCTCCAACTAGGGAGGCAGTGGGCAGCAGTTGCCCCTGCCCTTGTCTGCGGTCCAGCTCTGCCCTCTGCCCAGATAGTCTGGGTGGGGCGGGTCCCCAGCCACTCTGCCCAATTCAGCTCTGGCTCCTTGAACTCCAAGAGGTGCCATTGGATAGGGCTTCCTGGATGGCATGTTGGTGCTGGCCACACTATGGCCAAGACTGTGGGGTCTGGTGGTGTGCAGGGCCATCACCCGCAATCTGAAGGGGTCACGGGTGGCCATTGGCATGGGGGGTTCCGGGTTGCCCAGTCCGGGGGGCCAGGCCATGGAGGCAGGGGTGGGGGGGGCAGTGGGTGTATGGCTTGGGCGATGAGGCCAGGCAAGGCCTGCAGGGAGGTCCCCAGTGAATCCAGGCGGCTTTCGAGAGCAGCCAGGCGGGCCTCAAGGTCCTCGTGCTGGGCGTGCAACTCCGACATGAGGTCATACATGGCATTCTGTGTCTGCCCAAGACAAAGAGGTGGGAGAGAGAAGAGGCCAAGTTAGACAGGGAGGGATGGACACACAGAGAGATGGCTGTGACTGTGAGGACACCCCAGACCTGCAGGTTCTCCTGTTGGACCCCCGGGAATGGTGGGAGAATAGGTGAGGGGATAGACAGGTCTTGAATGCTAGGCTTGGACCAGCAGACCTGAGAAAGGCTGAGGGAGGTCCTGGAGCCGGATGGCTGTGGTCAGAGCTGCCCTAAGGGATTTAACTGGCCATGTGGCACATTAGACTAGGGATGGTACAAGGGGTCTGGAGGGAGAGGTGACTACCCACGGATATGACCCAATCACAGGCCGGGAATAAGACAGCCATAACGATTACTGTTATGATAGACGAGGAGGCGTCCCCACCACCTCGCTGCTCCCCACAACGCAGCCAGCAGGGGCTGGTTCTACACTGTCCTAATGGGACCCAGAGCTGGAGGGGGGAGGCCGGCCATGCAGAAACAGCTGTCGGTGCAGAAGCTACTCTTGCCACCAGGTGGCGCTAGAACATCGTACCCAGTTTAACACGAGGTCTGCGGGACCAGACCTCCAAGCGGACCGCAGCCTACCACCCCTCCCAGGCTTCCGAGGGTTGGATTGAAGGGACAGTGCAGCTGAGGGAGTAAAATAACCCCGACCTCTTGCTCCGTGGGAGAGAGACAGGATGAGGCGCCTCTTTCAGTACCCGCACTCCCTCTCCTTTCCAGCCTCCACACCTTTCCTCCGCCTTGCCCCACTTTCCTTCTGTTACTGGTAGGCTGATTCTGCTGAAGGGGAGGGGCGTGCAAGCACCTTGAGACACCTCCTAGGGCCACTGACCTTCACCCCGGCCTGCCTCACAGAACCACAGTCCCCAGGACAAAAGCATAACATCTGGAAGCATTCAGCCCTGGGATGGTTCCCTTTGGCCCTGAGTTTAAAAAAATTTTTTTTTAAAACGTAGGATATATATTTTATTTTTGTCAGAGAGATACAAATTAAATCAGCAACCTTGGAAAGGAAAGCATGAAAATTTAAGATTGGAAAACATTTTAACCTCGTTTAATTAAAAAAATTAGAAACCCATACAATCCCATCTAAAAGACTTTCAAAGCTTTTGTGAAATGTATTTTGAGAGTATACTACTGTGATTACAAGATTTAAATAACTTAAAAATTCAAATTTCAATCATTTATGTTAACAAAGTGTGATATGGATAATTCAAATTATAATTCCTAGTATCTGAGTTTTTCCAAGGTATTTTATGTTTTTGGCTATAATCTCATATGGCATCAAATTAGTTGACCTATGATTTCTATAAGCTCTTAGGGTTAAATTCTTTCAACTACCATTTGAATTATTTCTTTTTTCTCTGTACTGTTCCCTTCCAAATTAAATAGGTTAATATTAAATTATTTTGCAATCTCTTGATAATGAGGAAGAGTGAATCCAAAATGAGCTGGGTATAAGAAGTAAAATAGGGTAAGACTTAACATCTTCTAAAGATAATATTAAATTAGCCTCAGACTAATTAATTGATTAGGGGGTGGGGACAATAAGCAAAGCTCACACTTGAACTATTTATGAAATGCGCATCATTGGTCAGGAGCAAATTCAGAAGTGTGAAAACATTCTAAGAGCTCACTGAACTAAAATTGAGTCAGTTGCCACATCTTTTGATGCAGGGGTCCCCAAACCCCGGGCTGTGGACCAGTACTGGTCCGTGGCCTGTTAAGAACCAGGCCGCACAGCAGGAGGTGAGCGGCTGGCGAGGGAGCAAGTGAAGCTTCATCTGTATTTACAGCTGCTCCCCAGCGCTAGTAGCATCACCACCTCAGCTCCACCTCAGATCATCAGGTATTAGATTCTCATAGGAGCATTGGTCCCTGGTGCCGAAAATGTTGAGGACCACTGTTTTAATTGATGAACAAAAAACGAGAAAGAGTAGGAATTGATATTAGAACCAACAAATAGATTCATTTATAGCACAAACTGATCTTACAGAGCTCTTGCAATCAAGAGCTTTAATTTCCTGAAAGGTGTTTAATTGCTATACTAATTAGCTTTCTGCTGATGTTATAATTTGAATTTATATCCATACCAAAATTACCACATCACCAATTTTTCCCACTAATTATATATTTTTATTAAAGCTATTTTCTTAGATACTGATTTTTACAAATAAAATCTCTGCCAATATTAAAAGTAGCGTTTCTACACAGACATAGATTCCCAGAGTTCCTCTCAAAATCAGAGCCTCTGGTCACAGTGGACCCTTGCAGACAGGGTTGGTATTCCCTGGTGGCTTGTCCTGCCTACTCTGCATCCCTTGCTTATGTCACCTGCCTGCCCTGTAGGTGCCAGTGCTGTCCCTGCCTCAGCAGGAGCTGGGCCCTGTTTTTTACTGAATGTCCCCCCTTTCTCCCCTGGGCACCCAACCAATCCCTGTTGGCCTGAGGAGCCTCCCCACCTGGACCCTCGCTGCTCACCTTGGCCAGGTCGGCAAGCGTGTTGGCCTGATCATTCAGCTTCCCCTGCTCAATCTTCACACTCCGGAGCCTGGGGACAGGTGCATGGGTGGGGTTGGGTGATGGCTGCATTGGTGGTGGTGGGGCCTTCATGCACCTGCCCCACCCAGGTGGGACATGCAGGGGGAGTATGAGGCAGAAGTTGGGGTCAGGCCCCCTGTAGTCCATTCCCTCCCCGCATGCAGGAAGTAGCAGGGCCTGGGGGCTGGCTCAGCCACACAGCCCAACTCAGGATGTCTCAGAAGCTTGGATTCCCAGGCCCAGGTGAAGCCTGCACTGGCATGCAGAGTGGACACAAGCCCTGTCCATCTCCATGAGCTGCTCCAGGTGTGTGCCCTATCCCATGACCACCATGCACCTCTGACCCCCAGGAAGAGACTTACTTCTGAGCTCTGGCAGGACCCGGCGGAGCAGAGAGAAATCACATAGCAATTTTAATCTCAGTGCTGCTGAGCAGCTCGTGCCCAGCCCTGTCCTTCTCCTGCGTGCATGACCCCAGGGCTGAGGTGTGGGCCCTGGACAGCTGAGGGGCTGCTACCCATGCTCTAGGGAGGGGCCTGGCCTCTGCGAGGGCAGTGCCAGCCCCTCAGGGATACGTCTGTCCTCTGCCCCCTCCCTCCATCAGTGTCTACCATCTAGCTCGAGCCAAGACAAATGTAACTGCCCTCACCCTGCAGGCCCACTGTCTGCTAACCTGTGCTGGACACCTGGCCCCAGAGGTGACATTTAGTCCAGAAAACTATGCCCATGATGTTTCCTGAGTGGGAAAATGAGACTCAGAAGGACAAAGCCACTGTCTACCAGAACCCTGGAAGGATTTGGACTGTGTCTGCTACTCAGGCTCTGTGTCCTTGGCCTCCAGATAGCTGACCAAGAGGGTGGGGAATTGGCCAGTATGTGTCCTTGCCCTTCCTCTCCATGCCTTCTATAGCTTAACTGGTCCAGGGAAATGGTTCCCAGTAGGACTCTCTCTCTCACTGTGCCCATGTGTGATGGATGCTCGGGGAGGCTCCTTGGGGCCCACCATGCTGGGTACTGCCAGGGTCCCCAAGAGGACCCAGTCCCCAGCCAGCCCCAGTCCCAAGGGCCTGCTGAAGGGCCTTGACATACCTTCCCTGGGGAAGTCATTATTGGCTTCTCAGGAACGTTCCTGTTATATGGGTTGAACTGTGTCTCCCACAAAAGATATATTGAACCTAACCCCCAGGACTTCAGAATCTGACCTTATTTAGAAATAGGGTCTTTGCAGATTTAACCAGGTTAAGAAGAGTCATTGGTAGAGGGTAGGGGGTAGGGGGAGGGGGGAGGTGGACAGGGTAAAGGGGGTCAAATATGTGGTGACAGAAAGAAATCTAACTATAGGAGGTGAACACATAGTATAAACATATATATGCTTTACTGTTAAAGTGTATAGCTGAAACTAATTGGATTTCATTAACCAATGTCACCATAAAAAAAAATAATAATTAATTAATTAGACGATGAGTCACTGGAATGAACCCTAATCCAATATGACTAGTGTCCTTATAAAAAGGGTAAAATTTGGACACAGACATGCACAGAGGGAGGACACAGGGAGAACGCCATATGAAAATGGAGAATTACAATGATGCATCTAGAAGCCAAGGAACCCCTGAGGCTGCCAGGAGCTAGGAGAGAGGCCTGGAGCAGACCCTCCCCTAGCACCTTCAGAGGGAGCATGGCCCTGCCAACACCTTGATTTTGGTGATCTAGCCTCCAAGACAGTGATCATAAATTCAGTTGTTTTAAACCACCCACTTTGTGGTACTTTGTTACAGCAGTCCTAGGAAATGCATACACTCACCAAACCCATGCTGTGCTCCCCAATCCATCTTCCCCAAGACCATTTCTTCCCTTCCCCATACAGTGCCCCCACAGTGGGGCCTTTCCAGCTCAAGGGCATGCCATGGCTGCCTCATGCCTGCCGAGCAGACCCATTCCCACCTCCCTGCCTTTGTCCCGGCTGTGGGCACTCTTTGGTATGCCTGCCCACTTCTCAGTTTCCTACCCGAATCTCATCCACCCTCAGGCCCTAGTTCAAATTTGTTTAATTTCATCAGCTGTTCTAACAGGGCCACTATTTTTCTTTGGGGGGGGTGCAGGGAGATCTAAGGGTGAGTGAGACAGTCCTACCACAGAACAAATGGACACAGATAACTCACAGAGAGGTGCCTTTTCCCCTGCCTCTTCTCAATTCCCACACTCTTACTTCCCCCAAAGAACCTTCTGGAACATGCCATAGGGTAAGGTACAGGGCAAGGCCATGTCTGTATCCCCCATGCTTGGCATACCACTGGTGCAGGAAATGTTTGTGGAATTACAAAATGACCATATTGAGGGTAACAATAACACACCAGTTCCCAAATTTAGAAATACTGTGTGGCACTCAGGTGCAAGTGAGTCATCTGGTCACCCCAACTGTGTTCAATCTCCACCCCATTCCCAGGGAAGAGGTACATTGCTATCATCTCCACTTTATGGATAATAAAATGAAACTTGGAGTAGCATAGTCACTTGCCCAGACCCCACAGTTAGGTGGCAGAGACCAGACTGGGACCCAGTGGTAAGTCAACAATTGTGGAAGGGTTAACAAGTAGAGATCCCTGTCCTTAAGAGTCTCAAGGTGTCATTAGGAGGTAGGGCTAACACCTGGGCACAGTGAAGCTGAGTAAGTGGGATACCAGCTCATCTCCCTGCTTTTTAGGTGATGGTGAAAGCAGAGGCAGAGAACAAGGAGGGTGGGGAGTGCCATGTGTTACCAAGCATTTGTTCTGTGCCAGGGACTATACCAGGCATTTCTGCACATCATCCCATTTAGATCTCCTTGCAGTCCTAGGAAGTAGGGACTCTTATCAGGAATCACCCAGTTATAACAACAAACACAATAAATGTAAATAGATTAAACTCTAGCTAAAAGACAAGGACGGTAAGCAGAACAAGGAAATTTTGGGGTGATAAATTTGTTCGTAATCTTCACTGTGATGATAATTTCATGTGTGTGTATTTAACACTGATAAAACTGTAAAATTTAAATAGGTGCAGTTGACTCTGTGTTGATTATACCTTAATAAAGCTGCTTTATAAAAAGAGGCAAAAATAATTAAACGATTATGAAATTAAAATCCAGCTGGCTGAGCTTCTTCTCCCTTGGCCTGGTCTCTCCCTGGTAAATGGTCACACTCTACCTTCTGGCACCCCACCCATACCCTGGGCTCTCCCTTCACCCACCCTCCCTACCCCACTGCTCACACTGGTGTTCTTTGTGCTGCCTCTCGGCTCTGTGCTCCATGGCTGACTCAGTTACATTCCCACTATATGAGTTCAGACCCTAACACTGTTCATCTCACTCTCTGACCCATCAGCCCAAGTCTGGCCTGGGGGCTCTTGGGGCAGGGAGCCATAGTGAATGGGGTTTCCCACAATGTGAGAGATGGGAACTCATGGCTCATACTAAAAAGTGCCTAAAAACACGTTTTTACTATTTTAAATCAGGTACCATGTGACTCAACTGTAATTTATATTTGAGTGCCTCATTCCCATAGGATTTGGAGCTGTTTAAATTCTAGATAGGGTGCTGTCTCATACGTCCTAGATGTGACCACTGAGCACTTGAAATGTGGCTGGTCTGAATAAAAATGAGCTGTAAGTGCAAAATACACGATGGACTTCAAAGATTTAGTACAAACTACCCCATTAATTGTTTTTATGTTAATCAAGTTACAATGATAATATTTTATGTCTACTAAATAAGCATATTACATTTGACTTGCTTCCTTTTGCTTTGTAAAAAAATGTGGTTACTAGAACATTTAAAATTATGTATGTGGCTCACATGATATTTCTAGTGGATGGTAATTGGCATATCATGGCCTGTGGGCCAGATATGGCCCAATGCCCACTTTGGAAAATAAAGTTTTTATTGGAATATAGACCCATGCATCTTTACTGCCTTCCTGCTAAGACAGTAGAATCGAGTAGCTGCAACAGAGACCATCTGGTCCACAAAGCCTGAAATATTTACTGTCTGGCCCTTTACAGCAAAAGTTGGCCAACTCTGGTTGCACATTGGACTCACCTAAACTTAAGTTTAAACCTAGGCTGCATCCCAGACTGTATTGTAACTGGTGTTGGGTGCCACCTGTGGGATTTTTTAAAGCTCCTCAGGTGACTCCAGTGAGCAGCCAAGGATGAGAACTACTTGATTAAATAATCCTCAGGACAAAAAGACAATAGAGGAAATTAAGTAATTTCTAATTATCCCACATGAGCTTATGCAACAGGCCGCAAATTTAATTCTAAGCTTCCTGGAAGCCAAAGTGAAAGAGGAAATTGCTTCAATGTCTAAGGGGTAAAATCATTTTGGCTATTCCAGAGTATAAAATATGCTCCCTGCCATTTATGTTGGGTGGGTTGCATGACTTATAAAAGGTGATTTCCTTGGACGAGTATGTCCATCGTGTGTCCTCCTCTGACCATCCCACCATCCCACCCAACAAACAAAAGCTTCTGACCACCCAGCATGGGAGGGGCCATGACAAGGCCATGCTGCGCTGTGTGGCCTGGCCCAAGGCCTCCTCCCAGGGGGTCACGGCTGCCTCCGCGCCAGGCGGATACAGAAACGTGAGTGGGAAAGGTGCTGGACTTACTGATGGATGGCTTGGAGGAACTTACGCTGGTGTTTCCGAACCCGGGCGTGGTCTGGCTTCTTCACCAGCCTGGTGTGTTTGTAGATGAGCCACGTCTCCCTGAGAACGTTAGCGGCAGCATTTTTTACCTGGGGCCAGAGAAAGAACAGTTCCCCATTTTATACATAGGGAAACTGAGGCACAGAGAAGTTGACCTGCTAAAGTCAGACAGCTTATAAGTTGTATCTGGCTGCTTGGCCCCAGAATCCCTGCCTCTCACTATGCAGCCCACAGCTAGGCTGTAACTGGGCACACAGGTATCCACCTGTGGCCACTGCCCCATCGCTGTGCACAGCTCATGGATGTTCTCATAAGTGGCTGAGCCCAGTTCAGTCTTGGCACACACGTAGATGTGCCTGGTGTGTGAAGAAATAAGGTGGGGAGGGTCTGCCCCTGACAGCTGGGAGGGGGTAACTGTGATGGGGGCTGGCGCCCTTACCCGCTTGGTGAGCTGCGTGTCCATCATGAAGTTGTGCACATGCTTCTCTGCTTTGGTGAGCTCCAGTTTCCGGGCCACTACGGCCACCACAAGTGCTGTGCAGCCAGCCCCCTGCATGGGGGGAGGGGAAGGGCACATCAGTGTCCCACTTCATATGGGTCCCAGGCCACAAGCAGGACATCCTCCCTCCTCCAGGAAGCCTTGGTTCCACCCTTGCCTTTACCTCCAAGCCCACAGTGTTGGCACAGAATTAGTTTACTGACTTATGACCCCACTTGCTTTATACATCAAACGTCTGGGGATTGTGTCCCACAGATTAGCTCATTTGATTCCAACAACTTGGAGAAGTAGGACTAGTCCTCTTATCTCCATTGGGCAGAGGGGGAAACTGAGGCTCAAAGATAAGAAAGGGACAAGAAACAGCAGGATCTGCAGGCTCATTCAGGGCCAATGACCACGGAGGTGGGAGGATTTAGAAGCATCTCTGTCATGGCTTCAGGGTCTACGTGTTGGGGACAGAGACCAGGCTGACAAGTAGTTGAGCAGTAACAAGAGTCAGCTGGCAGATGATAAGGACAATGTGAGGGAAGAGCCAGCAAGTTACCCAAGTTACCCACAGTGGGGCATTTCCAGAGAGGAAGAGGCAAAGTGCAGGTCTCAGGAGGCAGGGAAGTTGGGGGAGGAGTGCCTCCCCATGTGGGCTCCCTGCTCTGGATACGACCACCCTCCCCAGGACACCCTAAATGGCAGCCAGACCCTGGCTAGGGAAGGAGGTCAGAGAGGACTCACTTGCCTTCTCGGGGGCCACCGGGGAAGAGAGCAGGAGTGAGGCCCCAAGGGGTAATGAAGGGCAGATAGGTATGGGTGGGGGGTAGCAAAAAGAGACGCAGGAGCAGGAAAGGGGGAGGTTTTATCAGGGAGCCTAGGATACTCAGGAGGTGTCATCAGCCTCAGGAGTGGCTAGGAGGCAGGTGGCAGGGACAAGTGATGGGGCCAAAAGGTTGTCTCCCCACATGTACTGCAGGCTGTCCCGCGAGGCTCACCTGCCTGCTGTTCCTCCTGTGGCTACTGAGTACAGGATGGAAAGAGACAGAGGTCAGGCCCTGGAGGTCAATGGGAAGGGGGAATAGTTCAGTTTTTCTTAGGGATAGAAGGAAACATTTATGGGGAGGGATAGGAAAGGGCCAGGGACACTGTCAGACTGTCCTGGTTGGATCTGGAAGCCAACATGCCCAGCCTGGCAGGGTGGGCACAAAGTTGAGGGTTCCTGGCCAGCATGAAGATCTTGGGAGCATCCAGGAGCCCCTTCTTGGTAAAATCCCTGGCAACAGGGGGCAAAGCAACATGCTGGAAACCTGCCTGTGGAATAATATGCAGCAGAGAAAAAGAATGGGTGACAGCTCCGCACAATAGCACGGATGCCGTGTTGAGAGAAAAATGCTAAGCGAAAAATGCCGAGCTCAGAGAAGGCCATGATAAGATGCCTTGAAGTTCTAGAATGGGGAAACACATGGTTGGTGTAACAGTGGAAGGGGGTGAGTCCATGGGACAGTGACCGGGAGGGAGCACACTTGGGCACAGATGGAATAGAGGACTAACAGAGCAGCTAAAAGGGATCTAAGCATGACTGTGCACGCATATACTGGGGGCAAGGGTAGGGAGTGAGCTGCAGGCTGGACACGGAACTGATTTTCTGGAAGGAGCTGAGTCCCAGAGAAGGGAACACAGCTTTTCTATTTCACTGAAGGTTTTCTGGATTTAAAGCCTTCGTCTTATCCTAAGTGTTTTTGTTTGTTTGTTTGTTTGTTTTGTTTTGCTTTGTTTTTGTTTTTGGTTCATTTGTAAAGTTCTTTTGCTGGGGGAGGGAGCAGGGGACTGTGGCTGGTCTTTCTTTGTTGCCCTTTCACTGTCACAAAATAACAGAAGCAAATATGTGTGATGATATTTCACAAGAGAAGGGCTGTGTTCAGCTGGGCCAGGAAAAAGGTGGTCTTGGTGGGGACAGGAGGACATGGATCTCAGCTGTGTCCAAATGGGGGAGGATGAAAGGCAAAGAGAGACAGAGCAACTGCGCTTTAGGCTTTGAGAGACAGTGACAACTGGGGACAGTCTACATGTGGTGAAGGGGACTGGGCTGAGTCCCTGCAAAACAGCCCCTCCCTCTTCAGAGGAAAGGAATTGTGGGGATACTGTCATCTTTTTGCAAGAACAACCGCTTCTCTCTGTTCTGAAAAAGGGAAGGAAGCACTCAAGGGAATGGCCTGCGGTGGACTCTGGCGTGAATCAGATGGCCTATTAGCATTTACTGATTTTCACAGATGAGTGTGTTATTAACTAGGGGGTAGGGAGGGGAGTTCCCTGTGCTTGGGACAATTTATAATCTAAAACACAGAAAAGCATTCGTATGGGAGATGAAAGAAGCTTAAGGAGAAAGAAGATTCTGGAAGAAGGGAACCTGATGATAGAATCAGGGAAAAGAGAAGGCATCAGATGTCTAAAGTTTGCCCTTACCTATGATAAATTTGAGAAATCTCTGAGGGAGATGGGGTGTTGCCTGGGCCCACCCAGTCACAAGAGACAAACTTCAAACTATGGGGTCTCAGCGGGGTTCTCAGGCCACTCCCAAAATCAGGAAAGGATGGGGAATTAAGTGAGTGTCCAAGGTATTTATGGATCTAGGCATTCCATATAAATGAACAGACTCGATCTTTGCAACAAGCAGGAGAAGTGGACACTGGTTATAGCCAGGGAAACTGAAGCATAAAAGCACCAAACCTCTTGTTCTGGATCCAGGGGCTGTGAATTAAGCAGGCTGAGGAGAATAAAGGGAACACAATGAAACTCTGGTCAGAGTGGACCACAGCATCTAGCTGGGTGAGCACAGCGGGGGGCTGCATATCTAGGGCTGGAAGACCCCAAGAGGAGAGAGATGTCCCCAGGAAGCCCAAAGGTGCAAATTCTGCATTACATCAGAGGTAAGCAAGAGGACCACAGAGGGGCTGGTGGACATGAGGAGGGACTGTGATGTGGTACAACTTATAATGGGGTGAGTTTCCTGTTGGCAGGGGGTGTGCAAGGGCCCTGGCCCTTACCATGATGCCGGTGAGCAGGCACACACCCTTCCCGCAGTAGGTGTGGGGCACCATGTCGCCGTAGCCGATGGAGAGGAAGGTGATGGAGATTAGCCACATGGCCCCCAGGAAGTTGCTGGTCACTTCCTGCTTATCGTGGTACCTGGGGAGAGTGGGGAGGGCCAGTCAGCCCACACCGGACCCTCTCCCTTCATCACACCCTCTGGGGCAGTACCTTAACAGAAGGGAACCTGTCACTCTGGGGGCTCAGAGTGATAGAGGTGTGGTCACGGGAGGGCTGGTTAGCTCCTGAGGCGGCTGCCATGAGGCAGAGGGCACCCACGCCCTCCTCCTAGCCTCCCTTCTAGTCTCATGCCTTTGCCCAACCCCCAAGCTGCTGCTCGGGATGTCTGTCCTCCAGGCCCAGGTCATGGGGCAGAGAGGGGTCCAAGTGAGGGTGCATCCACGTGGATTCACACATGTGCACCTGATCCCCCTCCCAAAGACAGACACACTGACAGACACGGACATGGGTGGCCACAGGTGCCAGAAGCATCAGGGAGTGGAGGTGAGGATTCAGGTCAGACACCAGAAAGAACTTCCCCAGCCAGCAAGGCCCCAAGGAGGGAAGAAGGCTATTGGGGGAGATGGGAGGCTGGAGGAATGCACTCCAGGACCTGGGAGAAGAAGGGACTTCAATATGTGAAAGGCAGCACCAGTTGTCCCAATCCTGAGTCTGGGGTTGGTCTACAGGTGAGGAGGGAAGAGGCAGCTCACATGGCACTGGGGGAAGAGCCCCAGCTAGGGAGAAGGGGAGACAGGCCCCAAGGCCCTGCAAAGGACACTCTTTTGTCCAAATCACAGCCTGGCCTGGGATCCTGGCCACAACAGGCTATGAACAGGTTAGGTTTTACCTGTGGGTCAGCCCAGGCTATAGGGCTGAGAGGCTGGTTCTCTGGGTCTGGGGGCAACTCGAGGTTCTGCTCCAGCCCAGCACCCAGCCTGCAAAGCCCCTCCAGTTCAGAGGAGCCCTTTCCAACTGACACCCTCCTTCCTGGACCTGAGGCCATCTGATACCCATGCCAGTGGGTGGAGACCTCCCCTGGAGGGGTTCCAGGTCAGAGATCAACTGAGGTCAACAGAGAAGGTGGGCCCATGGCTGGGGAGAGTCGGGGGAGCTAGAGGAGGGCTATTCCAGGCAGAAGGAGCTGGGGTTAGGGGTTCAAGAGGGGAAGGAGGGAAGGGAAGTCCCAAAGGTGAGTGGGAGGAATGGAGGCCTTCTCAGCAAGCCGGGCGTTTGAGAGTCTCCACCCTGCTGGGGGGCATCTAGGTTGCTTGCCAGGTGTGGAGGACCAGGTATTGACCCTCATCCTTCACTGAGGTACCTGAGCCCCAAACTACCCCAGCCTCCACTTCTTGGGAAACCAGCACCTCCCACCTAGCAGACAAGAGGAGAAGGGGGCTCTCCAACCATAGGTGGGAGAGCCCCAGGCCCAGCTACAGTTATGGTGGGTGCTGCAGAACCACCCAGGACAATCCAGGTCTAGGGAGTGGGGGGCATGCAGGAGGTGGAGTGGGGATGGGACAGAGCCATGGCAGGGAGGTAGTGAGGGGACTTCAAGCAGTGTCATAGGCTCAGAATTTAGGATTGGCTGCCCCCTGACCCTATCCTGTTCCTATCCCCACCCAGAGGCTTCTGAAATGACCCAGCCTGGACCTCAAGGATGCTTGATGAGGGGCACCTTTCTTCCACTCCCCAGACCCTGATCCTGAGCCCACCCTGAGGGGGTGGGACATGAGCTGTGAGAACTGGCACTAGGGCACATCATGGGTCCAAGGGGACCCTGTGTGACCCCCCAGACACTAAGCCTCCATGACAGGAAGAGCTGGGCCCTCACCCCTGTGAGCTCCACTTCGGGCTGAGGTGGAGTCCGTGGAGTAGGGGCTTAAAGGGGTGAAGACATGGGTCCTCGGGGGCAGGTCCAGCCCAGGGACCCCCCAGCAAGTCCAGTCACAGTGACACCCACCACAGACCCTTCCAGGGCCTTCCCTAACTAGGCAAGAGGCAGGAGACACCCCTCCCGACAAAGTACCCCTACACCCTGAGAGGCCTAGCAGAGCCCCCCCTCTCCTGGAGTCCCCAGGCATCTGGAGATGACCAGGAACAGGTCCTTGGAAATGTTTCTTTTCCCCTGAGAGCCTCAGTTTTCTCATCTGTAAGTTGGGTTGATAGCCCACTACCTTCCAAGGCTGTTCAGACCAAATCCTGAATGGGAGGTCCTAAAGGGTGGGCCAGTATTCCTTCACCCCAGACTCTAGACCTGGAGGTCAGCCGCCCAAACAGGACACCAGAGCAAAGCCTTTTTTCCTCTCCAGGCCTTAGAGACCAGGCCCCCAAGGATGCCCAGTGGATACAACCTGAGAGTGGCCTGCCTCCCACTGTCCTGGGACTGACTCAATCCCACCTGGCCCTGGGTGCAGAGATGGGCTCTCCCCATGCTCCATGGGCTCTAGCCGGTCCTAGCCACCCCGCCTCACCTTCCCATTCCCTCCCCTCATGGCAGCTAATCTTAAATTCCTGGCTGGCAGCATGGTGGCGGCAGCTTGGTGCACACAGCTCGGCCGAGGGTGGGACTCACATGTTTTCCCTATAGTCCGGCGGAGCGGGCAGAGGGGAGAAGGAGAGCAGGTTAAACTGTGGGGGAGACAAGCGAATGAGAGGTGTCCCTGCTCCTGCTGCCTCCACTGCTTGGGTCAGAGGTCAGAGGTCAGCTGCCCACAGAGTGGAGGGGTGGGGAGAAAAAGGAGTATGAGCTCCCTGGGGGAAGGTGGGAGAGGAAGAGAGGGCTGGGGTCCCAGAGGTGTGTGAGGTGGGGTAGGGGCCGGGGTGAGTGGGGACACAAGGCTGAAGTCAAGGGGTTGAGGGATGGTTTCTAAGGCCAGGAGCTCAGGAGAAAGGTGAAGGGGGTGAAGGAGATGGCTGTGGGAGCCCTGGGTCAGTGACATCGTGGGTGGGCATGGGGTCACCAGGGTGGGGCTCGGGATCAAGTCACACCTCTCGCAGACGCGCACGGTCCAGGCAGCGATGATCCAGGAGGAGATGCTGAAAACGAGCAGCACGGTGCCTGGGCAGATGGTCATGAGCGTCTTCATGACGAAGCGCGTGTTGAAAGTGATCTTGTTGAGCGCCCCGATACTGCGGGACGAAGCGTCGGTGAAGATCTTGCTGTGCAGCAGCATAACGCGCCCCAGCAGGTAAAGGCGCAGGAACATGGGCACGGAGAGCAGCACGTCCACGTCTGCCTCGGCCGCCGCGGGTGCATACGTGAAGGCCAGCCGCGCCGTCCACGTGAAGCGGTAGTGGCCAGGCACAGGGTGGATGGCACACACGGCCAGCTCCAAGGAGATAAGGAGGACACGTTCGCACGTCATGGCGATGCGCCAGTCATCTGCCCCGTTGTCCACCATGAACAGCTGCAGAGGGCAGGTGGGAGGCAGTGGATCTCCGACATGTACCCAGGTCCCTCAGCAAAACCTCAACAAAAACCCCACCCCTAACCCCGCCCACTCCTCTTTTAGGAGAAACACGGCCTCATAAACAAAACTTCCTAGATCTGGGGGTTGGCCACAACTCAAACTAAACATGGGACGGATGGTCCCCCAAAAGTTAAACAGTCACCAATGACCCAGCAATCCCACTCCTAGGTGGGATTCACAAAGGAGACAAAAACAGGTGTTAGAACAAATCTTTGTACATGTACAACCACAGCAGCACTATTCACAATCACCAGAAGTGGAAACAACCCAAGTGTCCATCAAAGGATGAGCAGATGAACAAAATGTGTCCATCCAAACAGTGGAATATTACTCAGCCATAAGGAGGAATGAAGCACTATGACATGGATGAACCTTGATTATATCATGCTGAGTGAAAGAAGCCAGTTACAAAATGCCATCAGCTATGGCCGAGGGGTGACACTGCCACACCAGTGGGCCTGGTAGGTGGAGCTTTGAGCCAAGAGGATTACTCCTGAGCCTTCGAAACTCATGTAATCTACCTTACTGGCTCTTAGACTTGATTAGGACCCATCGCTCCTTCTTTTGAATTCTCTCCTTTGGAACCGGGATGTCTGTCCTTTGCCTGTCTCACCACTATATTTTGGAAGAATGTGAATTGTCTGGTTCATAGCTGAAGAAGAATCTTGCCTCAGTCTCACCCAGACCTGATATAGGTGATTTAGATGATGTAAATAAGACTTTGGACTTCGAGTTGATGCCAGAAAGGATTAACACATTGGGGGCTACTGGAATGAGGTGAATGCATTTTGCAGAGGAGGACATGAATTGGAGGATGGGCTACAGGGTAGAGTGTTATGGACTGAGTTGTGTCCCTTCGAAATTCATATGTTGAAGCCCTAACTCCCAACGTGACTGTATTTGGAGACAAGGCCTTTAAAGAGGTGATTAAGGTTAAACGAAGGTATGAGGGTGGGGCCTTAATTCTATAGGACTGGTGTCCTTTTAAGAAGAGGAAGAGATACTAGGGATTGATGAACACAGGGAAAAGGCCATGCAAGGACACAGCAAGAAAGTGGCCGCCTGCACTTCGAGGAGACAGGCCTCACCGGGAACCAACCCTGTCAGTACCTGGTCTTGGATTTGCAGCCTCCAGAACTGTGAGAGAATAAATTTTTGTTGTTTAAGCCACCCGGCTGTGGAACTTTGTTACAGCAGCCCTAGCAAACTCTTACAGTGCTTTGTTCTTTTTAAAGCTGAATAAGACAATATATGAATAATATGTAAATACAATATATGAATAACACAATGAATAACAATCCCACTATATGGATGAACCACATTTTGTTTATCCATATACTGGTTAAAGACATCTGAGTTGTTTCCACTTTTTGGCTACTGTGACTAGGGCTGCTATGAACATCCATGTACAAGTTTTCATGTGAATGTTTTGTTTCTCTTGGATCTACACCTAGGAATAGAATTGCTGGATCATATGGTAACTCCATGTTTAACTGTCTAAGGAACTGCTGGACTATTGTCCCCAGAGGCCATACCCTCAGAACTGCTTCCTTCCAGCTCAGCTGTCACTATCCCCATCTCTGCTGCCCCCAGCCACGTCCAGAGCCCTTCCTGCAAGCCAGATCCCGGATGTCCTCAAAACTTCTGCACATGGTGCAACCCAGGCAGGATTCTTCTGTGCCCATCTTCCATCAGACTGTCAGGGGTCAGAGGCCAGGGGTGAAGAGGCAGATCTGTCCACTTTTGGTGTCCCTGCGACATGGCGCCAGACCTAGGTGATGTTTGTCTGCTGTGGGCACATCTGCCTGACACTCCTTGAGCTAGACTCAGGTCCAAACTGGTTTTGATTAATCCCCAAAACAAAAGAACAAACTCTGTGGCATGTAATAAATCTTTTAAATGCAGGGACCGATTGAATAGGAAAGGAGTCTGGTACTATGAACACCGGTTTTCACCACTGCAAAACTTCAGAAGACTCAAGGGCTACGAAATGCTCATTGTCCACCAGACTCTAGCTCACAATCCCACCCCATGCTCTCACTGTCCCTTTCTTCCCTCAAATTATCAATAAATATTAAAACATAGACACATGTTCAGGAAAATTTGGGGTGGTCTAAATGATGCGTCATCACAGAGATCTTTTTTTTTTTCTATAAGGAGGCTATTGGTCCTTTTATGTTTAAGAAACTGAGGTCCCAGGTAGCTGGCATGGAGGGCACTGGGGTACAAGGAGGAGGGTATCCTGGCCCAGCCAGGCACTGACCTGGATCTCCCGAGCATGGTAGAGGACAACCAGGCCCAGCAGGATAACCGTGGAGAGGCTGATGAGGCATTTGAGAGCAAATGAGTACAAGGACTCCTGGGCAGAGAGAAAGAAGACAGTAGGAAGATGCCGTGGGGGTGGATAGCCCTCTGACCTCCACACATGGGCATTTTGCTCAGGAAGCAATGCTATTGTTCTTACTCCTTAGGCCTGAGCTGACAGCAAGATGGGTCTAACACTTTACAGTTTATATGGCCTGGTCTCATGTGGGCCAGTACTTCATAGTTTAAAAGGCCTGATCTCCTAAAGTCCTAGCACACCACAATTTAAAACGCTTGGCCTCGCATGGGTACAGTACTTCACAGTTTATAAAGCCTAACCTCACGTAGACACAGCACTTCATAGTTTATAAGGCCTGGCCTCACACAGTTATAGCACTTCAGAGTTTATGGGTTGACACAGCCCTGATCTCTCTCTGTCCTCACACACCCTCAGGCAGCACAAGAAGATTCACAGCCAGATTTGTAACCCAGTGCCAACTCCTCTGGGTATGGGGACTCTTTCCCTGCTCCTCACCCAGGCCTTGTCTAAGGCTCTCTGCTGTCCTGGGCCAGTCTTGGGGGGACAGCTCTCTCCCCACCTTTAGCCAGGGTTCAGATTATTGGTGCTGGTAGGGGAATGGGCAGGACCCTCCACCCCCATCTGTAGCTACTCTGCCATCCCCAGGAGGTAGGCCCAGTGGGAACCCCCCATCTCCAGGACCCCCAGCATATCCCACCCACCTCTCCTGGGGCCAATGTGCCCCTCTATACCATACCCAAGGGGTGGTGGGGAGCCAGCTGTGCCCAGTGGGGCCTCTCTGGGATATGAGGGGGAAGGGCTGTGCCTACCTTCGTATAGACCCCCCAGGACAGCTCCGTCTCTGTCACCATGACAACGATGCCAAACATGCCGAAGATGAGGGCATAGTCGCTGAGGCGCTTCCGCTTCTCGAAGAGTGCCCGCCGGTGGCCCAGGCGGTGGCCCACATTGGGAGGCTTCCCTGAGCCCCTCTTCCCACCCACCTCATCTTCCTCATCATCTTCCTCCTCTTTCTGGTCCTGGGGCTGCCCCCGGGAGCTGCCAGGTGACAGTGGGCCTGGCTCGTTCTTGGCCACCACCACCTGGAAGCCTGGGCTGTGTGGGGGCTGTGGGGGGTGGCCGGCCTCTGGGTCCAGAGGGTCTCGGCCTAAGGCCCCTGGCCCACCGCCCAGTGGCTGTCCCCCACAGCCATTATGGCTGCGGCTGTTCATGACTATGTGGGTGCTGGGGTTGGACTCGCTGCAGGCTGTCTGGGGCCTGACATGGTTCAGTGGCTGGGCTCCCACGCTGACCTGCAGGGGCAAGGGGGATATGGTCACGCCAACTGACCAGAGGGCCAGGGACCATTGCAGCCACTCTAGAACATTCTGAGGTTCAGGAGGCCATGAACCTAGAGCAGCTGACTCACATGGGTTTGCCATCCTGGAAACACCCAAGTCAGCCTGTGTTCCTCCTCTACGAAAAAATCTCCTCTGGCTCCCTAGTGCCATTGCATAAAGATCAAATTCTTCACCGTGGCCAGGAGGCCCACATACTTCATCCTTCTCAGTTTCCCCAGAGTCATTCCCTTCCAGCCACACTGGCTTACCTGTCACTGATCTCAACAAGCTTGGTCCTGCCTCAGGGCTTTTGCACATGCTGTGTCCACTACCTGGAACATCCTCCTATCAGACCTTTGCCTACTGACTCTGTGTCTCCAAGTACCTAGCGCAATGCCTAGTGCATAGCCAACACTCAGTAAACACTTCAGCATGCCTCAAGTGGAATCTGCTGACAGGTTTGCCTAGGAGGACTAGAGACCTAATAGGTGTGCCATCGGGAGGTGATTCCAACCCAGGTTCAGCTCCTGCTGACCTTTAGGCTCTTGGACAAGTTAACCTCACTCTATTGAGCTTCCAGTTCCTCCCCTCAAATTGTCCCAAGGCCTGAACACATGCAGGCACAGGGTATGGCTTGGGGACATTAGGGACTGAGGCTGAGTCTACAGAGACCCTCCTCCTGCCTGGGCGAAAGGAGATCCATGGTCTCCAAGCAGATTCTAGGCCCAACATGGCAATCCAGGACTTAACCCTAAGATCCCAGAATTGATTCTACAGGGCCTGTGAGACCTACGGCCCTGTGACCTATACCATCCTCAGTTTCTCTGCCAGGCCACCAAGGAGCAGACTATCTGATTGTCCAACATGAGATTCTGCCCCTGCATGGGGTTGTCTTGTGTGGCATCATATGGGAGAGCAGGAACCTTGATGAGTCTGTTCTACTGGGTTCTGACTCACCAGACCCACCTCAGCCTACTCTCTCACCCTTGCATGCCACTTGCTGTCATCCTGCCAATATTTATTGAACATCTACTATGTGCCAGACTCCACCCTTCACACAAATTTCTCCTTAATCCTTGAAATACCCCCAAAAAGGGTGCCATGGGATTTTGCCAGTTTTACAGCTGGGGAAACTGAGGCACCATGCTGTGAAGAAACCATCTCCTTATAGGGCAGATTCTAGATCAAGCTGCTTGGTGGGATTCTCCTAACAAGTTAAACAGTGGCAGGCAGTGGATCAAGTGTTGTCCCCTTTGAAAAGGCCAAGCTGGCATGTGCTGGGGGCCTGGGAGAGGGAGCTGTGTGCATAAACAAGACATCTCCCCAGCCCTGAATCTGTGCTCTGGGGATGACAGATGTGTAAACTGTCATGTCAGGACATGACAAGATGAGCCATGCTGCTAGGCAGGACATAGATGACCTTGGCTAGGGTGTCCACCCCATATATCACAGAACCACATCCACACTGGGTCTGTCCCACCCACTACATGTCCCCAGATGCTGTTGCCAGCATGTATTAGGAGCCCAAGAAACATTCTTTCCATGGCAAGTGGCCTCATGAGTCTTAGAACACAACACTTCCTTACCACTCCCACCCATCACATCAGCCAGGCTGTGGCCACCTTCACAGTTTATATGGCCTGGTCTCCTGCCAGCACAGGACTTCACAGTTTACATAATCTGGTGTCATGCAGGCCCAGTACTTCATAGTTTATAAAGCCTGGCCTCCTGTAGGCTGGGCACTACAGTTTCTAAGGCTGACCTTGGCCCTGATCTCTCCATGTCCTCACTAACACATGGGTACCACTCTCTTCTTGGGCTGGAGAGCCTGCCCCACTGGCTGCTGGATGGGTCTGAGAACCACATGAGGTCCACATGCTCAGTGGGACCCTCTCCTTGTCTGGGGTACTAGGAAACCCCAAGCACCTCTCCTGAATATACAGGTCTCTGCCCAGGCCTCTTGGGGGGCACAGGCAGGAGAGGTGGGTGGCCTGGCCAACAGGACCAGGAGGGGGTGGGGGCTCTGCAGACAACCTTTGGAAACACACCGATGAAGATGCAATTTGGGGATGTGACTCAGCCACTCAAGCCAAATTCAGCTGTGTGTCGGCCATGTTCCTCTTCGCCTGGCAGCTTCATCCTAAGGTGCCCTGGGCAGAGTGGGGGTGGTGAGGACAGGTGGCAGGTGGCTTCCATGAGAGCAGAGGGGTGGAAGGAATTCCCGGGGCCTGTAAAGTTAACATCACCTAGCACTTATTGTGGGTGGAGTCCTTTATTAGAAGTATCACATTTAATCCCCATGGCCACTCAGTAAAACAGATGGCATCCCTGACCCCATTTCATAAACAGGAGACAAGGCTCAGAGAGGTTCAGTACCTTGCCCAAGGTCACACAGCCAGAAAAGGCAGAAACTAAGTCAATGCCAACTGGGGGGGGGGGTGGCTGGACCTGCCTGGCTTCCTCTTGACAAGTCACCATCTAGAGAGGGAGGCAGACTGGCCCTGCCCTTGAGGGGCCTCTGAGCTGGAGACCCAGGCATGGTGGATGCCTGATTCTTCCCGTGACCTCAGAGGAAACAGAATGACAGTGTGGCCTGCCTGAGATCCCATGAGAGGAGGGGGCAATCTGCTTCTAAAGATTGAGTGGGACCAGAGAAGCTGGGGACAAGAGACCCCTCCCCTTCCCAGATCTTTCTCCTCCCCCACTGCAACCTGGACCTAGAGCTGAGGTCCCTGGGACCTTTCGGGATTCCCAAAGAACCAGGGGCCCCTCTGAAAACCTAGCCAAGGTTTGGGTGCCATGAAAGGGTGTGTTTTTCTGGGTGAGGTCTCCCAAGTCCTCCAAGGAGCTCCCCTAAAAGGCAAGAAACACCTTGTAGGCTGCATGCAGTTTGAGAGACCCTGGAATAGCCAAAATTGTCAAATGTATCAAATGGGGTATGAGAGCACAGTTCCTTGAAAGCTGGGGTGGGGAAATGAGCAGAATCCCCTTCCACACCATCCTAGGAGACAATGTGGGAAATTTGTGGGCCAAGTAGGGCAGGAGACATCCATGAAGCTCTTGAGGAGCTGAGGAAGGTAGGCAGGCAGCAGGGAGTGGGGTGCTCTCTCATCCAACAGGAAGATGAAAAAACCCAACCAGACCCCACAGACTCTCCCATGAGCCCATTTATAAATGACAGGTTGGTTGCAGTAGCTGCCCGGAGGGACCCTTTGGCATCCCAGCCAGGACAAAGTCACTGCCCCCTCCTCTGCTGCGTTTTCAGTAAAGGGGCTTCTTGGTGTCCACCCAGTAGGCTGGGTGGCCAGATTCGTGTGGAAAATCTTAGCATGTCACTGTGGGTACACCTGCCGTGGTGCCATGCTGTCTTTCAGAGCTGGACCAGGAGAAGGTGTCCCCCTGCCCCATCAGTCCCCAAGGCAGAGCACCCTGTGGGGCAAAATGCCCACTCCTCTGCTCCCAGGAATCATAGCCAGAGCAGCACATGGTGGAACCTTCCAGGATGTGTGGGTGAGTGGTGGGTGGGTCCTGTGTCCCTGTAGAGGGTGAGGAAGGATCCCAGGATCCCCCTATTCCAGTACTTGTGGGGCCCTATCTCTGCAGGGTGGACAGGATTATCTGGCTTGCCCGCTCCATGGGCTACCCAGTGCGGGTGCAACAAGGCTCAGGCTGACTGACCGATCCCCCAGGCGTTCCCAGCACCAGCCATCAGGAACCTGCCAGCAGCCAGCAGGGTACAATTAGCCTGCCCTGCCCTCCCTAGGCTGCCTCCACCAGCACCCTCCACACTGCTCCATCTCCATCAGCTTTCCTACTCGGCCCTAGCCTCCAGCACTCTCATTCATGGGCCGCCCTCCAGGACATCAGGACAGTGCCCTGTGCATGGTACCTCGAGCCCTTTGCAGGGAGAGCTGGCCTCCCTGACTCCTGCCGGGGTGTCCCTGACCTCTGGATCCGGAGGCCAGTGCTGAGAGTCTCTTCCCTATCATTTCCAAGTCAGTCCCGGGTCACTGCCTCCACCCTGAAAGCTACCCCCACCGTTATCTATGGAGTTTGGAGAGTCACTGCTCTACCCTCGCCCAGAGGGAACCCAGCGCACTCCCCCTCCGGGATGAGGGTCTGAGACTTATTACTTGCCTGGGCAGTGCACAGACACACATCCCCCTCCCCGTGTCCCCTACCCCAAACCGCGTCCTCCTCCTGGACTTGCCTCCCTTCCCGGGCGCCCCTCCCCATTCCACCCCATACCTGCGGGACTCGACTCGGGTGGGCGGACGACGCTGGAGGGGACAGGGTCCCGCGCGACCAACGACCCCCAGGCGGGGGCTGGGACCGAGGTTTCGGCGGAGGCGGGCAGCAGCGGTGGGACGCAGGGCCCGACGGCGGAGGGGCGGGGGGCGGTGGTGGTGGGCGCATACCCCACTGCCCGGTGCACCGGCCCGACCCGGGGTTGGGGGGCGAGGGGCGAGCGCCCGCCCGGGTCGGGAGAGGAGGGGGCGGTGCGACGCGGGAGGTGCTGCCGATTGGCTGATTCTCGGGTTGGCCCCGCCCCCTCCGACCCCGCAAAGCCCCGCCTACATTTAAAGATCCCACATTTCCCGGTGGCTGCTTCGACCACCCCAGCGCTCGGCGGGTCCTCAAACTTGCCTTCTTGCCCTGTGCGAGGGAGGGGACATTAACCAAGCGACAACTCCTGCCCCTGACAGCCCTCGGGAACTCCTAGCCACCCCCTTCCCAAAATTAGGGCCCCAAAGTCCAGCCATCCCGCAACCTTTTTACGCCACGCGCACTTGCTTAGGGAACAACTTTGCGAAGCAACTGAACACCTTCCCGAAATGACCTCCTCACAAGTCTGCCCCGTGTGGGGGAAGGCTTGGGGTGGAGAAGCAGGATGTTGACAAGTGGAAAGTGCCTAGGAGTTGGGCCAGAGGGCTTCCAGGGGTCGAAGGGCTGCTTGTTGGGGCTACAAGTTCAAGGTCACGTTCTTTGGGACTCAGCACCCACCCCAATCCTAATCCCCCTAACAATGCCAAGATGTTAGGACAGCAGGAGACTATTTTGGGGGGTCCCTAAAACAGTGCCCCATTTTCCTGGCACTAAGGCTGTCCTTGGGCAAATCATTCATCGAACATTAAGGGCAGCCAGGGGGAGCCTTGGGGACCAGGAGATGGGGAACCCTTTTCTTATTCTACCCCAAGCGGCCTCACTACCTCAGCCTCACCCTGTCCCCACCCTGCTGGAGGTGATCAAGTCAGGTTCTGTCCCTCCCACCTGGAGGCACCTGAAGGCAGCAGCTCTCCCATCTCTCTTCCAGCTCCACATCTGTTTTCTTCCTGGCCCTGAGTTCTGTACCAGGTCAGGATCTGTTTTGTTTTCTCTGTAGCCCAGAAAATAGTTGGAATGAATGAATGAATGAATGAATGAATGAATGAATGAACGAACGAACAACTGCTTGGGCAGGGGGTAGTCCTGTGGACATGTGATGGTGGTAAGGCTGAGCAGGGCCAGGTGACAGCCTAAGGTCAGCAGACTCCTGTCCCCTCCTGTTGAGAGCCTGTTCTTCATTGCAGCCTGTTGCGGACACCCCAAGGAAGGTTTGGCTGTGGTGACAGTGCCCAGGGCTATGATGATTGAGAAGTGGAGGGCAGGGCTCATGCCCTGCCATGTCAAAGGCACTGGGAGTGGGGTTGTGATGACTCTAAAGGGGTCATTCTCTGCCATGCATCATCCCTCCTGTATCCCCCTATCCACTCACCACCTCCACCCAGGCCTCCCATCTCCCCTCAGTTGTTCCCCCTTCCAGGCCTTTACACTGGATTTTCCCCTGCCTGGGCCACCGGGGGCTCTTTCTAAAACACTGATGAAACCACCCACATCTCCCTCAGGATCTGGCACACATCCCTGCACCACATTCAATGCCCCGGCCCACATACGGGTTCCTGCCCCACGACAAACATTCACACCGTGCCCATGGGCTGAATCTGGACTGTACAGGCTTCTGTGGGTGCCCTATGGCATCTGACATTTTCTGAATTCAAGTCCAACATATAAACATCCAGAAATTCACAAAAGCAATGGCCACTACCCCCAGGCCTCCCACCCTGCCCAGGCCCCACAAGCTCTGCATCCACCTTCTTGCCCTGGAAAGACTCTCTTTCCTCTTTGGGCTCACCTGCCCTGAGATTCAGGGACCCCCTTCAGGGGGCCAATCTTAAGATGGTTGACCTAATGACTGATCACCTCCAAGTCTGCCCTGCTGCCTGCTTGGACCTCACCCCTCAAGGCTGGTAGTGGTGCATGGGGATCAGGGGTGGATGGAGGTGGGGCAATAAGTGGGGGCCCTTGGATCTCCATTCCCAAAAAAGCCCCTCAGCCCATAATTGACCAGAAAGGACCCAAGGATAGCTGGGTGCTCCAGGACTCACCCCAGGAAATGGCCTGCAAACAAGGCAGGGGATTAGCTGGTGGCTGAACAGGGAACCACTCTTCCAGGGGCAGTGGTCCAGGGTATGGGTGCAGGAGAGCTGGGACAACTCACAGGATGAGGGACCCAGAGGCAGCAGCCTGAGCTTTTCCCCAGCTGTTCATCCGCAGAAATTTCAGCCCCATCCTAGGTCTAACTGATGACTGTCTGAATGGAAGGCAGATCCTGAGTCCCCTGTGAGTATAGGATGGCAGAGTGGGGTAGGTAGTCACTCACTCATTCACCCATTCATTCACCCATTCATTCACTCACATATCCATCCACCAAGCTCCTCTGAGTTTGGTGCTGGGGATGCCTAGTCTGAGACAGATACAAACCTGCCCGTCTTGGAGATGAACTTCCAGAGAAGTGCAACCACCCTCTCCAAATTAGGGACGAGTAAGAATTCTAGACACACAAACTACTGGAACAAGATCTGATGAAGTCGAAAAAAAACTAGGAATGGGGATGGGGAGACTTTAACTAGGGTGCTCAGAAGAGAGAGACTATTTTGAAAGGAGACCAGGAGCCCACCCTGGAATAGCTAGGAGATGGGCACACCTGCTGGAGGGGACTTTAAGGGCACAGGCCCTGAAGTGGGACCGAGGAGGGCATGTAGAAGGAAGAGAAAGAGACCAGTGGGGCTAGAGGGAAGGGACAAACAGGGTGGTGTGAGTCAGAGTGGGGCAGGGGTACCACAAGCAGGGCTGTGCGTGGGAGGACTCTGCATAGAGCAGCAGTCATGGAAAGTTAAGCCCCATAGGGTTCTGGGAATTGTTGGGACAGGATGGAGAACAGAGGCAGGTGTCCCAGAGGACTTGTTCCTGGGCTCTCCAGATTCAGGGTATTGGAGAAGCTTCTTTCATTCTATCAACATTTATTGAGTGCCTCCTGTATGCAAGGCTTGTAACCTGAGGTGTGGGTATTGTGGTGACAAAGGCACAACCCCTCCCTAAATTTACAATTTCAGGCCAGTGGGCAAAATAAGATCTTTATCAATAAATAAATACAACTGACCCTTGCAGAGAATCCATGGAGGAAATGAGGCAAGGGAGGAGTGGGGAGGGGCTGCACCTGGTACCCGCTAGTCTCCACATGGGCAGCCCACTGAGCCCTCGGTCCCTGCTCTGGAGGAGGAGGTGGAAGCCTGGGGCTGACAGGCAGGCATGGAATCAGCTCTGTCATAGCACTAAGTCTCCACAAAGTCTCCAAGGTCAGGGAGCCCCTGTCACACCCATGGGGCTCTTACCCATCCAGCTGGGGAAAGAAGGAGCAAGGGAGCTGCTCCTTAAGGGCTCTCTCCAGAGAGTGTGGCCACAGAGCCAGGTGGTGGAGACTGTGAAGGCTGAGCCCTTCCACACTGATTCAATTCCCCTTCTGACTGTGTGACACTAGGCAGGTCACCTAGCCTCTCTGAGCAAGTTCCCTGCCACCAGTGATCAGAGAAAGTGGACAGTGACTCTCTGGGAAGTTCTAGAGAGCACAGTCATTATTATTATCATTATTATACTGTTACTATTATTTCAAAGGTTGGCATTTTTTCTTAAGTCACCAGTTTTTCTATCCAGTCCCTGAGCCATCCCTTCCCTCAAAGGTAACATGAGTCTGGGATCCACTCACCCTACGGTGCAGGGGGCTTCCTGAGAAGTCACCATTAAAGGGCCTGTCCCCTTCAGTCCTGCTGGGTTACCACTTGGAAGCGGGGGTGGGAGGGTGGGGGTAGGTTGTGGTTACCTTTCTTTTCTCCTTGACCTGTAAGGACTAGACATGGAATGTGGGGTAGAGGCAGGGCCCCAGGAGGGTGGGATGTGGATAGCTCCCAGAGGGAAATGGTCTTACAGCAGATCTGCTCTTTAACAAGTCAGGTAACCTTTTAAGTTTTAAGGAAACTTAATAACAGTGGTGTTGTCTGTCCAGTGGGACCCTGCTTCCTCCCTCAGGTTCCTCAGTGAGTCCCTGGGGATACCTTCTCCTTTGCCAGGCCCTCCAACTGGAGGCCCCACCTCTTTCTACTGGATACTGCATCCTAAAGGCTCTATCTGCCTTTCTCAATGCTATTCCCTGTCATCCCCCATAACCTCCCAATTTCTTCATCATGGGGAGATCTGGGTGGGTGAAGTTGGGATGGGATGGTGTGAGGATGAAGGCGTCAGAGAACCCTGGCTCGACCATATCTATTCATATTGTTGGCCACCCCCAAATTCTGCCCCTGTCTCTACCAGGGCCCTGGGGCCTGTAGCCCCCTCATGGTATTCACTGTTTGTATGGGTTGGTCTTTAGAGTCCCCATATGTGCATATAGTATGACTCCTGGAGGAGGGATTAGAGGGGACACAGAGCAATCCCACACTTGGGAGGGGTAAGAGGGCACATCTAGATAACCCAGAATGGGACTGAAGAGGAGATATAGTCGACTGTGACCATGCCAGCTGCCCTTTCTCTTGCCAGGGTTCTAGGGTGGGGCCAGGCAGGGGGACTTTGGAGCTGTGACCCTGGGAGGGCAGAGGGCCAAGGTCATCCATCAGGCAGGTGCATCAGAGTGGAGATTATTCTACCAGTTCGTGATGTTCTGGCTCACCCATCTGGAAATCTCCCCCCACCTCCAGGGATTTCCTTTGAGGTCTTGAGCAGCCTGAAGAGGCTGCGGGTGGGGAAATTGATGGGGACTAGAGACCTGGAAGCCTGGAGAAGCCAAGCCAGGGGCTTCTCCATTCAGTCCTGCCTGGGGCTCCACGTCCCAGTTCCAGGGTCCCCAGGCAGGGCCCTTGTACCTGCAATTAAAGGCAGAGAACAGAAAACCCTAATGCTGACACTCGGCTGGGTTCTGGGGTTAATCAGCCACAAATCCAGCTCTGCCCCTGTCCAGTTGAGTGACCTTGGGTAAATGCTAACTCTCTTGGGACCTTGGACCCTCTCTAGTCAATGGGGGTGGGGGAGGAGAAGGGAAGAAAGCAAAGCCTTAGCTCGGAAGCACAGTAGGCTGACAGGTAGGGGGTTCCCATCACTCTGCCTGCGGGGCCTGGGAATCCTGCCACACACTGGAAGAGAGAAAAAGGACTGAAGAGGAGGGAGGGGAGCGGGGGAGGGGAATAGAAAGGGGCAATGGGGCCAGTCCCTCCCTCTCCCCTCATCCCCACTGATGGTTGCGTAGGAGCTCCTCAGGTCCTCACCTTCACCCCGCCGGGAGGAATGTCTCTGCAGTACAAAATTGCAGGAAAAAGAGCCCCCTCCTCATCGTGGGTATGGGGAGGGGTCTGCAGCTGACTAGGGGCTTGGCGTTGGGGCAATGGAAGGGGTTTCCCTCCCTCCCGCAGCTCCCCCTTTGAATTCCCCAGTCAGGTACACCCCAACTGATGTGCCCACCACGGAGAAGGGGATCGCCACTGGGACCTCCGCCCTGGAACCCCGAATCCCCCCACTGGCTACTCACCGGCCAGAGACGGCCGCCGCGGCCGGAACCCCGCGCCTGGCCCGAGCGCGAAGGCAAGTGCACAGCAGGGCAAGGGCGTGCAAGCCGGAGGGTGTGCGCGCGCCGCCGCAGAGCGCCCCCTCCTCGCCGTCCCGGGCCCCGCCCTGCCAATCCGGAGAGGGCGCCCACCCAGTGCTGGGAGAGTCCACAGTGCAACCCCGCTCCCCGCTACGCTACTAGGGGAGGGTGGGAATCCCCCTCCAGATCTTCAGAAATCCCCTTCCCCGCAGGGGCGTGCCTGCAAACCTCAGAGAATGCTCCAAGAGCTGGGGGGACCGTCTGCCGCCTCTGAACCAAAGCTCTTATTTCACAGACGAGAAACTGAGATCCAGAGAGGGGGAGTTCCTGGCCAGGGTCCAGCGCCCCAAATACTGCTGTCTCTTAACTCTGGGGGTCGCTCTCCGGTGTCGGGGAAGGACTGGAGCCAGGGAGTGAGGGAAAAGCAATTAAGCACCCCCCACACTGAGCCAGCTCTGGGGTCTGAGGGGTTCAGTGAGAACTCGGAGGCCTTGGGCAGCTTGTGACGTTGCCGAGGCTGGAAGGTCCCAGTGAAGGAGGGGGAATCCCCGGGCGTGAGGGGGCGGGGGGGGGGGGGGTCGGAAAGCCACAGAAAACTTCTCTATGTCATTGTTGGGCCGTGAAGTCTTTCCCATCTGCTCGCACCATTGAGGGACCCCGCTGAGCGTGCATGGCAGAGGCCTGGGCGGTGGATTGTGAAGGTCACTGCCAAATTAGAACAATGCGGCTCCCAGGGTCTGGGTCACTAGAGGATGAGGGAGGAGCCCGGGACTCAGCCTGGTCCTGCTCCTGTCCAAGCTGCTCTCTGTGCATCCGTTTCGCTTTAGCAACTGGATAGTGCCCACCTCTGGGTTCCTTCCACTCTGGGGAGTATGTGGGGCTGCCGGCTGTTTTATTGTTCTCCAGTCCCCCACCTCCCACCCCCGGCCAGAAAGCTTAGCGCCCTCCCTGATCATGGAGTTCTCCCCACACTGCCTCCTACCACAGCCATCCCGCCTAACCTGTCTCTGAACCCTCACCCACCTTCTGCCTTGGTCTAGGGAGAGGGAGTGTTTCTTCTTGGGAGCCAGAAGGGTTGTACAAGCCTCCATCCTTTTTAGTTGTTGTCACACACACACACACCCAGCCTCTTTTCTTTCATTCATTCTAAAAATAACCCTCCCCATCCAACCACCCCTCCCCGCCGCGGGGAGCATCTCGTGAAAGGTAATGCGCTCCGCAGGCGCGTCGAGGCCAGAATTCTGCGACGCGGGCGGGGCTAGAGGATGCGGACCGCGGGGGTGGGGTGGGGGATGACTGGGAGCGCATTCCTTCTTCTCTCTGTGTTTATGAGATGCTGCTCAGAGGCTCAGAGGGCGCCACCGGGATGACCGTGTGTAGAGGGAAAGAGAACAAAGCCCTCGAGCTCTGCATTGTGGAGACAGAGATGGGGAGAGCTGAGGGTACTTGGGGCACTCCACAAAAGAGGGGCCCCACCCAGCACCTTCGTGGGGATGTCTCCCCAACAGTGGGAGGCAGCTGAGGCCCGTTCCTTGGTTGGACACAGCGAGAGGCAGTCGGGAACCAGCAGTCACAAGGTATACATCATGGAGTGTCTCTGTCCTTGAATCCCCACAATTGCCCTGTCTAGCCCCCAGAAGGCCCATTCTGGTCCCACAGCTCATCTTCCCACTGTCTCCTCATAGTCCCTTCTACATGATGCAGACACAGAATTCCAACCTCACCCATGTGACTGGTGGGGTTCCTACCCAGAATAATCGACAGCCTCCTCCTTGAACCAAGAGAAGGACCATGAGTCGTCCCCTTCTCAAAGTCCTGTGTAGTCTGGCTTCTACTCCCCTTTGTTCCAGCCGTTCAGCTGTCTCGCTGGACCACGTGCCATGCTCTGACTTTGCCCAGTGTCTGTCCTAACCAGCTCAGCCTCAGGGCCTTTACATCTGCTGTTCCTTTTGCCAGGATCTCCCTTTCCTGGCTCTTCTCACCCCCTACTGTCTTTCCGAGCCTGGCCCAATGTCACTTCCTGTCTAGAGTCATTCCTTCTCTGGACACATCGCACCAGTTTATTGTCCTCAATCCTGGTGTGGTCTATTCACTTATTCACCTTGTTTCTCAGGGGAATATGGGGCCTAATGCAACTTGGGGCCTCACTGATGACAGCAGGGGAGCCACTTTGATCCAGTACCACTCCAGGAGCTACCCAGCTTCAAATAAAGGGACAGCACCACCCAGCTAGCCACCCTGGAAAGTATCCCTAGGACATGGCACAAAAGATCCAGGACCTGCTTCTGCAGGGGCATTGCCTAGGACAACGAAAATGAAAACATCCACATGTTCCCAGCCCCAGGACCACTTAGCCCATTTCCAGAAAAACACATCACTGGGAAAAATGACCCACAGGGACCAAGTTCCCGGCCTTGGGCAGAAACCAAGCCCAAGCAGCAAGTGTTCAAGTGTTCCCATGGCAAATAAGTATGATGAGCAAAGATGAGAAGGGGGTGGGGAAAGGTGCTGGGGACAGCTCAAGGCCAGGGGCTTTGGGGGGTGGGGATGGCCTTTCACCAATTATTAGTTTTGCCATAAAGTTTTATACTACACTTTTGAAACCAAAGAAGAGGACAGAAGGAAAATTGCTTTGTTGGAGGGTACAAAGGCTCAGAGAGGGTATGTGCCTCTGTGGGACAGAAAACACACTGTTACTGTTAAAAATCAACCACTCCACCTCCCTTACTTGCCTTCATAAAATTACCCTCAAAGGTTTTTTAGAGTACCTATTGTATGCTATGTGCCCAGAGACTGAGAGAGAAGCCTGGCAGGTAGCAGGGGTGGTGGTGGAGGCTGGGAGGTGGGGGTTGTTGGTTGTTCCTGGGGTCACAGGCAGGGAGTAGGGAGCCCTGGAGGTTCCAGGTGATGGTGGTTAGAATGAACAGGGACATGTCGCCTAAGCAGGGCCAGGACCATAGAGGAAGGTTTTGGGGGGGGAGGGGTAGGTTATAGGAGAAAGAAGGTCCCTGAAGGTGCTTGAGTGCCAAGCCTTTGTGCATTTCACTGCCTGGCCAGGACTCAACCTCAGGCTGGTACTGAAGTCCAGAAGGATGGGCTATGGCATAGGGTATGGGGTGGGGGTGACTTGGCATGCAGACCTGTAAGGAACCAGAGAGGCCTGAGACAAAAGCATCATCCACTAGGTCCTCATGGTTTTCAGAAAGGCTCAAAGGACAGGCGCTGTAGGGGAGTAAAAAAAAGGGATGGCCTAACCAAGATTAGGGCTGCCAGATAAAATATAGGGCACTAAATGGGACATGCTTATAATAATAAAAATTATATTGGTTGTTTATATGAAAGTCAAGTCTAACTGGGAGTCCTTTTATTTCCCCCCTCACTCTGGAAATCCTAAGACTGTATCTTCTGGCCAAGCAAAATCAGGAATTGCTGCGGGGAGGAAGCTCCAGGTGTCCATCTACTCCCCCAGTCTCCTCTCTAATCGCCCCCCCCCCACAGCACCCCCCCCCCGTGCCACATTCATTGGCTTCTTTGTCCCCCTCACACTGTCCGTGTTGCTTAACTGCTCCCAAAGTTCCCCCAACCCTCCACCCCTCTCCCCATCATCCCCAACCTGAGAGTTTCCCACCGCCTTCTCCAGCACCAGCCCCTCCACAGCCACAACCCCGGCGCCCCACTTCTCTTCTCCCTGCACCCTCCCCTGCGGATCCCCTGGGGACGAAAGGGGGAACCCCGGCCACAGAAGTGGAGCTTCACGCAGGCAGAGCCTCCCGGCTTCCCCGAGGCCGCCGCCACCCCCGCACACTACCGCTAGCGCGCCAGGTTGCCAAGGCTACCACGAGGGACGGAGCAGGAACCTCCAGAAGACCCTGATCTCGCTCCCTCCCGCGTTACCTCCTTAGCGAACCCCACTCCGGTTTAAGCCGGTTTCCCTGCCCCGCCCCCAGTGTACAACGCGAGCGAGGATTCCCTGGCCCAAGGGCGGGGGGGGGGGGGCGGTGGAGAGGCAGAGATTGACGCATGCGCGCTGGACACTGCGTTCCCGCCCCACCGCTCGCGCGCCACGGGAAAGCCCTGGCGTTTGAAGAGCGCACCGCCGCGCAGGCGCAGCGCGCGCTCGGCGTCCCCCCGGCACCACCCCGTCGTCCTGGCAACGGGCGGGGGGGCCAGGAACGCACGGAAATCCCGTCTCACGCCCCTTCCCGCGCACTGCAGCGAAGCAGGGGATTCCCTGCTGCCTACGCGCACGCGCGGGTTCGGAATTCCGCGGGGGCGGGGCTTAAGAGAAAGGGGCTTTTCTGCGAAAGGCAGCAGCCATTACCAGCATCTTTATGTTTGAGAACTGACAGCGGTCCTCTCAGCCCCTGTCCTGACTTTTATCTTTAGTTTCTGGTCTTCTACCTACAGGTCTGCAGCAAAGCTTGCCGCCCGCAGCTCTGATACTCTTCCACTCCTGCTCATACCACCAGGGCTCCGCAGTGCTCTGGAGTGAAGCCCCAATCCTCATTCCTCAGCCTGGCGCCCGAGAACCTGCACGCCAGGCTGGCTTCTTTTCTTGGGTTAATCGCCATTGATCCTGGACTTCCCCTCACCCCTAGCCCCAAAGACCCCAGTGTGGCCATACAGGAGGCTCACTTGCCAAGCCCTTATTCAATACATGCATTTTCCAGGCACCATCTCGTTGATTCTCGAGATAGCTTAGGGGTAGATACTGTTTTTAGTCCCATTTTATACAGGAATTAACAAGCTCAGACCACTAAAGCCCTGGCCTAAGTCCCCAGAGGTAAGAGGCAGAGGCCTTCATCTGTGGGGAGCCACCTGGGCTCCTCCACCCATTATTTGGCTGACATCTTCAGCCCCAATTCTTGGCCCCACCACCACTCCTGCTGTCTCCCCCACAGCTCTGAATGTTTCCTGGATATGTAATACAGGAAGGTGACTTAAGTTTTCCCATTTGTAAAGGGGATCAACATCCCACTGTGCTGTCTGCAGTACTCATATATTACCAGGGCTCATTATCCAGGGGATGCTTATTGCAGCTGGTCCAGTCTCCCCACTCCCTGGTGGGGACTCTGTTCATTGGTTCCCCCCAGCAGGGTTCCTTCCCTTCATCTCACTTCCCTAACTCCCACAGGATCTTTCTGGATCCTCCACAGACCCTCTAGTACATGGTTCAGGGTTGGCTCCTGGGGGAATCCCAAAACTAAACCAGTGCTCACTGTATGTTGTTTTTTTATGACAGCTTCCATTGTTTCAGGCAGCTTCCATACTGCACTTCAGCTGTACCCAATTATTAATGGCACCCCCTCCCTTGAACAGGACAGTTGTGACCTCCAGGACTTTGCATGTGTATCTTCTTTGGCCTTTTCTGTCCCTTTGTCTGTGTGAACTTCTAAGCATCCTTCAAGGCCCTCCTTCCATGAAGCCTTCTACCTCCCTACCTCAGAGTAGAGCCTGGCCTACTTTGGCCCAGCCCAGATCCCATGCAGTGGGGGACGGGACATCTGTGAGGATCTGCATCTGAGATTTGAGATTTCGGAGAATAGCCTTCTTGGCAGGAAAAACCAACAGGCTATAGGCCCTGAGGGGAAACAAGCCTGCTGTGTTGGAGAAGCTGAGACAAAGGAGGCAGGAGGGGCTGTAGCTGGGGGAGGCAGGAGAAAGTAGTGGGAATGGGGTTAGGAGGCAGCAGGGGAAGGCTCATGGGGGCAGGGAGGGTATCACTTGAGTAGGAGCCATAGCAGTGACCTGGTAAATGCTTGAATCCTGCTCCATACATGTGGGCCCATCTCCCAGGTGCCCTCCTCTCTACTGACTGACTCCTTGAGACTTAGCTCTAGGAAGCCAGGACTAGGTTCAGATCTCACCCAGCCCTTCCCCAACATGCAGACTCCAAACGGACACTCATTGCTACCCGATCCAACTGCCTGCTCCAGCCTCCAGGCCCTTGCCTGCCCAGTGCCTTGCCTCTGTGATAGAATCTGACTCGTCTCCCACTAAGGCCTTCTCTGAAGAAATTCTCCACCTAGAAGCCTGCTCAGGACTTGACCCACATGCCTTTCATGTTGGAACAACAGCAGAGCAGCCAGCATTTCCTGACCCCAAGTACAGCATATGACCCGACCACTGACTCTGAACCAGAATCTCAGGATGCCAACAACCTGCTTCCACTCTGCTCTGGTTCATCCCCTTTAGTGCTGCATAACCTGGAGCCAGCACCTCAAGCTCTTTGTGCTGCTCCCTTGCAGCAGCCCAGCAAGGTTCCAGGATGGTGATACAGGTTCCTCACTGGCATGTAGTCCAGCCAGGAAGGGGCTCTGTAGAGCAGGGCACAGCTCCCAGGCAGCTTGCTGCCAACAGGAGCAATGCTGGGAGCGCTTGTCATCTCTGTTTGTGGCCTGCATATCCCTCCTAACTCCAACCCTCCTCTCCCCAACACTCATCTGCCCCAGAACACTTCAAGTGCATACTCTGTCTCACCGACTGCCTTTATTGGGCACTCAGCCCAGGACTGCACAGGGGAAAGGGGTGGTGTCACTCACAGCAGGGGCCCTGGGCAGGAGGCAGGGCCAATAATGCCACTTAGCCCCCAGGACACGTGCCCAAGCTCCCAGACCTCTCTGTAACCCTCGGAGCTGACCCGCTGAGGGGTGCAGGGTCACGACCCTGACTGACCATGGGTTGGCTCCCCCAGTTTGGGGCTCACTTCGGAGTGTTGAAGGGCACAGCTCTCTGATTCATGGGGTTGTCTGGTGAGCGTAGCCACTCCTTCTTGAGTAGCTGCTTCAGCTGTGACAGCCGCATGTTGGGATTCTCTTGCTTGAGCCGTGGCAGCTGTGCCTCTTCAAATGCGGTGAAGGCCGCCCGCATGCGTCGCTCAGGGTGCCTGTCTCCAGCCTCCTCTGCTACACTGCAGGTGGACAGTGGTGTCAAGGGGGCCAGAGCGTGGCCCCGCCCCCAGAAGCTCAGGCCCCACTCCCTCAGCCCAGGCCACACTCATGAGGCTCATGCCTTGACTTGGGTTCAAAGACCCTCCCCAAAGGCTCAGGCCCAGCTCCAGGGGTTCAACCCCTCCCCAGAGGCCCAAGCTCCACCCCAAGGCCTAGGCTCCACCCCAAGACCTGGCTCCATCCTGCTACCTAAGCACTGCGATGGCATCCTCTATGGTGCGCGCCTCGATGCTGCCCTCCTCCAGCACGCGACGGTTCACATTTTCCTCCAGCGGCACCTCCAAGTGGCTCTTGGCTTTCTCAACTGGAGTCCGGCAGCCGGCCGGGTGACAAGAGGCATATGCAGAGACAGAGACACATTGGGAAAAGAAGCAAGGGAAGAATGATGGTGGAAGAACAGAAACCAGACTTGAGCTCGGAAGCTCTCCTAGGGCCAACCTACTGGGTAGTTTGGTCTTGCCCTCCTGGCACCCAGCCCCTTGCCCTCCTAACTTTCCTGGAGCCAGGCACACAGAGGATAGCCACGCATGGCTGCTGTCTCCTCAGCCTTGGACACACCATTAACACCATGGCAACCCTGGAGGGCACAAGCTCATTCAGGTTCAGGGCAGTACACAGTGTGTGCCTGTGCTGTCCCTGCTCAGAGCAGGCCTGCCATGACACCGCCCACCTACCCTTCACCATGTAGAGCCCAGGCAGCTTCTCCCAAGCTGAGGAGGGGGTCTGGACTCCCCTCCAGGAAAGCAGTCCACTGTCTGTTATTTAATGGGTAAGAGCACAGCTCCAGGAGCCCCTCCACACCTGGTTCCTGGGTTTCCTTGTGCTGATGGTCTCGGCGGAGCGTCTCCTCAATCTGGGCACGGGTGACCTTGCTGGGCACAGCCACTCGGGGGGCCTTGCCGCCCTTGAGCTTCGAATCCTCCTCCTCAAGCAGGCGCTGGGTCTCCTTCTTTCGCTCCAGCTGCTCCAGGCGCCGCTTTTCCTTCTCCTCCTAGGAGGATGGGGCGGTCAGGAGTAGATCCCATCCTACCACCATGCGGCCTGGGTTTGAGGCCCTGCTGTGTGCTAGACCCTGTGCTGGGCATAGGGAACATATCTGAGAGCAAGATGGGCCAACTGGTGGCTCCCATCCTACATGATAATGGGAACAACAGAGAAGGCTGGCCAACATGGGTGGGAAGTTGAAGGAAAGAGTGATACCTGGTATAGAGGAGCAGCCAGCCAGTAGGAGAGCTGGGAGACAGGAGAGTGGTGGGAACAGCAGGTGCAAAGGCCCTGAGATAGGAACCACTTAGCGTGACAGAGGAGCAGCACAGAGACTGGTGTGGCTAGAGTAAGAATGGGAAGTGTGGAGGGAGAAGAGGCTGGGGGTGGTGGTGCTCGGGAGCCTCAGGGGCATGGGAAGGGGTCTGTATTGGATTCCAAAGGTGACGGGAGCCATGGAGGGTCTGGACCTATTTGCCAGCTGGGGCAGGATTTTTGCCCTTATGGATCAAAAGACATTTGGGAAGGCACTGTCCACAGCCAAGATTCACAGGGGCTGGGACTGAGCCCACTTTGGCTCCCCAGGGAGGTCCAGAAGCCATATGGATGAGGGGACATCTGGCTTATAGGACTTATCCTTGGTCACTGTTCCTCCACTGCTCCAGGGGGCACAGCAAGGTTCTTATTCATTTGCAGTGCAGTGTGGCCACTGGCTGGGCCCTATGCCAAAGGCCCCACTGCCTGCAACTCTGCCATCTGCCTCCCATGCTTCTGGGATGGTCCCTGACTCCAATGCTACCATAAAAGTCTTGTGGCTGGCCTAAATGTCCCAGGAAAGGGGTTAACGTGCCTAAGGATGTCCACTGGGCCTCCATCTTGCCTGCATAGTGTGTGTGTGGGGGGGTTAAAGGTCAAAGGTGTTTGAGTACAGCTTCTGGGATCCCGTTTCTGTGCTCTAAGCTTCAGTTTCCTCATCTGGAGAATGCGGATGGCCCCAAGACCCAAGACGAAGGCCTGGGTAGGGCTCTCAGGGCCCAGGTCCCGGGTGGGCTGCTGCCTCTGGGACTGTTGAAAGGTCTCTGGCTTTTCTATCTGGATAATGAATCTTTGGCAGATACTAGTTTTCAATGTTGTCAAATGTCGACAATTAAAAGAAAGTTTAAAGACTTCCATGGACCCAATGCAGAATGGCTAGGGGAATAAGGAGGAAACCAATGACATTCAACGTCCACTAACAACAAGGCAGGATCTAGTCCTGCACAGAAAGACAATGGGAAAACTCTCAGAAGTGCCTAGGGACCCCATGATCTGGGCGTGCAGAAACCACACATCTCCACTGCTATTTTCCACAACTTTTATTGGTTTTCCAATGGAGGAAACCTGTTTTCTCTGCCTTGAGTCACCAATGTGTCCCCAGGGATCCAGGCAGGTCTTAACAGCCCACAAACCAGAAGCAGGAGCTTTAGCTATGTGGGTCTCTGGCACCATCTACTGGTCCAAGTAAGTCAGCACCAGCCCAGAACCATTGCAAGACACCAATTAAGCAACCCTTGTGTGCCTGGCACTGGGGCTCATCAGGGGAGAGCCAGCCATCCCTGACCTCTTCTGTGTTTTTATAAACTCCTGGGAGATCCTGCAGAACCCAGGTCAGAAATGGGGGACCTATCCTAGCATTTGCCAGCCTCAGTACTGCTGATGTCTGGGCAGGCTCATTCTTTTCTGGTGGCTCATCTTGGGCACTGTGGGGTGATGACTAGCATGCCTGGCCTCCCCACACCAGATGCCAGGAGCACCCTCCACCCACCAGTTGTGACAAACAAAGATACCTCCAGATGCTGCCAAGTGTCCTCTGGGTAGAGAATCACCCCATGGTGAGAACCCTAGTGTAGCCTGACCCTAGCATCACACAAAACAGAGAAACAAGCCTATGGAGGGTGGTGGCTGCCTCACCCTTCTGCAAATGTGCCAAGTCTTGGCTACTCTAGGGACTTTATACAAGCCTATGCCTCTGCCTCCCTCCAGGTCTAGTGCCTCCTCGCCCTTTAGGCCAAATCCCCAGAGTTCTCTTGCCACCTTCTACCAGGTTCCTGCCACAGCCTCAGGTGTGTCAGCCCAGGGCCCCCGCACCTTCCGCTGCTCCTTCCTCATGACGTGTTTGTCCTCATCCTTCCAGTAGGCATCCTCCAGCTCCTTCTGCTTCCGGGCATCAGCTGCCGCCTTGGCCTCAGCCCTCCGTGCCCGGGCCGCTGCAGACTTGGTGTTCTCGCCCTGGAACTTCTTGGGCATCCCTCAGCAGGCTGTAGGAAGACAGGGACCAGTGAGTGGGGGGCATCCATCTCTGGCACCCCCAGATGCACACCTGGGCATCCAGGACCCCCTTGAGGCTTCAATGGCCTCATCTGTAAAATGAAGGCTCAGACTCAGTGATCTCTTTTTAAGGTGAAATTCACATAACACAAAATGAAACATTTAGTGGCATTTCGTACTTTCACAATGTTGTGCAACCACTACCTCTAATTCCAGAACATTTCTATCACCCTAAAAGGAGACCCCGTCTCCATTAGTCACTCCCCATCCTTGTTCCCCCAACCATTGGCAACCATTAATCTACTTTCTGTCTCTGTGGATTTGCCTGTTCTGGCCAGTTCATAAAGATGAAATCATACATGTGGCCTTTTGTATCTGGTTCTGTCACTCAGCGTGACGTTTTTGAGGTCAATCCACATTGTATTGTATGTAAGGGCTTCATTCCATTGATGGCTGAATATTTTCTTGCGTGGATGGACTACATTTTGTTTATCCATCCATCCACTGATGGAAATTCACTTTTTGGCTTTTACAAGACATGCTGCTGTGGACCCCAGCAGTCCTGTTTCTGTGTGGCCCCTCCCACTTACCACCGCTGAGGCCTCAGTCCTATAGACCTGAGGCTAAGTCCCTCTTACCCTGGGTAAGCAGCTGCCATGAACTACAATGAATGACCCAGCCCCAGCTTGCATAGCTAGGAGATGTTCTAACAATCATAAAGCTGCTGTCCAACAGGCACCTGATCTATGTGAGTCCCACACTGGGCACTGAAGAAATGACAACACACACTAATGGCAGGTGCCACCCTCCTTGTGCATAGCTCTCTGCTAAGCGCTTTATATGCACCACCTCAATCAAATGCCCCAAAGCCTTAAATGTGAGAACTGCCTTTATTCCAAGGTGAGGAAGAAGAGATACCTAGCTAGGTCGTGTGGGGCTTAGCCTGAAATTTCACCTCCAAAGCCTGCCTTTCAGGTGAGGAAGGGAAGGTTGTGAAATTAACAGCATCCCTTCCAAGTGCTAACTGAGGACCAAGGGCTGTGTGGCCCAGGACACATGCCTTCTGTGCCTGTTTTCCTCATCTGGGAAGTGGACTGATGTGCCTCTCTCCTGGGTCATTCTCTTCCCTCTGAACAACTCTAGCTCAGCCCTTTGCTGAACCTTGGAGAAACAGGCCCAGCACCCAAGAATGAAGGGGAGAGAATGCAGGGCCATCCTGATTCCAATTGTCTAGCTGTGTGACTGGTTGCTGGGTGGGGAGGGAGCTGCCATTTCTGAGCCCCATCAGAAACTCTAATATCAGCTCAAATTTGCAGCAGTTGTGCGCACTGGGCTAAGTGCTCCACATGCAACATATTAGTGAATTCTCACAACCCTGGTGGGTGGCAGCTGAGCTGATGGACGGGTCAGAGGCAGCCCTGTGAGGAAGAAGCAGTAAGGCTTCTGGGTGGAAGGCACAGCACATACAAAGGCCCTGAGGCAAGAATGAGGCCATGCTCAGGCACCAGGAAGCTGTTAGGTAGCTCTGAGCAGGGCAGGAACACCTTCTGATTAGGTTGTTCCAAAGCCCTCTCCAGGAATCATATGGGCAGGCACCAAACACTGAGAGAATTACAATGATACACCGGGCAGGGCAAGAGTTTTGGAGTCAGATGGAGCTGATGCTCCATGCCAGGTGTATTCTAAACCTTTTCATCCTCCAGCACCAGCAAAGGCATCTACTGCTAAGCACATTATATGGACCAACTCAGTCAAATGCTCCAATGCTCAAGGGAGGAGGGCGGGCAGGCTGTCCTTATTCCCATTCTAAGGTAGGGAAGCCAAGGTACCTGGCCGGGTCCACTTTACAGATGAGGAATCTGAAGCTCTGAGCCACACAGATGTTAGTGGAGGGGATCAGATTCCAACCCAGGCCCAGCCCCAGTCGACTCCAGACTCTTAACCACTGCTTCACCCCTGGGTTCTGGCTGGCTCCTCAAAAAACATCAATGCACATCAGGACTCTGAGGCCACTAGGGTGAATCATTCAGCACTGAGAGGCAGCCCCTCCAGACTGAGACTGGAGAGTGAGTCCCATGGGGAAGAACAAAGTGGGGATCAGTGGACCCCGGAGACTTTGGGTTGAGTCCTGGCTCTATATTCGTGGCTGATGTGCTCCCCTCCAGCCAGTTTCCTTATCTGAGATGTGGGGTAATTCCAGTCCCTCCCCATACAAAAGCTGCAGGACAAGGGCGGTGCAGATATGTCAAGCTGATCCCACACTTCTCCCAGGTGCTCACTGGCCCTCTAAATCCAGCATCCATTACTGAGCATCTACAATGTACCCAACAGAAACTCCCTCCCAGATTCCCCAGGAAAGCACCAAGAAGTGGAAGTAACCGTCCAAGTTATACATGCAGAAATGTCTTATACCCTGCTCCATCTGCCCCTTACTCACTTGGCAGCAGCCACACCAGCCTCTTGCCATTCTTCAAATATGCCAAGCAATTTCTCACCTCAGGGCCTTTGCACTTTCTATGCCTTCCACCTGACTGCTCTTCATTCCTCTTTTATCCTATTAACTCCTATTTAAAGTTCAGGGCCCAGTTGCTGCCTCCAGGAAGCCTTCCCTGAGGCAGCCCCTGTCTCTCAGACTACAAACTTCTCTTTGAGGCACTTATCTGGGTGGCTTTATGTTCATTTATGATTGTTTGACAAATGTTCATCTTCCTCATAGGGCTGGGAGCTCTGTGAGGGCAGGGCTGAGACTGCCTCAGTCACTTCTGTATCCCCAGTGTCCTCATTCATTTGCTCAATAAATGTTCTGAGCAAATGAATGAACAAGCACTGATTTCCAGGGTTCTCCCAGTATTTACTTCCTGCTCTGTGTTGTGTCCAAATTCAGCTTCTTACTGTTTTTCCCACTCACCTGCCCTCCAGCCTCTGTTCTTGCTATGCCCTCACCTAATACACCAACCTCTGTCCCCTCCTCCTGTGAAAACTTGCCCATTCACAGAGACTTTCTCCCAGCATCCCCTCCTCCCATGCCCCACTGCTCAGGAACCCCATCTCCATCCCAAAGCCTGAAACGGCTTTTTTGACTCTTTCTTAAGGCTGTGATCCTAGAACTGAATGTTTGTGTCCCTCCAAAATTCCTATGTTGACGCCCTAACCCTCACTGTGACTGTATTTGGAGACAGGGCTGGTGATGAGGCGATAAAGATTAAATGAGGTTGTAGCGTTGGCCCCTAATCTAATAGGGCTGGTGCCCCTATCAGAGCAAAAGACACCAGAGCTTGATCTCTTCACTATGTGAGGACACAGTAAGAAGACAGTTGTCTGCAAGTCAGGAAGAGCCTGCACCAGGAGCTGAACTGGCTGGCACCTTGATATTGGACTTCTTGCCTCCAGAAATGCAAGAAAATAAATGTCTGTTGTTTAAGCTGCCATCTGTGGGATTTTGTTATGGCAGCCCCAGCAGACTAAGACAGACAGCTTTTCTTCTCTGTGGTAAACAGTTACTCACTCACACACTTCGTCATTCAGTAAACATGTACTAAGCACCTAGTACAAGTGGGACACTGGAGTAAGAGGCAGAGCAGATGGGCTTCCTGCCCAAATGGACTCCTAGGCTTTCTGGGAGATAAACAATATAAGTGATTACTTGAGATCAGAGCTGTGAAAGGGACATGCAGGGTGCTGGGGAAGCCAGGAGGGAGCTTCTTAACCAGCCTGGTGTGTGTGTGTGGTGGGGTGGGAGTGGGAGGATGAGACATCAAAGAATAGGCCTAAAGGAGAGGGGAGACCCAAGCCTCTAGGGATGTGAGGAAAGCAGGCTGGGAAGAGGGATGTGTATTCCAGAGTCATGGGCGGGTACAGAGGGTGTTAACAGCCAGGAGGGGCAGATCTGCGAGTCAGAGCCTCTAGTGCTGAGGAAGTGAATTGTAGGGGTAAGACATAAGCAGAGGTCCAGGGAGTGGTCCTGGCTGGATAAGTGGTACACTTAGAAGGGAATCACAACCCACGAGGTTGCTTGGATTTGAATGTAAGAAAGACAATAGATGGAGCTCAACGCCGTCCCCTCTAAGAAGCCCTCCCGCTCTCCCTTCTGGGCTCCCCCATCCCGTCGTCTTTTCCTCCAGCCTTAATACTACTGCCAGAGGCCGGGGGCATCCATAACAGCTCTGTCACTTCCCAAGCCTGGAAGCTGCTCAGGTGCCGGGCCGGAACTGGGTGGCCTCGAACACAATGCTGTCCCTCTCAGTCTCAGTTGCGCGCTCTGGGAAATGGGCACAGGCCCCGCGACAGCCATCGAGACTGACCTCCGAAAGTACCCCGCACCCCACCTCCAGCCCTCCTGAAGGGTGGTCCCAGGCCGAGCCGCCCGCCGGGCCCACCCGCACCCCGCCCCCCGAACCCCGGCTCCGCCCGCGCCGCGGCCGCTCCTACCTCCTTCCCCCAGCGCCGGCCAGGTCGCTCTTGCGTGATGTCACCGCGGGGCTTGCGTGCTGAGCTCCCGGAGACACGCGCTGATTACGTCTCGGCGCCGTCGCCATCTTGGTAAGGGAAATGCTGGTTCGGTCTCTGACACATGCGAATGTCATCAGCCATTTCTTTTTCTAGTCAATTCGTGTATATTTTATAAAACCTCAACCAGGGCGCTCACTTCACATCGGAGAGGCAGGAGGAGCAGGTAGAAGCGACAATCTAGAACATCGCCTTTACCAAGATGGCCACTGCCCGGAGGCAAGATGGTGGTCCCGGCTTCACGCGTGGTCCGGCGGCATCAGTCGGGAGTTGTCCCGCCGCCAGAGCGCGCCAGAGCCCGCGGTCTACACGCGTCAAGCAGACCGCTACGGCGGGAGGAATCTTCTTGAGCCCTTCGCTATTGCTTTGTGTTTTGCCGCGTTCTCCTAGCCCACGTTCTTGGACTCTCGCTTGCGAAGCTGGGGAGGGAAGGGACAGGAGAAAGAGGCAGAAAAATTAACACACTCTGTTCTGTCCAGGTGGGAAAGGTGAGACTCAAAAAGACTCAAACAGGAATTGAATATGGCCAATCTGTAACCGCGAGCAGCTCAAATTCCTCGCCGGCCCCTCCTCCTGGATTGCTGTCCTCCCCTCCTCCTTTGCAATATTATTTTCTCTATTAAAGGATGGTTACACTGAGCCTGTCTGTGGGGAGAAGCAGGGTGTGAATTTGGGGAAAAGTTCAGGCAAGACGACCGGAGTCCATTTTCTGAAAGGCAACCTCAAAGACACTGTTGGGACCTAAGTCAGACCGTGGATCTCCCTTGCTTTAAAATGTTCGTGGGTCCCCATTGCTCTGCTCCTCCCACCTCCCCAATTCTTCCTCCCTCAGCTCCAGCCACACACCATCCCTTCTTCAAATTGCCAGGCACAATCCTATCTCAGGGAGTTCTCCCATACAGTTCCCTCTGCCCCCACCAAGCATTACCCTGGCCAGTTCCTTCACGTCCTCCTAGGCCTTGGCCCAAATAGCCCTCACCTGCCCTCTTTTTTATTTGTCATAGTATCAACTTGCTTTATCCATTTAGTGACATGTTTGTTTTCTGTCTCTCCCATAGCTATGACGTCTGGAGTGTGGAGCTGTGCACCAGGAATGGGGTTTGTCATGGAGAAGAAGGGGTTTAGCATAAACATTTGTTGTTTACTATCAGGGTGAGGTGTGTGGAGGTGCCAAAGGCAATACCTAGTTAATCTTCTAGACAAGAACCAGATTTAAAATACATAAAAAATTTAAAGAGAGACTTGTCACACCTCCCTGGGGACAAGAATCATGTTATCTCATATTGATATAACTCAAGTTAAGAGAATCATTCCAGAACAAGCTAAATCTCCTGCAGAGTGACTTCTGCTGCTTCCCAGGCACACTTGCTACGAGCATGGCACCAATCCTGAGGACTCAGCTTATGTCATTTCTGATATTCTGTAGCTCTTAGTCACTTACATTCTCAAGTACATATCCAGGGTCTCTGTGCACCTGTGCTGGAAACACAGCAGCAAATGAGACAGACACAGACCATGGTCACTTGGGGCTCACAGTAAGGAAGTTGAATAAAAAATTATGATCCTAATGGTGGCCAGATGCACCCTGTGTTAGTGAGTTAAGAATCAAAGAGGTCTTCTCAGAGAAGAGTTGGGTGAAGGAAGGAGGGAAGGGTGTTCTGGGCAGAAGGAAGAGCATGTGTAAAAACTGGGTAGTGAGTGTACAGCGAGAAAGGCAAAAACAGGCCCTGACTGTGGTTCGATGGGAGTTGGCCTTGTATCCACAGTTGAGCTGTGGTGTCCTCCTCTTGAACGTAATTTAGTAGAACATCAACATCAGACAAGGCCACTCTGACCAGGATGGAGTGAGACAAAAGTCAGAATTCGCCATAAAAATGCCTGATCACACACAAAAACAGGAGAATTATCTAAGCCCCCAAAGATGTCCACATCCTGAACCTTAGATTCTAACTGCTTATGTTATATGGCAAAAAGGATTGTGCAGTTATAATTAAGGTTATGGAGTTTAAAATAGGGTATTCTGGATTTTCCTGCCAGGGCTGGTCTAATCACATGGCTCTTAAAAGCAGAGAACTTTCTCTAGCTGTAGGCAGAATAGATGAGAAAAGTGATAAGCCAGCCATTGCTGGTGGTGACAATGGGGGGCCAGAGACCTCCCTCCCACCCTGCAGCTGGATTCTTCCAGCAATCAGAATGAATTAACCTGCGGACACCTTAATTTCATATAGAAGGTAGTCAGAGTAAGCCTCTGTTGTTTTAAGCCACCCAGTTTGTGGAACTATATTACAGCATAATATAGTAGAAACTAATACAGTAGATTTTCTTCTATAAGCCCCTCCTACTAGGTACATTTTTCTTACCTACTTAACCCTAAACTTCATCTTATAAAAACCGGATCTTGATCTCAGGTCAACAAAATGACCTTCTGTTGAGGTCATTACAACTTTATCAGCAAGCTCAGCCCATCAAGAGTGGAAACAAATGTTGGGATTCTCCTCATCATACTAACCAACATATTTCCCTTAGAGACACCCCCGACTGCTTTGCAGAAACTGTTTAACTTGGTTCAGAAAATCTCATCCCTTAAGGGACCAATGTTTGGATCATTCCTGCTGCAGTAAACAATACTTGTGTTCCCATTTGAGCCTGTGCCTTTCTATATTACTGCTTCTTATGAGGACACAGGTTTTGCTCTGAAAGTGCCGTAAACCCTTTTAAATTTATTTTCTAGTGTTGGTTTCCTTGTAGGGAGACATGGGAGAGTCTGTGCTATGGCAAACACTTCCTGCTTCCTGCTACACTATGCAATACTGCAGGTCCAATTAAAGAGTCTGTGACCAGAAAAAAAGGAAAACGCCACCTAGAACTCCAGAATGGACCCCCAGCTGGATTTGGGGCATATTTTCTTTGACTGGATTGAATTATCTAGGCTCCCGGCTTTGAGATCTTTGAGGTGAGACCTTCAAAATGATCCCCCACCTCCCAGTATTCACACCAATGTGTAATCCCCTTCCCTTGGACTTGAGCTGGACTTACCAACTTGCTTGTAACGAGGATCACACAACAGAAGCAATGAGATGGCACTTCCAAGATTAGGATTAAAGGACTATAGTTTTATACCCTCCCCCCAACTTCCTAGCTTCCTTTGCAGGTAGGGGTGGCCATGTTTGCAAGTATACTGTGGGGATTTTCAAGAAAGATTTTTCCATTTTGATGAAAGGGAAATGTAACTGGCTTCTCGTTCTTTTTGCCTTCAGTATGGATGTGATGCCTGGAGGTGCAGCAGCCATTTTGCAATCAGAAGGCAACAAGCCTGGGGATAAAGAAAACACACTAAAGATAGTAGAGCCAAAAAGAAAAAGTCTGTGGCATCACTGAACAGGTGAAGGGACACGAGTAGCTGTAGCCGTCTAGTTCTGGATTAGCTGTTACACAAGAAAAATACATCCGGATGTTTAAGCTTAAAAAAAAAAAAGAAAAAGATTGTGGCTACTGTCTTGGATGTTCTCTGTTGGATCACTCTTGCTAGTGGAACCAGGTGGAATGTCATGAGGCAGCCCTGTAGAGTGAGTGAACATAGAATCGGACCTTTCAACAGCATTTGAGACTTGAGCTGACCATAGCCCTAGCCAAAATCTCAACTGTGGCCTCATAAGACACCTTAAGCCACACTTATCCAGCTAAGCCACTCTCACATTCCTGAACCACAGGAACCATGAGATAAATGTTTGTTGTTTTCAGCTCCTAAGTTTTGGGATCGTTTTTTATTCAGCAGTGTATAGCTAATATAAGGCCTATTATAAGGACTAATAAATGTGTTTTTTTTCTGGGAGTTGCTCTGGTGCAATTGGCTGACATAGCCTGTCCAAAGTCTTAAATTCTACTACAGAGCCAGTTTGATCTGATATCCAACAACTGCAACCAAAAGAGCAGGAAGAACTAACTCCATCCTACAGCACTTTCAGGACAGCCTCTTGACCAGCAGTACTGAAAATGTTTGGAAGCCTCAAGATAACAATCGAAATAGGTGTCCCACTTAGTTTTGCTGACTTTAGAACCATGGCTGTCCTATTTAGTTTTGAGAAAAGTAAGTTTGGGGAGATTGATAATTCCCCATAATGGCCATTGGTGTTCTAAATTACTTGTAGTTAAGTCAATCCATTTAGTGAGAAACGCACATGAAGAGGTACTGCAGTTTTTAAACATAAAGCTAGCTGGAGTCCCTGAAGTTTGGGCCAGGGTTGCCCTTAAAACATTTAGATGACTGAGATTCCTTTTCTCAGAGGTTTTAATTTGACAGCAAAAGAAAAACTCCATACACTTCGAATATGAACAGCCTGATTCCAAAGAAGTCTGGCCAAATGCTAAAAGAGTACTCCCAAAAGGACAAAGCCTTTATAAAAACAAGAACAGATCCAAAATAAAGTCGAAGAGCTCAAAATGTAAAGAGAGTGGAGCGTGAAGCCAGGAGAAAACTTACCCTCAAACTCCAAGGTTGGCGAGAAAGCAGTGAGCTCAATGGGCTCAGTAGGTACCAGCACCTGTTTACTCACCAGCCTTGGAGTTGTCACAGGTCTTCTTTGGATCCCACTCATGACACCAAGTAATGTTATTCTAAAAAGTAAAACAGCTAGTCATTTTACCAGCAAAATGAGATTATTTGGGAATAGCAGAAAATTATAATTCAGGACAAGTAAGCTATAGCAGAAACTATAGGCAAGTCCAACAAGCCAAGGAGAGAATTGTTACTTTACAGGTTAAAAGGAAGAAGTTGGGAGGGGTTATTTTGAATGAAAGTCCATTGGAGGTAAGTGAAAGTTCAGGGTGGTGATGGTTTCTCATTGGCTAAGTTGCTGGGCAAGAAAGGAAGCTTTTCTTCTTCCTGTTGGAGTAATAAAGTAATATCGACTTGCAGAGTGCATTTCTTCCTGTTGAAGTCCCTAAATGACAGTCTTTCCTGTTGGGGTCTGCAACTGAGATCAAGTGATAGTGCCTGAGGGTGCCTCCTTCTGGCTCTCGACTCCATTTTAAAAAGAGGTTTCCCTTTATTAATTTTCACACATTTTAACCATGTTAAGTGTTCAGTTCAGTGGCATTAAGTATGTTCACACTATTGAACAACCATCCTCACTATCTATTTTCAGAACTTTTTATCTTCCCACACTGAAACAATGTCTTCATTAAACACTAACTCCCCATCCTCTTCCCCCAGCCCCTAGCACCCACCATTCAGCTTTCTGTCTCGTGATGCATCTGACTCCTTTAGGGACCTCGTATACGTGGAATCATACAGTATTTGTCCTTTTGTGACTGACTTATTTCACTCAGCAAAATGTCCTCAAGGTTCATCCATGTTGAAGCATGTGCCAGAATTTCCTTCCTTTTAAAGGCTGAATAATATTCCATTGTATGGATATACACATTTTGTTCATCCATTCATCTGTCAGTGGACATTTGGGTTGCTTCCACCTTTTGGCTATTCTAATAATGCTGCTATGAACATGGATGTGCAGAAATCTTTTCAATATTCACCTTCAGTTCTTTGGGGTGCAAACCCAAAATGTATTGCTGGAGCATATGGTATTTCTGTGTTTGATTTTTTAAGGAACTCCCATTCTCTTTTCTATAGAGGCTGGGATTCTTTTTTTATTAAATTATTTTATGTATTTGTTATTGTTTATTGAGGTAAAATTCACATGATATTAAATTAACCAATTAAAGTGTACATTTCAGTCATTTAGTACAGCCATGATGTGCAACCATCACATCTGTATAGTTCCAGAACATTTTCATTACCTCAAAAGGAGACTCTGTCTCCATGGAGTCACTCCATATTCCTCCTCCCCCTGACAACCAGTAATCTACTTTCTGTCTCTGTGGATTTGGACATTTCATATAAGTAGGATCGCACACTATGTGGCCTTTTGTGTCTGGCTTATTTCACTGAGCAGGATGTTTTCAAGGTTTTCCATGTTGTAGCATGTCAGTGCTTCATTCCTTTCTATAGTGAGGGCTGAAGAATCTGAGTCTATGGCCCATGTTCTGAGCAGTGTGTGTTCTCCCACAGCAGGATTCCTGACCCTGAATCTCAGGCTTGGAGAGAAGAACTCAGGTCCAGCCACGTGCAGCCCCAGACGTGCACCTCCCCTCCTCTGCCCCAGCTGTGGGCTCTGACCCTGACTAAAGGGCATGGGGCCTCTACAGACGTCTAGTCTTGAAAACAAATGTTTGAGCAAGGACTAAATTTCAGCAAACACCCAGCACTTTCATGCAGATGGTGGCAGCAGGGTGGGCTGGGGTGGGGACCAGACGTTAATGTGTGACCGGATCCCTCAGGGACACACAGCTGCTGTTTACTTTCTGGAGTTGACCCTTCTCCCCAATATATGTAATCTGTGGGCTCCCTGAAGCCCTAACACACCTTGGGTGTGTTTTTACTTTGCCCATTAATAGCCAATCTGGTGCCTCTTTCCCTACATCAAACATGGGCCTCCAGCAGCAACACTAGGCTAGGGTCTCTCTGAACTAGAGGTCACCCTGGCAATGCCTCCCATCAAATGTAGTGCTTTTACAGCACCCAGAACCATTCACTTCCTTGAAAACACATCCATTTTCATGGACTAGAAACTGAAGCTCAAGTGACCAAGTTGCTCAGGTTTAGCTGGTGAACTGCAATGTCACAATTAGATCTCTGCTCTCCTGGGCTCTAAGTCTAGAATCCTCACCATCTTATTGAGTGTGGGCAGAAGGAAGGAACTGGGGAGGAGGAGCAGGGTATTGGAGATGGCTTCATGTTACTAGATGGATTTTCTGAAGGCAATAGGGAGCTATGGAGGGTGTGTGAGCTGAAGAGGAAGGCTAGGTGTCAGATCCTTCAGGAATTTGGGGGTGGGGTAGAGGCTAGGGTGCTGGATGGGGCTGATTCAGTCTGAATGAACAGTATCTGGGGACCCACAGAGTGAGGAGTGGACAAGAGAGAGGCTTGTCCAGGTGTCTAGCTTCATTCAAACCTCCCTATTCCCTAATATTTTTGAGTCCGCACACCTCCAACACCGTTCATATCTCTCCCATGATTGTGTTGATGTTTTTCTTGATTTTATCATACATAGGAGCTGTAGGGGGCTGTGGATTTTCATAATAAGCCTTCCAGGGCAATCTAGTTTTTTAAACTTAATTTTGTGTGATAAAAAGTTAACAAGAAAAGCCAAATTTAAAAAAAATCAAAAGATGAGTAAGATTCGTAATTATGACCCAGCAAACATTTTTATGATTTGCTCTTGAAGGGAAAAAAATATATTTCAGAGCAATGTGAATAATCATTAAGAAAAAAAAGAAAAAATATTTTTCCTTCTCTAGATCTTTTTTTTTTTTCATAATGTGGAGGCTCTGTGTTGCTGGGGCAATGGTAAGTTTGACCTACTCTTTGTATGACCCATTGCCAGGTCAGGATTTGGAGAAGGTGATGTGGATGACGCAGAGAGGGGCAGTGACTGGCTGCAAGTTGCACAGCTTTTCATTGGGATCCTATACGGGTGGATGGGACAATATGAGGTTAGCTGCCTCTAGAGGAGCTGCTGGTTTAGTGAGTCCCCAAATCCCAGCTCCAATCTGAGACCTGGCCACAAGGAAGACAGGATGTGGGGTGGATCCTTAATCCTTGCACTGCTGTTGCCCCTAGGTGTGCCTGGAGCCAGCCAAGCCCGAAGCTGACACAAATCATGAACCTGGGGAGGAGGCAGGTGGGGTGGTACAAATGGAAACTTACCTGCTTCCCACCAAGTCCTGTCTTCTGCTCAGTCTGGCTCTTTGACAATTCTCCCGCAGTATCAGAACCAACAAGAATTTGTGGCCTCTGTCTTGGCTTTAGCTATGGATTCCAAGATCAGCAGGGGAGACTGCACAAGCCTACAGCCCTGGGGTGTGTGTGAGGGAGAGCTGTGTGGCCCTTCCCCCATGTAGGAGAATGAATCAACAGGACTGGGGGATGGGGTGTAGAGGGTGAGTGGAATCAGAAGTCATGGATGCTGCCCAGGATGTAGGGTGGGCTGGCAGAGTCACCTGGAGGAGAAGCGGTACTGGGAGTGGAGCTGGGGAGCTGCTGAGTTGAAGTCACCTGGTTGAGCTCATGCAGACATTCTGATCAGACCCTCCTCCATGCCCTGTGGGAATCGGCTCAACTGCAGGGTAAGGACATACCAGAAAGGGGTCAGGAGCCTGGGCTCATGCAAAAATGCTAAATAAAATATCAGCAAATTGAGTTCAGCTGCACTTTCAAGAACAACAGACCAGGGGCAATGCAGGGTTTTATCTCAAGGAGGCAGGGAAAGTTTAGCGTCAGAAAGTTTCCTTTCTTCAATGAAAAGATGAAAAGAGAAAAATACCAAATGATCATTTCACCATGGAAAAACATTGAATAACATTTAGCAACCTCTCTTGATTTTTTAAAAATGTTCTTAGTAAATGGTAAATAGGAAGAAATTAGTCTGATCGAAAATTGTGATTAGAAAGGAACTGTCTGCATTACGTTGGATGGTAAAACAAGAGATAACATATTCCAAGATGGGGCAAGGATGCCCACAATCATAACTAATATTCAATGCTTGATGTTAAAGTTTTTTGCCAATGCAATAAGGTAAGAAAAAGAATTGACACCACAGAAAATCAGTTAAAAATCAAAAATAGAAATCAATAGAAATCAAAAAGAATAAACAAACAAAAAGGATAAAACTGATTTAGAAATTGAACAGTGTAGGTGGAACACAGGAGATTGTTAGGATAGTAAAACTATTCCGTATGATACTGTAATGTCAGATATATGGCATTGTGCATTTGTCAAAACTCACAGAATATACAACACGGAGTGAATTCTAATGTAAACTGTGGACTTTGGTTAATAACAACATATTAGTATTCACTAATCAGTTATAAGAAATTTATCACACTAATAAAAGATGTTAATAATAGGGGAAACTGGGGGGTGGGGGAGAGAGAGAGATCTATAGAAGCTCTCTGAGATTTCTGCTCAATCTTTCTGTTATACCAAAACTGCTCTAAAAATGTATACCAATAAAAAAGTAAATCAAAATAATTTAAAAAAGTGCTTGCTACTGAGTCATTGCTCAATAAATATCAACACTTCTAATAAGAGTCAACAACTTGGCACATAGTATGTGCTCATAAATGTCAACCATTTCAAAATACTCTTCTTTTGATTATAAAATGAATCACTTTAAAAATTAAATAATACTATAGAAAAGGATATACCATCATACACATATCATCTACTCTATTTGGGCATAGAGTAGAGGTGCTGAACTGGGGGTGACTGACACACACACCCTGACACTGACCATTGACACTGGAGACACTTTTGTTTGTCACAACTGTGAGGAAGGGGAGAATGCTACTGGCATCTAGTAGGTGGAGGCCAAGGATGTTGTTCAACACGCTACAATCTACAGTACAGCCTCCACGATAGAGATTTATCCAGCCCAAAATGTCAACAGTGCCAAGGCTGAAAAATTCTCGCATGAACTCTTTTGGTTTTTTTGTTTGTTTGTTTGTTTGTTTGTTTGTTTGTTTGTTTGTTTTTAATCTAAGTGAGACATGACTGTAGATATCACTGGGCAACTTGGTTTTTCTCCCTGTCCCCTGGAGTCCTGGGCAGTGCCTGCAACCCATGATCTTTTTTATTTTTTGAAATAAATTTATGTATTTATTTTAATTAGTTTCAAGTATACAGTACATTGGTTAGACATTTATATAGTTCATAAAATGATCCCTCTAATTGCTCCTTTTCTCCTCTGGTTTTCCACCTAGCCAATATATTAATGCTAACTGCATTCCCTATGCTGTGCTCCCATGATCTTTTTATCAACAGCTTGGTTTTCTGTCCCCTGAAAGCAGCATGTCCTATGTTCCGGGCTCTCAAGACACATGAATTGACTTTTTTTTTTTTAAACCTCCAGCTCTAGGCTTTTCTGAATCTCAACGTGTTCCCTGTACACACCAGCCCATTTCCTTTGGCCAGGGTCAGGCAGTATCATTCAAGTGCTCAGAGTCCTTGGTTTTAAATGATGCTGAGAGGTGTTACTGTAAAGCTACGGGGATCAAAACTGAGTGGCGATTGTATAGGCACAGACCGGTGGCTCTCACCCAGGGGCAGTTTCATCCCCAGGGGACATTGGGAAATGTCTGGAGACATTTTTGGTTGTCATGACTCAGGTGGGGGGAGTGCAATTGGAATTAAGTGAGTAGAGGTCTGAGATCAAGGATGTCTGCTCTTTTTCATTTCTATCAGTATAGAATTGGAAGTTCTAGCCAAAGCAATTAGGCATGAAAAAGAAATAAAAGGCATCCAAGTTGGACAGCCAGGGTGAGACCAAGCAGGACAACAGAGATTTCACAGACACTACTCAGAACAGTGTGCAATTTAAAACTTAGGAATTGTTTATTTCTGGAATTTTCCATGGAACATTTCAAACCTTAGTTGACCATGGATAACAGAAATCTTGGAAAGTGAAACTGCAGATAAGAGGGGACTACTATATTAGTTTCCTGTTGCTCCCATAGTTTAAAACAATAAAAATTTATTCTCTCACAATTCTAGAGTCCAGAAAGCTGAAATCGAGATTTTGCCTGACTGGACTCAGTGGGTGACCTCAGGCAATCTTCTGAGCCTCAATTTTTTTCCTCCAAAAAGTGGGTTCACAGTCCTTAATGGATGAGATGAGTGTCCAGGCACAGGAGGAAGGCTAAAATGTTATTTTCTCTTCTTCCTCCTCTCCTGTTCCCAAGGTCAGAGGCCATGTAACATCTGACCCTCCAAAGGGAGAAAAACAGGGACAGGGTAAAGGAGAGAGAGCTGGTATCCACCTCTTGATGTGTCTCTGAAGGCTCTAGGAGAGGATCCTACCCTGCCTCTTCCAGCTTCTGGTGACCCAAAGCATTCTGTGGCTTGTGGCTGTATTACTCCAATCTCTGCCTCCATGTCCATATGGCTTTCTCCCTATGTGTCTGTGTCTCTGGGTCTCTCCTCTTCTTCTTATAAGGACACAGTCATTGGATTCAGGGCCTATCTTAACCCAGTATGAATTTTCTTAAATATACCTTCCAAGACCCTATTTTTAAATAAGCTCACATTCTGAGGTTTGGGGTGGACATGAATTTTTGTGGAGGAGTCTACTGAACCCAGTACAGGAGCCCCAACTACCAGGTGAGCAGGGAGTCATGGGAACCATGGCAGGTGTGTGGGCAGAGGTGAGTGCAGCCAGCTGTCAAAGTCACAGAGATCCCAGGGGCTGGTGTAGGGGCATTGTGGAGGCTGGCAGGGTCCAGGCAAAAAGGGCAACTAGAAGGGGGTATTTTAGGAAGTCAGGAGGGGAGAGAACCTGTGTGTCTGGGAGGGCAGTATAATTCACCTTGATGAGGGAGTGGTCACCTCATTCTGATGCTTTAAATACTCACGTTTATTCACTCACAGGCTTAGGGCAAGAGACACAGAGATTTGCACTCAGATCTGACTAAGATCTCGGGCCAGAATGATTTTTTCAGAGAGCTCTGGACATCAAGCTATAGAATCTATTTATTTGACGTGTGGATGAAGTCTCCAGCCAAGGGTCAGGAATATCCCAGGGATGTGCACCAGTGATGTGTACACCAGTGATGTGTTGGCAATGGAGCCTCAGCATCATGAAGCACTGAGGCTTGTCCCTGCCCAACTGGACTCACTGGGTAACCTTGGCAACTTTGCTGACCTTAGGTGTTCCTCTGTAAAGTGGGTTCACAGTCCTTAATGGATGAGATGAGTGTCAATGCACAGGAGGAAGGCTAAAATGTTATTTTTCCTTCTTCCTCTTCTCCTGCTACCAAGGTCAGAGGCCATGTAACATTTGACCCTCCAAAGGGAGAAAAACAGGGACAGGGTAAAGGAGAGAGAGCTGGTATCCACCTCTTGATGTGTCTCTGGTATGTTCTGTGACCTTGGCCAAGTCATTGTTCTTCTCCAGGTCTAATTTCCCCACCTGTGAAATGGAGTACAGGGGGCTGGGCCTGAGGTCCTCCAAAATCCTTGTGAAGGTTCACACACCTCCCAGGAAGGAGCTAGATCTTTCTCAGACCCTAACATTGGACCTGGTGGTTTCCCAATTTGTTCAGAGGGGACTCCAACATCTTTCTATTGTAGACAGAGAAAAATCTGGCCTCATTTTGTAACAGTGGGCAGCCAGCAGGGAGCAGGGGTGCAGCATCTAAGACCGGGGACTGGCTGGAAGCAGGGGGCTAGATAAAATGACCTCTTGGAGGTGGGGCTTTGCCTTTTCTCATAGGGTGGGGATGTACAGTCCCAAGCTCATTTGCATATGATAACATCCAGCCAATAAGAGTCTGAGGCCATTGCCCCCTAGCCTGGGATTGGCCCACCCTGATGATCCCTCCCAGGCAGTTGGTCCCGGGCTGGTTCAGAGGTCTGTCTCCCGTAGGTCACAACCACCTTCCTGTCCACTTCTGTGAGTCCAAGAGCCAGAGCCAACTCCATTCACCTCCTTCTGCCCCAGAAAGAGCAGATGGTCCTCATCAGTGGTGGGCAAGGAGTCAGAAAGTCTCTTGGCTCTGGGAGGCAGTTCCTCAGCCACCTGTGGGAAGGAGAGAAAAAAGACCTCTTCAAAGACCCCATTTCTGTTCTGTGTCAGCTCATCTCTCAGATGGGAACGCTGAGGACCCAGGAGGATAGAACTTGGGCAGAGTTGCACAATAACCCCTTGTCCAGTGTATCGGCCAGTCCTGTCCCCTCTGCCTCCAAAATCTCCACCCATTTCTCTTCCCCATGCCCAGGTTACCTACAGTCCAGGTTAACAATGCTTTCATGCCTTGGTCTTCTCCCTGACTCTCTGCCTGTTTCACTTAAAGAAAATAAATATTTCCTCACAGGGGCTGGAGGGAGCTTTAAAACATTTCAGGCAAATAATTTCCCTCCTTAGCCCATCCCTTGTCAAGCCTGTTCCAACCTCAGGGCCTTTGCACCTGCTGTGCCCTCCACTGAGAATGCCCTTCCTCTGAATTTTCCTGTGATGGGCTCCTTGTCCTCATTCTGGGCTCTACTGATGTCCCCTCTTCCAGAAGGCCATGCCCACCACAGTATCTTGTTTTATTGTCTTCCTAACACTCATCTCCTGCCTGCCAAGTCTTACTCATTACTCAGTTTAGCTTTTATCAGCTTCTGCTAAACAGTGGGCTCAAACCCCAGCCCAGTACAGGGCTGGGTACACATCAAGTGCTTAATAAATGAGAGAATGAAACAGGGAATCCAAAGCAGTAGTAGGCCTGAATCAGACCTCCCCAGGAACAGCATTTTCCAAACTCGAGGCATTTACATAGCAACCACGTGGCTTTGAGTCAGTCAACCCTATCACGTTTCTTATGTAAGATTTTCCCTAAGCTGACTCACTTTTGTATTAAGTAATTTTATTTTCAGGAAAGACTTTATATCGACACTCTAAAGCAAACCAGTTTCATCTGCCATAGATTGGAGATGCAATGAAAATGAAAAGTATGCTTAGTCTTCATTAAAGGGAATAATAAAAAAGTGTTGAAGACACATCAGCTCCCAACCGAGCCTTTCCACAGGAGGTTATGAGAAGTTGAGAAAGACTGTGACTCACCATGTCATTCTCCTGAGTTATGGCCATGCCCAGAGCACCCCAAGCTACTTTGCTGCCTTTTCCCCTACTCTAGGAGCCCAGCCCTGAGACTAACCTTCACTAAGCTGTCATCCAGGGTGGCCACTTCTTCCTTGGGGGCCACTGATGCTGTCTGCTGCTTGAGGTCCCACCACAGCAGACCAGGTCCCAGGGCACTGCGCTTGGTGGGGCCTAAAGAGCAGAGAGAATGGGGTCATTTAGTGAGGGGTGGGAGAGCTCTGATGGCTTCCAATCCCAGATGTGATAGTGACCCACAGGGGGACCATGGCAAGCCTCTGCCTCTCTGGGCTTCATTTTTCTCATCTATACATCAGTGGATGGCCAGTAGGGTCCAGCATGTGGTTCCGTTTACTGATATGTGCCCAGCGTCTAGAATAGTGCTTGGCACAGAGATGGAGTCACTAAAGACCTGGTGAATGTAGAGTCTAGACTAAGGAAGAAGAAACAGGTACTGTTATCACTATTGATTTCTCTTGACATCTTTCATCTTCGTGGGGTTCAGAATTCCTTGAGGAGTTGGAGTGACCAAGACCTGATTAGAAGCTATTTCAGCACCAGGGACAGCATCTTTCGGTCCCACCCCACATTCTCTAACAAGTACTTAACCTTTGGGGTTGGGGGGAGGGAACCTCAGTTTCTGCCTTTGCAAAATAGGAGAAGCCCTGCAAGGTGCAGGGCTGTCCTTAAGGCAATGCAGCATAAAAGGTATAGATGTATCCAACACTCAATGGCAGCTTGGCCAGTAGGAGTGTCCTTCCTCTTCTCCCTGCCCAATGGATCCTGGAGTCAGAGGGATTTTTAGAACGACCTCTGAGGAGGCCACATGCCCTGCTTACCTGTCAGGAAGCTGACAATGGCTCCAAATAGCATAGTGCTCAATGTGCCCAGGGCACCATAATAAAGATAGGAAATGGCATAGAAGCTGTCAGCCAAGATGGGTTGACCAGGGTCTATTCCAGAGTCCATTCTGAGGATGGGAAAGGTGAGCATGAGTCTAAAAGCCACTCCCAATCCATCCACTTCCTCCCATCTCCACTGCCATGGCCTAGCCCAGCCCTCCATTATTGTTCACCCAACTGTGTGCCGTAGCCAATACTCCTCTCCTGCTATCCCACTGTCTCCTGCAGGCGTTCACCACATACAACCAGAGTGTTACTCAGATCACATCCTACCACTCACTGCTCATTACCCTCTGTGCTCCCTACTGCCCTCAGAATCAAACCAAATTAAACTCTTAGAAGAAAACATAGGTGTGAAGTTTTATGACCTTGGATTTGGCAATCATTTCTTGGATGTGACACCAAAAGCATAAGCAACCAAAGGAAAAGGATAAACTGGACTTCATCAAAATGAAAAACTTGTATGCATCGAAGGACACTATTAAGAAAATGAAAAGGCAATCCACAGAATCGGAGAAAATATTTGCAAATCATACATATGATAAGGATCTAGTATCCAGAATATATAAGGATATAAAGAATATGTAAATTACAATTCAACAATAAAAAGACAAATGGCCCAATTTAAAAATGGGCAAAGGATTTGGATAGACATTTCTACAAAGAAGATATGCATATGGCCAACAAACACACGAAAATAGGTTCAGCATCACTAGGTATTAGAAAAATGCAAATCAAAACCACAATGAGATAACTTGAACCCACTACGATGGCTAGAATTTTAAAAAATGGAAAATGACAAGTGTTGGGGAGGATGTGGAGAAATTGAAACTCTTCTACATTGCTTGTGTAAACGTAAAATAGTGCAGCTGCTATAGTAAAGTCTGGTGGTTCCTCAAAAAGTTAAACATAGAATTACCATATGACCCAGCAATTTCACTCCAAGAGAAATGAAAACATGCCCAAAATCTATATACAAATGTTCAAAGCAGCACTATTCACAATCACCCAAAAGTAGAAACAACCCAAATGTCCATCAACTGATGAATGGAAAAACAAAATGTGTTCAATCCACACAAGGGAATATTACTCAGTCATGAAGAGCAATGAAGCATTGACATATGCTACCATGTGGATGAACCTCGAAAACATCATACTGATTGAGAGAAAGCCAGATGCAGAAGCACACATATTGTATGATTCTATTTATATGAAATGTCCAGAACAGACAAACCCATAGCAAGAGAAAGTGGATTAGTGGTTGCCAAGTGCTGGTGGAGGGGGAGTGGGGAGTGATTGTTAATGGAGACAGGGCTTCTTTTTTGAGGTGATGAAAACGTTCTTGTGTTAGTGGTGATGGTTGTATAACCTTGCAAATATACCACTTTTAAATGGCTAATTTTATGGTCTGTAAATTATATCTCAATTTTAAAAAAATGAGACCAAATTCCTCTGGCTAGACCTCATCTCCCATCCTTTCTCCTCCCATTAAATCCACCCTAGCCTTACCATAGTCAATGCACTAAATTGAACCTGATCTCAGGGCCTTTGCACTTTCTGATTCCTCTGCTGGGAATACTCTTCCTTCACCTTATCCTAAGCCCAGGACCTCCTCATTCGGGACTCAGTTTAAGGGTCCCTTTCTGATCACACTCTCAGGACACGCCTCCCCTGCTCACCTAGGGGTCCCGCTGGAGGCGTTGGAGGCAAGAAGAGGGCCCAGGACACCAGAGGCATTAGCTGAGAGCACTGCGCAGCCGGCAACCGAGGACGACAGGACCCCCATGGACTGCGCGCTGGGCGGGTACACAGTGGCACCTACTGCCACCCACAGCGAGAGTGCCAAGCCTGCCGCTAGCCCAGAGAGGACGCCCTGGGGGTGGAGCAGGTGTCAGTGAACTGGGGCATCCGACCATGCCCCCTAGCCCCTCTGCCCACCTGTTTCCACTCACAGGTGTGTTGCAGGCTGGGAGGAACATTCCCAGAGTGAAGGCTCCTAGGAGGGGTCCGCTGAGGACGCCCATGACGGTGAAGGAACCCTGGAAAATAGGATGGGGGTGTGGCTGAGGGCAGAGCCACCCTACTTCTCCGGGTCTCAGTTTACCTGCTGGGAAAATAAGACCTGAGGAATTCCACCGCAGGACTTGAGACTTCTCTGTGCCTCAGTGTCTCTAAAGGGGAAGGATCGCTCTGTCTCTCTCCCCTGGGTTGGAGGCAAAGATGCCCATTCTCTCTCCTGATGGATGCGATCCCACCTCCACACCAAGGTGAGGCCCTTCCTGCCCACAGGCTGCCATCCCCCCACTTCTCACCTCCCCACTTCCCCTCACCTCCAACCAGGTGGTTGTAGGAAGTATCCAGGGCCACTGGTGGCAGATGGAACCCAGTTCTGCCACCTAGTGTATGACCTTCTCTAACCTCAGTGCAAGGAGGACAATGCCCCACCTCTTAGGGAGATCAGGGCTCTGTCGAGGAGGGGGCTCACCTGGAGGACACCGCCCCCCAGCAGCGAGGACAGAGCCGCCACGATGAGACAGGCCGAGCCATAGATGAGAGCTGTAGCAATGGGAATGGCACTATTAGTTGGGAGAGGCTGCCCTCTCCCCCCACCCAGGTCCCCCAAACTCACAGAGCCCCTTGGAGATGATTACTAATTTCCGGGGCGCCAGGGAGGGCAGCCGCGGTTTGATGAGGTCCTCCACAGTTACCGCAGCCATGGCGTTGATGCTGGTGGATGCGGTGCTGGGGGACACAAGATGGGGGAGGGGTATGGCCAGGCCACATTCAGAGACAGGCCACATGCCCTCTGGGGTCTATCTGCTGGAGGAGGCCCCTAGCCGCCCATACCATCTGACCTGCCAGGATCCCACCCAGCCCAAGCGCAGAGGCATGAGTGATAGACTCCCCCAAGAGTAGAGATGTTCACTTCCCACCCCGACTCCATAGACTTGATACCCCCATGGGAGCAGGAACACCCACAGCCAAGGAAACAAACAACACAAGTTCTCATTACAGAACAATAATGGCAGTGCAGAGAACTGCCGCATGAGACCTTGGTCACTGCAGGGGCAGAGATGTGGCCAGAAGTCATGGAAGATTTGAAACCACCAGAATGTGAGGGCCCAGAAGGCAGGAGTGGGGGACCACTTGGGTACAGCTGTACCCCAGGATTTAGAATAACAGTACCTGCCATGTAGTAGGTGCTCAATAAACATTTGTTTGGGGGAAAAGGTCAGGCAGAAGGAAGAGAAAGAGGGGAATCAGGTATGGCTCTGCCAGGTGCCAAGAAGGTGAAGACCCCACAGTCTGAGTCCTTGTGCCCAGGGTGTGCTCCCTACTGGAGCCCACCTGAGCTTCCTGCTGGGGACCAAACAGGAACTGTAAATGGTGGACATGTCCAGAATGTTCTATTCCACAGAGGGGTGGCCAGTAGGGATAAGAAGGCCCCAAGGGGCTCGAACATGGCTGGGTGAGCAAGCAGGGCCACTCACCTGAGCGTGCCGCTGTAGGCACAGGCCAGAAAGAGCCCAGGGACTCCAGGCAGGTCTTCGAAGATGTCCAGCACGAACAGGGGCATGTACTGGGGGGAGTCAGGGGTCAGCCTCCAAGATAGAAGCACCCCGAGGCTGGGGCTTATTTATGTCCTAACCTTGTACATTCCCAGCACCCAGTGCAGACCGGGTTCACAGTGGGCACTTAGTGTGTTTGTTGATGGACTGCATGCACCTGTGATTGTCACTGAGCCCCACCATGCACAGAACCCTGGAATCTCAGTGAGGCAAGCTCCTGTGTCATCCCCACTTTACTGATAAGGACAGTGAGACCAAGAGGTGCATCCCTGCCTGAGGTTGCACAGTCAAGCAGTCAAGATCTGACCCCGGGGGAGGACAGTAGATGTGATAGCCTTGTACTCTCTGCCAACTCTGAACCTTGTGGCTAGAGCTCTAGCCAGGATGTGACCTGGGCATGGGTTGTGGCCCTGGTGCTGCCCCTGACTTGCCTGTGGACCTCAGACAGTACCTTCTGCCCCCTCCAGCCTCAGTTTTCTCATCTGTAAAGTGGGCACCATGACAGCCTTGGCTTCATCACATATTGAAAGATTTGATGGGAAACTGACTGCTTGTGAAGGGAACAGCATGAGGCATAGAGCAGGCACTTGGGATATGGGAGCTGATCATTATTATTAATAGCAACATCATCATTTTGTGCTAAACCATGATCCCATCTCCTCCTTGATACCCCTCAGGGAGTCTCTGACTCCAGATCTCTCCTGCTCATAACTCTCATGGCTCTCCATTGCCTCTCAGCTTCATCTTCCCCGCTCCTCCCAGATCCTCCTCTGAGCCAGCTCTTTTCTGCCTCTGGACCTTTGCACAGGCTGCTTTTTCTGCTATGAAAGCTCTTCCATCCTCATCCCAGAGATTCATCTACACTGAAGTTCAGAGTAGGGTGTGGGTGGGAGTGGCCTAGGAGCCTGAACCAGACTCACCTGGTCTGGGGCAGAGATACGCCCTTCAAGGAGGGGGTCACAGTCCATATAGAATGTGAACATGACGATGCCACAGCCAGCAGCGCTGGACACAATCAGGATCAGGCCCAGTTGGTTGATGAGCACAGCCCTGCAGGAAGGCATGGCTTCAGGCTAGGAATGGGGCAGGGGGCGGGGGCAGCACATCCCAGAGGTTTCCACCCTCTCCCCCAAACACTCACAGCTTGGCCTGCTTCTCCGTGCGGCAGGCCACATAACGCTGCACCTGTGCTTGGTTCACACCATACATTGAGAGCCATACCAACGTGCCGCCTATCACAAATGTCCAGAATGTGTAGCGACTCCGTGGGTCCAGATCAAAACTGGATGAGGGCAGAGCAAGTCAGCCATATGGGAATGGCACACTGACTTCATCCTTTCAAGGGCTCCAGGTCCCAACAGGTTTTAAGAGAACATTTGGGATGGGTTTTGAAGTGTGAGTAGAAGTCGGTCAGATTGAAAATTGATTTATTTGTTTACTGAGGCATCCATGTATACATTCCAAAATGATTGTTTCTGTGCCCAGGTGGGACCCCAGAGAGCCTTCAGTTCCATCTGAGCTGAGGGTGAGGTGGGGCAGAGGTCTGGGCCATATGGACGGATGGGAGGTAGGGAGTACAGAGAGAGGAAACCAGGATTCTGTCTGTGGGAAGTCTGGGGAGGGGAGCAAGGACAGCTTCCTGGAGCAGGAGGCACTGGCTGGCTTTCCTCGGGGCAGAGGGATGCCAGCTCTATCATCTTGCAGTATCTCCCTCTACATATTTACTCACTCCATCAGGTTGATCCGGGAGTGGTTCTGGGCAAGCTCAAACACCTGCCTGGGCCTGCCCACAAGCATGGTCCCGTGGGCCAGGACAGCCCAGAAGCCAGCCAGCATCACCACGACCTGGAACACGTCAGTCCAGATCACAGCCTTCATGCCGCCCTGCAGGATATAACAAAAATAGAGGGTCAGATAGGTATCTCTTTGGGGTCTGTAGGACAGAGTTAGGGGGGAGGGGTCAGGTGAGGGACCTGAAGGGCCAAGCTAACCTTGCCTCCAGCTGTGGCTGGAAAAAATGACCCTCTCTGACTCAGCTTTCTCATCTGTAAGATCAGGGATCCCTAGTCTGTGGCTTGTTAGGGACTGGGCTACACAGCAGGAGGTGAGCAGCAGGCTAGCAAGAGCAAAGCTTCATCTGTATTTGCAGCTGCTCTCTGGCGCTAGTGTCACCACCTCAGCTCCACCTCAAATCACCAGGTATTAGATTCTCATAGGAGCACCAGTCCCTGATGGGTTAATAACAGTACCCACCTTTATGGTGATATTGTGAGAATTAAATTAATTAACATGAGAAAAATATTTTGAATGGCACCTGGCACATATAGGAATTCAGTAAGTGATAGTGATGGCTGCTACTACTATTCCTCTTCCTTCCCTCCTCCTTCCCTCTCCTCCCCCACCTCCTCCTCTTCCCCCCACCCTCCACCACCTCCTCTGCTGTTTTCACCCTTCCAGGCTCCATGCCTTTGCCTTCCCATGGCGGCCCCTGGATTTTCCTTTGTAGAAGCCCCTCCTCCCTTGCAGGCCATTCAGGTGAGGCCAACCTCACTCTCAGCTCCAGGAATAGCCAATCAGAATATCCCAGCCCCCAAACTTCTGCTCATTCTTCAGGTAAGACCAGAACCAGCCGGAACAGAGCCTTCCTGGACTTTGGCTAGCCTATCCTGAAATAGGAACTCACTTTCTGCCCAAAGGGGTAGATTCCTGGAGTTGATGGGACCCATACAGATGGGAGAGGACACTGTTGTAGCCCCTAGATCCAGCCAGGCCTGAAGCTAGCATATCCCTGGACTCTCACCAATAAGCCTTTCAAATCTCCTTTAGTTATGAGGAAACATGCTCATCCGGGACTAGACTTCCTTGGCAGGAAAAAAAAGGTAGAGAGTGGACAGCCAGCCCAGGGTCCCCATCCAGGATGCATGGGGTGGGGGATGGGGAGGTCACTCACAACAGTGGTGTAGAAGGTGCAGATGGCTCCAGTAGACAGAAGTGACGCCCAGATATCCAGACCAGTCACTGCAAGGAATCCCCAGTTAAGCTGCCAGGTGGAGTGCAAACCTGGGCCAGTGTCTTGGGCCCTTCTCTCTCCAAGAGGAGTCTTCCCTCCCAAGTCTCTCCTGGGGCCTCCTCTGTCCCCTGCGTCCAGCCTATAAGCCTTTGCCCCCTCTCAGCCACCCTCCCTCAACCTCCTAGAGCCAAACCTTGGTTCAGGATGAGTGCAGGGGCATAAATCACGATGCCGGTGTACAGCACCTGAAGGAGTGGGGGAGAGGGGGCAGGTGAGGCAGGTGTCTGTGCGACGAGAGTTTCTGGAGACCAGGGTTGGGGTAGATGAGAAGGGGCAGATGCGCAAGGCCACGCTGAGTGGGGGCGGGGTCAGATAGGGCGTATGGGGGAGGTCTGCGAGCCAAACCTGTGGACCCAGCCGCAAGGAGAGTGGCCAGATAAGTTGTGGGCGGTACCTGGGCAGGGCCTTGCAGAATGGAGGGCGGGACTCATGGGGCAGGGTCGCGAGGAATGGGGGAGGGCTGTGGGCGGGGCCGATGCTGGCAAAAACCTGCGTGAGAGTGCAGGGCCGAGGCTACTCACTGTGGCCACCAGGTATTGCAGGGTCCCGCAGAGCCTCACAGCCCGGCTGAAACGCAGCTCCAAGTACTGCAAGGAAGAGCTGAGGGCTAGTGGTTACCTAGACAGGTACTACCCAGGGGTTGGAGGCCTCTGGGTTCCTTCCCCCGCCCTCTTGGCTTCTGCCCTTCCTCCAGAGGCCAGTTTCTCTCTCCACGCTCTCTGCCGTGGGAGTCCCCACCAAGCGCACACATTCTGCCCTGTCCACACACCTGTGCGCACGCACCATCCCGTGCCTGTACCCACGGCGTTTGCCCAGGAGGACTGAGCCATCAAGTGTGCACATGCACCCCCCTAACTCGTGTCTGATCGGCCTGTGTCCAACTGCGATTAGCTGCCTATTGTATATGGATCACGATTTTAATCACTTTCCCCACCGCACTGGAGGGAGGTCCTGTAATTAGCCGGATTGGACAACTGGGAAACCTGAGTAGAGGCCAGCCCCTTTGCTAAAGGTGGGAGGAAGCGGGGATGTCGGGTTTGGAACCCCAAGCCCACCGTTCGGCGAGCACTCCCAGTCATGTCGGGGGCAAGTGTGTGCCTGTCCACATGTGAGTGCACATCTGGCCAAGTCAGACCCGTTTCCCCGCAGGCTTCCACCGAAGAGAACCAGGACGCCAGCTCCTCTTCCTCCTTCCTGTCCCTGGCTCCACTGTCTGGGGCTTCTTCCCAGAACCCTCCCTCCCTCCCTGCCTGCCTGCCTGCCTGCCTGCCTATGAAAGCGCCAAGGAGCCGCTTGTGTCCCTCTGCACATCATTTCAAAGCCCCAGGGCTTGCGTCACCGCGTCTCTGCGTTTCCAGCCAGGCAGGTCCGGCCTCCCGCCTCTGGCCGGTACCTGGTAGGTGCTGGTGAGGCCGAGGCGGTAGAAGACTGGCAGGTAGAAGGCTGCGGTCAGCAGGGAGTTGAGCAGTTGGCCGACGCACATCCAGAGGAACTTGAGGCCGTACCTGTAGGCCTCAGACGGCACGCCCAGCACCTGCACCGCCGACATAAAGCTGGCAGCCAGCGAGAGGCCAACCGGCAGGGCCGCCAGGCGACGGCCCCCCGTGAAGAAGTCCTCTGCGCTGCGCTGTCCGCCCCGCGCTAGCCCCACCCACAGCCCGATGCCCGTGGACACCAGGAGCATGATCGCGAAGACCCCATAGTCCCAGGCTCCAAACGTGGCCCGCGCCCTTGCCCCGACGGTAGCCATGAAGTGCAGGCGCACGGGCCAAACGTGACCCCGGCCACCCCACGCGCCCGGGTGAGGGAGGCTGGTGGCAGCCGAGGAGGCAGGACTGCGCAGAGGTGGGAGGATGCTCGGCTTCCGCAGCGAGGAGAACGCCTGTCCCTGTCGGTCTGCCTCCCTGTCCCTCCTCTCCGTCTCCGTGGCTGCCTCTGCCGTCTGTCTTATAGTTCACTTCGCCTCCGTCCGGCTGCCGCGTGCAGCCGCGCGTCTGCCGCCCAGCCTCTGTTCCTCTCCCTGGGATCCGCACTCAGCTCTAACAGCTGGAGGGCACCGCGGGGCTTAAAAGGGCGGCCCGCGGTGGCAAGCTGCAGATTTATTGGGCTCCCGGGTCAACAAAACCCCGCCCTCAGACCTGGGGGTGGGCAGAACTCTCACCCTTTCCTCCCTGGACGGGGTCACGTGGGTGGCTGCTGGAGATGGGGGCGGGAAGGCTTCCAAATGCCCCCCCTGCTTCATGCTGTTCTCCCTTTACCAAGGGCTGTTAATGTTTCCTGTTGACAGGTAGGGAAACTAAGGCTCAGAGGTTGCATGTCACTCACCCCAGGCCACACAGCCAGGAGCAGTGGCTTCAGCAACCAAATCTCGGCTATGCTATAGTACCTTTGAGCTACCAGGAACTCACTCTCTTACAGGACTGGGATTCACTTTCAAGGCTGTGGGAGTCCCATAAGGAAAACTCGTCCCACGTGAACCCCTTCCCCAATTGACACCTGGAACCCTTTTCTCTAGAGCCTAGCGGGAGGGCATCGCCAAATGCCACTCTCCCAGTGGGAGACATTGGTACGCATATGTACTGGAGGAAGTCTTTGCTTTTCTCTGGGCCCCAGTTTCCCTCTCTGTAAATGGAGATAAAAGAGCCTCTGCCTCAGAGGAATAAATCAAACCCACGTAACAAAACCCTAGTATAGAGTAGGCACCTTTTCATTCATTTCTTCATTCATTAGTTGGTTCCTTGTCAAACATGCACAGAGCGTCTGTCCTGTGCCAGGCATAAAGTACAATGAAGTTCATGGGGAAGTGCTGTCAGTGGCCATGAACCCAAATAGAGACTCACGACTACCTAGGGAGGTAGTGTCTGGAATATCTCTATCAAACAAATGAGAAGACCTAGAATCAGGGAGAAGTCCCTTGCCTGGGATCATACCATCAAGGGACCCAGACACTGTCATCTTGGGGCCCTTCCCTGGGATACGGGGAGAGACTTTGGCCTCTGGAGGCTCTGACCTCTGGTTTGAGTCCTGGCTCTCCCTTCAAAAACTGTGTTTCCTCCTCTGTAAACCGGAGGGATCTAAGAATCCGCTGGTGAAACGCTAAAGCGGGGCAATCCTTCCCGGCCTCTGCCGCCCCCTAGTGGCCCCCGCTGGCCTACATGCGTTGCTCTAGCTGGGTCCAGCGTCCCCCAGGCCTCCCCGCGTATTTCCCAGGACTTTCTCTGCGATGCGCAGGGCAGGCCTACCCCTTCCCTGGGGCTGCGACCCCACGACTGTCATACGGGCATCTTTTGTTCTCTGGTTTGCACCCTCTGCCCACGCCAAGAGGGTGGGGAGTACACTGACTACTTTTTCCATTCCATTATTTTTCCAGGCCCATCTGTGCAGTATCCTCCTGGAAAACTTGCTGAAAAAGAGGAAATCCAGGCGGGGATCCCTTTCCATAAAGCCATGCAAACGAACGCAAATACATGCAAATTTATGCCAATGCCCACAAACCTGCCCTGTCTCCCAAGGAAAGTTCTGGGAGGGGGTTACCATCAAGTCCCAGCCCCCCTCTTCCCCTACCCTATGGTGGAGGGGGCTGAGGCCTACTGTGTGCAGAGCCCTGCACCAGGCACTGGGAATGCAGCAGGACCCAGGTGAACCCACCTGGCTCACAGGATCATGGCACTGACCCAGCCAAAAGATGAATACCCATCTTAGAAGCCAATGGATGATAAGAGTGATGACATTATGTGGGGTCTCTGGGTGTAGAACTCTCCGGGAAGTGAGTAGAGACCTGCAGGCAGAGAATAAGCCAGGCTTGGAGAGCTGGGGGAAGGGCCCTGAGGTAGGAAGGAGCTGAACAGAGAAGGCCCCAGGGGACCTTGAGCCTTGTCGAGGGGTGTGGATTTTTTTCTAAGGGCACTGGGGGGAGGGCCACTGGACAGTTTGGAGCAATGAGGGACCTAATGAGTGGGGCCTAGTATGATGGACCTAATAATGAACCTAATGGGATGGGGAGAAATGTGTGGATTGAGAACGTTCTGGAATTCCATGACATGAGAGAAGACCCAGAGTGGAAGCCCTTTGGGGTGGGTGGGACCATCTCTTGTGCCTGCTGGGGAGTGTGGGGAGGAAGCATGGTCAGGGACAGGAAGCAGGATGGGGAGAAGCATTCTTACTTTAATGGGAAGGAGGCAGGCAGGACCCCAGGATAAGAGTTGGAAAGTACTCCCTCTCCAGTCAATGAAGGGAGAAGGGCAGGGTGATCCTGAAGGCCCAGCAGAAGCAGTCTGAGCATAAAGAAGAAAAATATTGTGGTGTCATGTCGGTTATCTGCTGCCCACCCCTGCCTGCTACCTGGGCACCCCCAGTGCTCCCGTGGCTCCCTAGAGTCATGGCAGGGGCCAGAGGTTGTGAGCTACTCTGGCTCCAGAATGACCTGCTGGGTATTTGTCCTTGAACTTGTACCCTATACTCAGTAAAAGCAAAACTTTATCACTGAAGATACCATCACTGTGAGATTCCAGGAGTCTGTCTAGTCTTGAGGATTAGACTCCATGATTCCATGACTCTCAGTCTCTCTGGGTTTCAGGATCTAGGTTGGGTCTCCTGCAGCCCAGGTGGGACATCTGGCAACTAGACAGGCCCAGGAACAGGACCTGGGAAGCCTACCTGAGGCACTGGGAAGGGTTCACCAGGTTCCTGCCATCATCCCTGGGCTGGCCTGATGAGTCCCAGCTGACCCTTCAGGGGTGCCAGCTGAACAGAGGAATGTGCCAATCCCACCTCACAGATCCCACATGGAAGGGCTCATCTCCTCCTGGTTCCAGCTTTGCTGGGTGGTCCTGGCACTTCAACTCCCTCTTAAGACTGAGGGCTCAATTCAGTGGTCCTCACCTCCAGCCAGCATCCCACTAGCTGCTCTGAGCAGGGTTTGTGGGGAATTGCCAGGGGAATGATTACATACTAAAAAGGTCTGTGGGTAAACTCATGAGATGGTAGGGTGGGTGAAGAGGTGGAGGTTAGGGAGCTGGGCTCGCTCTCCTCCATTCAAGGCCACTCAATAATGGGGTTGACTCCAACCTTCAGCTGGTGGGGCAAGAGCCCTCCCAACTGGTTCCAGGCTATAGTGTGTATGAGCCCTCAGTGGAGCAAGCTGGGGATGGGGTGCCCAGTGGGCCTTTGTATGGCCCTGAACATTCTTGGTGGTGCATTATGGCCTCTCTCAACCTCTAGCTTATCTTCAGCACCTATTCCAACTCCCCCGGTCCCCAGAATTAAGGGATCACCAATCCTACTTTACACAGTAAGAAACTAAAGCTGAGTAGGCAGTGACTTGCCCCAGGCACAGCCATCAGGGCCCACCTCCAGGCCACATGAGTGACCAAGCAGCTCCAGATTAGAGGACTGGTTATTTCCTTCTTCCTCATGTTCTAGTTACAGCAGATACAGGGTCAGGAACCCAAGCTCCTTCCACCTATTGCTTGTGTTGTTTCCTCATGGCCAAATATGGGTGATGGAGGACTGGCCACTGTAGCTAGATTCTAGCTGGACAGGCATTTCCTGATAACGGCACACATCACTATTACATGACCACTACTGAGAGGCTGGGAAACTTTTCCTGGGTGGACCTATCACTGAGGAAGGAGAGAAAGAATATTTGGGGGTAACTAAGAGTTTCCAAGGAAACATGAAAAAAATCTTAGCTTGATATCCCAAAGTATACCTTAAAAACAGGTACCGTGAAAGTACTTGCAACATACACAGGGATTTTTCCAAGCTTTAGTCTCACGTAAGAGCTTTTACAAATCAATAAATGACCAGCAGCCAAGTAGAGAAACAAGTTCATACAAAAGATTTTAATTCAGGGAGAAAAATACCTACTTCATAGTATATCCTAAAATGTGATTTATCAGCCATTTGCTAACACACAGGTGCTGTCAAAGCTGTAGGAAACCAGGACTCCTTAATCCTGTAGGGAAGTGTGTTGGATGTAGATATATTTGCAGGGATTTTAGCAGTCTCAAAAACAAATACCTGGCCCATAAAAGCCAGGCCAGAGTTTAGCATTGCTATCCCATGTGGCACAGACACAGGCAGAGATATTCACTGGCCATCACTGCCCTTTTCTGGGTTACATGAAGACTTATTGAAGTCCTCCTGGGGACACAGTTGAGATGTGATTCCTGCTCAGATTGGTGAGGAACAGAAAACTAATGACACGAATAGATGGGTAATTTAAACATTACTGGGGCCAACCCAGTGACCTGTGGAGAGGCCAGGCAGAGAACTCGAAAGTACAAATGCCAAGATAGGAAGGAGTCAACTACATTGTGACAACAGGCAAAGAAGCTGGTGATGGCCCTGGAAGCCAATCCTGTCCTCAGGCCTTTCCTGTGAGAACAGTTGGCTGTGCACAAGTAGTGTCCTGGGCATCTGGGCTTTGAAGTGATCTTTCTGGAAATCACCACCATGATCATGCAAACTGCTCTTCTCCCACCCCCACTGTGCAGTAGTAGCAGGTGTATCTCCTGCCTAGGATACCCTCGGCCTGGATGCTCCCCCGACTCTCTCCTCACTTTTTGTACTTGGGCTTTTCTCCAATCCATGATGGGTCCGACCAACCCACGCCCCTAGCACTGTCAACTGAGTCCATTTAGTTGATGCCTGACCTTGTGAAGGATACCAATGCTCAGAGGGCCCAAGGTGACACGTCAAGGACAGAACTCCGAAACCCGCAGCTCTCAGCTGTCTCAGCCTTCTTACTGAAGGCTTGGCCAGGGTAGAAACCCCAGGGTGGGATTAACTTCATGCCTGGAATTCCCCAGGCCTCAAGCTGTTTCCTGGAGACAGAAACCCTTCCGTGAGATCTTGACCTCCATGGGAAGGATCAGGGCAGCTTCAGGGGTGCCAACCAGGAAAGAGGAAGCTAACTCCAGCAAAGTAGGCTCATGGTCCTCTTTGGTGCCCCCTTGTGTCTGCTCTGAAAACATTGGAAGCAAAGACCAGATTCTATGTCAGGAGGGGAGCCCCACAATTCTGATTCTCCCAGGGTCCATATGAGCCCTATGTTTAATGAATGAAGCAGAAGGGGACAGATTTGGGGGCAAAACCTGTGGCCTGCGGTATACCTCAGAGCTCACAGCAGAGCACTGCCTGGCAGGGCTGAAAACCATGCTGACTCCAGGACCTCAACTATGGCAACACCTCAATGGACAAAGCCCCAGGGACCTGAGAAGGCACCAGAGGTTGGGGTGAGACCCTCACCAGTCCTGCCCCACCTTCCTGGAGATTCTACTATCTGGGCCCCACTTGAAGAGGAGAACACCACCTGGAACAGAGAACTCAGAATGGCTGCACCCTTTTGAGTTCTGCAGGGCATGCAAAGAAAACAAGTATGTCTGAGCATCTCAGTGTTCCCAAGGAGTTTATTTGAGCAGACCAGGGGACAGGGAGGCTCTGCATCTAAAAGAAGGTGTTAGGCCTCTTGGTGGTGAAGCGTGGCTTGTGCTGGCGACGAAGGACCCGGTGGGGCAGCGGGAACTTGATCTTGGAGTCCTGTGACAAAGAGAGGTGGGTGAGGGGGGTGGAAGCCTCTTAACCTTGTCCTTCAGAGGGCCACTGAGGTGTGGCCACCCCCCACTGGGCTCCTACGTCAGAACCAAGACTGGGGCAAAGGCCCCTCAGCCCAGCAGGGGCCCCAGGGCACTCACGTGGAACTGCTTGACAGCCGGTCGGCGGCACTTGCTGGCTGCAATCTCCTCCACCTTCATGATCTGGATTGAGTGGGCGCGGGCACGGTGCCGGGCCCCCATATCTCGGTCTGCAGGGAGCAGGAGGGGCAGGGTGAATGTGCCCTGGGGGCTCTGGGCATTCCCCAAACCTCTCATCATGTTCCTGCCTGGGGGCTCCCAACTTGGGGACTAGTTTCTGGCCACCAGAGATGTAGAACCTCCAAATTCACTTTAAGGGGCACGGACACAGCCCCCAAAGGCGACGAGATCCGCTTGCTATTAGCACCTCTGTTTAAACTGCTGCTACGAGAAACAGCGGTTCTTGGGTTTAGGTGCTTGGGTTTTAGCCTTGGCAGGTATCCTACCCTAGGGATACCTGGGGCTGCTACAGGTTCCAACACTGGACAGGGGATGGACCAGGTTCTGGGTGGGAGCTACATTTATATCAGAGGCCACCCTCAAAGGGCCCACCTGCTGCCAGGTTCCAAAAAAAAAAAAAAAGGTAGGCCTGGGGTATCCTCTCCATTCCTCCTACCCCTAAGTAAATACCTCTCCTACATCCTATGTCACCATCCCTGGGACTCACCCCCTCCTCTGCCTGTGAAGCCTCTTACACTTGTCCTGCCTCAGTCGGGGAGCGGGGGAGGGATCAGACTGAGCTGCACATGTCCAGGTCTAAAAAAGGGACCTGACTGGGGTGTGGGGGGTTGGTGGCTCACAGCATTGGGTGACAGCGCCTGCAGTGGTTAGGTCACGGTATTCCCGGTACATGTTGTGGGTGCCACTTCGGGAGTCATAGCGCAGCCAGATGCCAAAGTTCTTCACCCGCAGAGGGGATTTCTCGAACACCTGCCAAAGAGGAGACAGGCCGAGTCCAGAGCAGTACACTGGTCTCCACTTGGCCCCTACCCTCACTACCTCTGCCCCTGCTGTTCCACAGATAGCCCAGCCCCTGAACCTTCACATATCTGAAGGGAAATTTCTATGGCAACAGTGGGGGTGCAGAGCAGTCTAGGCCCCTTCCCCCATGGAGACCAGCACAAGTCCAGACTCCTCTCAAACACACTGGGGCCAAAAACCAGCTGCCGCCCCAGTGCAGCCTCATGGTGCAGGGTCTGGTGCTCATCACAGCAATGTGCTCAGGTGACAGTACCCTTTCACAGAGGCCCAGGGAAGGTGATGGCCTCAGCCAAGGTGTTCCAGAGCACTAACCACACCATATCCATCCCATCCCATACTGACCTAGGGCCTGAACTGAAGCCTCGTAACCCTGTGGAGGCTGCCCCACGGAAGGTGTAAATCCACTCCAGACCCACCCTGTCTCAAACATCCCATACCTGCCCACAGTAGACAATTTCCCCTGAAGACTTCTTCATCTTCTTCAGCTGTGACACAAAGTACCAGAATCGAGACTTGGCAACAACGTGGTTAGGCGCGAAGATGCGCATGCGGTAGAGGGGAGGCGTGCGGCACTTGGGGGTGGGCAGACAGCGCCCTACCACCTTGTATTCTCGTAGCTGAAACAGAATCATGGGTGGGGTGAGGCCAGCATCCATAGCTGAAGCAACTGGAGATGCCCCACTCCCTTTCCTAACCCTGGTGGACCACTGGATCAGGAGATAAAGAAGGGTGAATCCCATCCCAAGGCTTCTATGTGGAATCTGAGTAATTGTCAGTCACATTGTCAAGCCTGACCCATCAAAGTGAGGGCAGGAGGATTAATCAAGAGGGCCATGGACCCTTTGTCCTGGCTCAGAAAAGCTAAGCAAAACTGTCAACCCTGCTGCCCCTCCTTTTCTCTTTATATATGTGGGGAAAGCTGAGGCCTAGACCTGCAGCCTCAGGCTCAGAACAGTCATAGCCTCCTTCTACCACAGCATCACTGCAACTCACAGAAATTTGCCCAAGTGCTCTTTCACTCTGTGGTTCAAAGAAAGTGATTAGCTTATCTTACAGCCCACTCCAGGCAGAAGCAGGACAATAATCTAGTTCGCTCTCCAGCCCTGGGTTTCCTGCACTGCTGCCATGTAACCTACAGCTGCCTTAGTTTTCCCAGTTACAGCCCAAGGGATTTGGTCTGCCAAGAGCAAGCTCCATGTTTACACGGATGCAAAGGTGAAGACGTCTGCCAAGTCCAAACCCTGTGATATAGAAGAAACGTGCCACCTCCATAAATGACTCCCAACCACTTTAGTAATGTCAACTGAAGAGAACCCCAAATACCGCAAACTTGGCTCCTACTTCCACCTCTCAATCTTGACTAATCAGCCTCGTGGATCATCCGTTCTGAAAGGGACCGACGCAATCCCTTTCCCAGCGTGGAAACGGAGGTTGAAGAACTGTACATGACACCCTCGCCCCTGCCCTTCTTTTTCCCAGGCCTGCTCTTCCATCTCTGCACTATAGAGCCCTGATTTTGCCTAGCACTTGCCACAGCGATAAGGCTCGTGTTAACTCGGGTTTGTAACTTTCTTCTACCCACAGTCACATCGAGAAAGGTGGAAATACTATTGCCACCCCCCATGTCCACTATGCAATTGAGGAAACTGAGGCTCAGAAGCTCGACGAGGTCTCATAGCGCGAGCCTCCACGCTGTGCGTGTCTCTTCCTCTGGAAAGGAGGTCCGGCCTCCACGACCCCTGATTCCCAAGCCGACCCGGGTCACGCACCGGTCTTCCCACGCGGCGCCCGCAGTGGTCGCCATGTTGGCTGTACCTGGAGGAGGCGGCCTGCGGCGGCGCGGGTACCAACCCGGAGCGCGCACGCCAGACGCGGGCCACGCCACCTCCTGAAGTTCCCCTCATTAGGTCTGGGAGGCGTTCCGCGGCCCCCTACCCCGGCGCGCCCACCTTACCGTTCCCGAGGCCTTCATAGCTCTCTCGCCGAGTTCGCCACCACCCCCAAAAGGAAGTGACCACCCTCGCGCAGCCGCTCACCATGACTTCGTCGCAGGAAGTCCCGCCCTCTCGAAACCATGTTCCCATTGGCTTCTTGGCTCAGCTCTTAACCATATCTGCTTCTTCATTGGCTCCAGATACACCAACCTCTTACAGCCCCGCCTCCCTTCGCAGTGAGACTACAACTCCTAAGAAGTATCGCAACAAGCTTTTCGTGTCCTGCCGAGGCCGTAAAGGAAGCGTCGCCGCCCGCGGTACGCTGGGAGTTGTAGGTAACCTGGGAGGCGTCGGTGGCTGCTTGGTGTGTTCCTCTTCCCTCGGATGCTAATGAGTAGAATCCGACCTAGGGTGGGCGCTGCGCTTATGATGCCATCTCAGCTCTCTTCCTGGAAGTGTGTTATGGAGATCTAGAGCCATGGACCTGACAGTTCTCATCTGTAAAATGGGAATAAACTACTGTTTTTCTCCTAGAACTGTGACAATAAATAGATGAGATAACCCATGTAAAATGCCACGCACAGAGCAATTAACAAGCACTAACATCATTAAGCGCTGGAATCTAGCTGTTATTATGATTATGATTATGGGTATTTGATGTATATTTTGTAACAGATTCAAACACCTTCTGGTTGCCTCTTGTACAGATCTTGGGGCAGCGTAGGGTGGGGAGAGAGGGGGGCCGTTAGAACTGATTTAGGTGCACCCTGGATTTTTGAGGGGCTGGGGCAAAAAGGCTTCCCTGGAGGACAGCCAGAAGATAGAAAAGGAAAGAACCACAAACAACTCAGGGTGTCAGGCTGTGAAGAAAAACAAAAAACATAAACTGGTGGGTTTATTTTAGGGAGGAAGGCTCTTGGAAGAGGTGACGGCTGAGCCCAATCAGCATTTTTCTTTTTTTTAACTAAAATATTAGTAGTAGCTTCGTTGAGATATAGTTCACATACCATACAATTTACCCATTTAAGTTGTACAATTCAATGGTTTTTACTACCATTTATTCATACACATTCATATATTTAGTATATGTATAGTTGTGCAACCATCATAAAATTTAGAACATTTCCACGATCCCCCAAAGATGGCTCTCACCGTTAGTAGTCACTTCCCATCCCCCCACCCCCCTCCCCATCTCTAGGCAACTAGGAATCTACTTTCTGACTCTATGGACTTACCTATTCTAGACATTTCACATTGGAATCATACAAAATGAGGTCTTTTGTGATTGGCTTCTTTCACTTAGCATAATGTTTTCGAGATTCATTCATGTTGTATTATGTATGGTTCAGTATACTTTATTTCTTTTTACTGCTGAGTAATATTCTATTGTATAGATATATTTTATTTATTCATTCATCAATTGATGGACTTTTTTGGGTGGTTTCCAATTTTTGGCTATTGCAAATTATGAGATAATGACATTTGCACACAAAGCTTTGTGTCGATACATGTTTTCATTTCTCTTGGGTATATAGATAGGAGTGGAATTTCTGGGTCATAGAGTAATTCTATGTTTTATCTTTTGAGGAACTGCCAGATCTCTTTCTAGAATGCCTGCATCATTTACATTTCCATCAGCAATGTATGAGGATTCCAACTTCTCCACATCCTCATCAACACTTTTTATTATTTGTCCTTTTTATTATAACCATCCTAGTGGGTGGGAAGTGTCATCTTGTGGTTTTGATTTGCTTTTCCTTGATGACTAATGATGTTGGACATCTTTTCATGTATTTATTGGCCATGTGTATATCTTCTTTGGAGAGATGTCTATTCAGATTCTTTGAATATTTAATTTAATTAATTTATTTTATTATTTATTATTGCCTATGCCTACAGCACCGGGTCTTCCTAGGTGGTCTCCCATCCAAGTACTAACCAGACTCGACCCTGCTTAGCTTTCGAGATCAGACATCGGGCTTGTTCAGGGTGGCATGGCTGTAGACCATGTATCCTGGCTCCACTGGGACTTGAACCCAAACCTTCTGCATATAAAGCAGACATGCTAACCGCTACACTATGGAACCACGTCCATTCTTTGCCTATTTGAAAATTGAGGGATTTTTTTTTTTATTTTTGAGTTGTAAGAATCCTTCATATATCCTATAGATATATAGTTCTTTATCAGATATATGATTTGCAAACTTATTTTATTCTGTGAGTTATCTTTTCAATTTCTTGATATAGCCTTTTGAGGCACAAACATTTTTAATTTTGAAGAAGTCCAGTTTATTTTTTCTTTTATTGTTTGTGATTTTTTATGTCATATCTAAGAAACTGTTGCCCAATCCAAGGTTATGAAGTTTATGTCTATGTTTTCCTAAGAATGTTATAGTTTTAGCTCTGATCTTTAGGTCTTTGTTCCATTTTGAATTCATTTTGTATATGTTACGAGTCCAACTTCATTCTTTCACATGTGAATATACAGTTATTCCAGCACCATTTGTTGAGAAGATTATATTCTCCCTTTGAATTGTCTTGTTGAAAATAAATGTGTTTGTTTCTGGATTCTTAATTCTATTCCATTGATTTGCATATCTATCTTTATGCCAGTACCATTGTTTTGATTACTGTAGCTTTATATTCAATTTGGAATTTGGAAATGTAAATTCTCCAACTTTGATCATTTTTTAAGATCAAAATGATTATTCTGGGTCCCTTGAATTTTCATATGAATTTTAGGATTAGCTTGTCCATTTCTTCAAAGAAATCAGCTAGGATTTTGATAGGAAGTTGCATCGAATCTGAAGATCAATTTGGGGAATATTGTCATTTTAACACCATGACATCTGCCATTTTACTTTTGTTTTTCTATGTGTCCCACATTTTTTTTGTTGTTGTTTCTTTTTTCCTTTACTGCCTCCTAGTGCATAAAGTGACTTTTTTTTTTTTAGTATAACATTTTAATTCCTTTAATGATTTTTTTCACTATGTTTTTTTGAGTTATTTCTTCAGTGGTTCTTCTAGCACTGAACATATACATCTTAACTTAGAATCTACTTCAGATTTATGCTGCCTTAATTTTAATGACATATAGAAATGTGACTCCTATATATCTTATTTCCTTCTCCCCTTTTGTACAATTGCTGTTATTATTGTGCTATTATTGTTATACATACTACGTCTACACGTGCTACAGACCCAACAATACATTGTTATAATTATTACTCCACACAATTTTATGTCTGTTGAAGAATCAGAAAATAAAGGCAAGTATATATTTATAGATTTTTTTATATTAATTTTCTCCTTTCACATTTCTGTTTCTCTTCATTAGTTTTTATGGATTAGAGTTACTGCCTGGTGTCATTTCCTTATTCCGATACAGCTTTGCTCTCTCCACCTCCTTTGTGTTGTTATTGTTAAATATATTACATTTCTATGTGTTATAGGCCCAATACATTTCTATGTGTTATAGGCCCAATACATTTTTATACAACTGCCTTTTAAGTCAGTTAAGAGACAAAAGGAGAAGCAAAGCATTTATGCTGTTTTTATATAATTACAGAATTACATTTATCTGTGATCTTGCTCCTGCCCTCTCCCTGTGCGGAAGGCCAGGCGACAAGCAACTCCATTCTCACGGAGGTGCCGCGAATATCCACTAGGTGGCAGCCGAGCCCTCGCCTGTCTCTGCCTAGCCAAGGCCCATTGCCGGGACACTGGTGGGGAGCAGACTCAAAGTTTAGTGGCGCATTGCAGCTCTGGGCCTCAGTTTCCCTGCCTGTAAGACGAGGCTAATAGTAGTTCCAAGCTGGTGGGGTTGTTGTGAGATTTAAATCGCGTATAATTGTTAGGCCTGGGGTTGTGACCTTCCCTTGTGCATGAACTCAGGGCCCACGGCTTCAGTTTCCTTAGACTGTGGAGAGTAAATAGGTGGGTGGAAAGAGGACCGGGGAAACTCAGGGCAGGGCCTGGGGCCCAAATCAAGTCCTGAGAGGGCAGGAGAGGGCTCAGAGCAGGGTAAGTAGGGAGGGCAGAGGAGTAGAAGAGAGAAGGGAGGAGGAGGAAGTGCAGAGGGCTGTAAGGCCTTGGGGCCTGGTGCTCCTGTCTCCAAGGCCTTGGTCAGGATGACTGGGCAGCTGGAGAGGAGGGAGGGACTTGAGTGCTTGCCTATTTGTTTGAAAGTTTTTTTTTTGTTTTGTTTTTTTTTTACATTTAGGCCCCCTCTGTGCCCCTAAGCCACCTTCTTGCCCTGGTGTACTCCTCCCTGCTGTTCCTGCCTAGCCTCTAGCCACGCAGTAATTGGAGCCTGGTAAGCTTGTCCTGTACCTCAAACCACAAGCTATGTTCGTTCTTCTATCCTGCTTACCCCCTTTTCCATCTTGGCTACTGGCACCTCCATCCTTCCAGTGCCCATCTGGCTGGAATTCTGCTCCTCTCCTTTTGTCCTCAAAATGCCCCCAAGCTACCCATTCCCGTGTCCTAGCTGCCACCCCACCCAGACCCTGACTTCCTTCCCTCTCTCCTCATGTCCCCAATTGTCCCTGCCCCTGGCCCTCCTAAGTCTTCTCCTCTGAATTCGTTCATTAATTAATTAATTCATTCATTCAATAGCTACTGTGTGCCAGGCATTGAGGACACAGCTGTGATCAGGACAACCACAAATTCCAGTGCTGGGGGAGATGACATACAAATGAGGGAAATAGATGTAAAGAAGATAAATAAGAAAAACATGCACCACAGCAGAATGATGTGTGCTAGGGAGAAAAATAAAGTGAAGAATGGGGTCCTGGCATCATCTCCCCCACCCAAGTGGGAGCCTAGACTTCTTTGCTCAGCCTAATGAGGGGGATCCTAGGATATTGTGAGAAGAGGGAGTCAAAGCAAACTGGAGACTCTTCATTCTTGTCATGTGACCTCTCAGCCTCAATTTTCCCCTCCGTAAATGGGGATCACAGCCCACACTTATGAGATTGTTAAATGAATTGCTACATGTAAGAAGCCGTGGTGGGCACCCCGTGCACCATTTTCATTAACAATATGATTGTTTTGGTTCACGGTTAACCTCCAAACAGCTCCAATAATTTCCATTTCCTCTCCTATCTCACGTGGTGACATATGTTTACTTTTTTGATGAAACTCTCACCTTTTAAACACTATTAACAAATACAAAATTCAATAGGCACAAAAAAGATAAAAAACATAAAGTCTCCCGCTTTTGCTGATCATGGCTCCCAGTTCCCCTCCCCAGTGACCATTAGGGGAAAAAGTTATTCATGTTTTGATGTAGAGAGAGTCTATGCAGAGGAATCCTCATTCTTCTCTTTCCACATAAACTAAAGCTTCTTGCCCAGGCGGGCTTACACCTTGCTTTTTCCTTCACGAAGTCCACCCACATTGTCAGCATTGTGCTGCCTTATTCTTTTGCACAGATGCATACTATTCCATGCTGAGACTGTCCATAGTTTTCCAGCAAATCCTCTGTAGCTGGGCATTTGGGTCATTTGTTCATTTATTTTAATTTTTTTTTAAGATTCCACATATAAGACATTGCACATATTTTAAATGCATATGTTATGCTGTTTTGACCTGAGTGTAAATCTGTGAAACCATGACTATGATCAAAATTAATTTGCATGTTCCAAAATTTTATTCATAAGCTTTGTGCTTACTTCTTTCACTCAGCATGATTCTGAGATTGCTCCATGTTGGTGCAGGTATCGATAGTTCATTCCCTTTTATTGTCAAGTCCATTCCATTGTATGGCTAGACCAACCATTGTATGGTTGTTCATCTCTTCACCTGGTAAACATGTAGGTTGTTTTCAGTTTAGAACTATTACAAATAAAGCTGCAAATATTCATCTACATCTATGAGTGGATTGTAGGGTAATTCTATGTTTAAGAAACTGCCAAGCTGTTTTGCATAGCGGCTGCACCATTTTGCATTACCACCAGCAATGCATCACCAACTCTTATTGTCTGTCTTTCTAATTTTGCCCATTCTAGTGGATATGATGTGGTATCTCCTGGTGATTTGGATTTGCATTTCCTTGATGGTTAATGACATTGAGCATCTTTTTATGTGCTTGTTGGCCATTCATATATCCTCTTTGGTGAAGTGTCTGTTCAGATCTTTTGCCCATTTTCTGATTGAGTAGCTTGTCTTTTATTATTGAGTTGTTTATATATTGTGGATACAGGTATTTTGTTTATTTAATATATATGTCACAAATATTTTCTCCTGATCAATGTCTTGCCTTTCCGTTTTCTTGGTGGTGTCTTTTGAAGAGCAAAATGATGAAGTTTAATTATCAACTTTTTCTGAGAAAACTTTGCCTACTCCAACTTTGTAAAGATTGAATTGATTTTGTGTATGGTGTTAGGTAAGGGTTATTGTTAGTTGTTTTCCATATGATCGCCAGTTGTTTTAACACCATTTGCTGAAAAGACTTTCTTTTCCTCCATTTAATTGCCCTAGTATCTGAGTGAAAAATCAACTATATAGATAAACTATATATATATATATATATATATATATATATATATATAAACTACATAAACTATATATATATATATATAAACTATATATATGTATATTTAGGTCTAGTACTCTCTAGTCTGTTTTATTGATCTATATGTCTATCTTTTCACCAATACCAAATTGTCTTGATTATTGTAGCTCTATAATAAGCCTACAAATCAGATAGAATAAGTTCTCTGACTTTTATCTTATTTTAAGAAGTCGCTTTGATTATTCTAGGTCCTCTACAATTCTATGTACTTTTTAAAGTTGATGCCAGTTTCTTTAAAAAAAAAAAAATCCTGCTGAACTTAGATTTGAATTTCACCAACTCTGTAGATTAGTTTGGGAAGAATTGACATCTTAACAACAGTGAGTCTTCCAATGCATAAACATGGTACATATTTCCATTTATTTAGATCTTCATGAATTTCTCTGAGCAATACCTGTAGTTCTTAGTGTAGAGGTCCTAGACTTATTTTGTTAAATTTATACCTAGATACTTTATCTTTTTTGCTGCTACTGAAAATGGGATTAAATTTTTTTAATTGTTCGCTACTAGTACATAAGGATCTATATAGCATATAAAAATGCAGTAGAATTTTGTATATTAACTTTTTCATGTATGAACTTGCTAAATTCATTTATTAGTTCTAGTAGTTGTCATAGATTTCCTTGAATTTTTTACATTAACAATCTTACAATCTGCATATAGGTACAATTTTTCTTCCTCCTTTCCAATTTTTATACCTTTTATTTATTTTTCTTGCCTGATGGCAATGGCTGTGACCTCTAGAATAACGTTGACTAGAAGTGGTGAGAATAGATATCCTTGTCTTGTTCCCAGTCTCAGGAGAACACAATTCGGCCTTTCACATTAAGTGTAATATTACCTGTAGATTTTTTGGTAGATGATCCTTATCAGCTTGAGGAAGTTCTTATTTATATCTAGTTTGCTGAGAGGTTTTTTAAAATCATGACAAAGTGTTGAATTTTGTCAAATCTTTCCTTTATCCATTGAAATGACCATAAGGTTTCATGGTATTTTTAATTTGCATTTCTCTTATTATGAGTAAGGCTCGGCATCTTTTTCTGAGTTTAGGAGCCATTCGCACTTAATTTTCTGTGATTTCTGGGTTCGTAGCCAGCCTGCTGAGTTACTGGCATTTTCTTATTACTTTCTAGGAGTTGCTTACAGAATGAGGATATTTCATCAATGATGTGAGTTCAACTTTTTACCTGTCTCCTTTGTTTATTCTTTGACTGTATTTATGGGCTCTTTGCCAGCAGAAAATTTGGGATGTTTTGCATCACTTATGTTTTCGATTTGTTCTTGGGCAAGTCCTGGGCTTTGCCTCCCCAGAACCTCCTCATGGAGCTTTCATCTGCCGCTCTCTGGGGCTGAGAATTTGTCCTGATCCTGTTCCCCTTTTGCTGATTCTCAAAATGCCGCAGTTGTCAGGGTCCTAGAGAGTGACCCCATCCTTCCTGGAGGCAGGAGTCTCCATTTCAGAGAAGAAGATGGGAGCACGTATGTATTTGTATTTCTCTCTGCTGAAGCCACCCAGGAAGTGAAAGAAAAATACTATGGCTAAGCCTTGACATAATGCTTCCTGCCACAAGCCTGCTGTGGCTCCCACTGCACTAAGGATACAACCCATATGCCTTCCTTCTACCACAAGGCCCCACTGATGCCTCTAAATAAGTCTCGGCACACTGTGGCCCTGCTATCCTCTGTCTCTGCCACCTTGCCCTTCTCAAGAATACTCTTTGTCCAGCATCCCAGCCTTTGCTTGGGCCGTACCCTCTGCTGGAACTCCTGACACCTCCACATCACTTTCTGGCTAATCCTACCTGTCTTTGGATTTTAGTTTCAAAGTCTCTTCCTCCAGGAAGACTTCCCAGACTTGGGGGTCTCTCCTAGAAGCCTGGCCCCAAAGGCCACTGCAACAATTCATCGATAATAAGTTTGTATGTTGTCATCTCCCTGACAAGACTGTCAGCTCCACTAGTCAGAGATTGGGTCTGCTCTTGTACCCTGTTGTGTCAATACCATGCACACAGGAGGTGCCCAATAAGTATCTGTGAGTGATTGAATTAAAGTCTATAAAATAAATATCCAAGTCATTTGGGGGCCAGAATTTGTGATGAGATTACAGAGATAAAAAGGTCCTCTAAAATCTCTCCCAAATCGCTTCCAGGGGTGTGCATCTTACTAAGGACACTGGTCTCACCTGGATGCTGCCCTGGCCTTCTGCCTCCTCCACTCATGATAGCCTAAGGGGCATTAAAAAAAAAGATCAATGAGACCTGACCTCTGCTGCCCACACTGCTTTCCCCTTTCTCCTTACCTCTTGCTGCTCCGCCAGCTTCTTCTTGGCTCCTTAAACTGCTTAACTCATCCCACCTTTTGTCCATGTGCTGCCCTCCACCAGGAGTGCTCTTTTGTCCTGCCTCATATTTCAGCTGAGTTGATCCTGGCCTCTGCACAGAGCCCCCTATCCTCCATTCCCCACCTCCCAGCCCTGGCCTGTGCCTCCCTGTCAGGCAGATGATGAGGTGTTCCCAAGAGCAGGCCTGGTTGCCAGGCAGGGCTAGGATTAGGGCGCTGTGCACGGCAGGAGCTCTGTCCTTCCCAGGGTGTCCTGGGAGAAATACTTGGAAGGAGAACTTGACCTTTGTCTGGGGCAACTTCAGAGCCTCATTCATGGGCAGATCTAGCACAGTTCCTATCCCTGGGTGCAGAAGGGGAAGTTCCTCTGGGTGCCCAACCCACACATACCACAGATGGGTAAACTAAGGCCCAAGGAGCTGGGGTGTTGCCAAGGCCCCACAGAGAGTGGGTCGAGAACCCACTGAGACCCCTGTGTGACCAGCTCTGTGCTGTTACCCCTTCTCTTGGGTCTGGGGTCTCCAGCAGCCTATCTTAGCAGGGCCGCTGCTGTGCAAGCTTCCGGAACTTTCTGCTCCTCCCTAGCTGGGCCCTCTTGCCTCCCTGCCCCCACCCCTACAAGGCCATGACTTTCGGTAAGTGACAGCTGCTCAGGAAGCTGAGGGGCCCACACAGGAAAGAACCCAGTGGGACTTTCCTCCCACCGCCACCGGCTCTGCCCTCCCGACTTGGCCCAGGGTCCCCACCTGCCAGGTAAGATCTGGAGGTGCCACATGGCTCTGGCCAGGCAGAGTGGGTAGATGATTTTGGCTGGGGATGACGGGGCAGATGGAGGGTACTGTGACAGCAAAGGCAAGTTCGCATTCCAGGCCTCCGAGGAAAGCTGCTGGACAGTCATGAGCTGGAATAGCTGACTATCTGGGCTCTGGCAAACACTCTCCTCTCTAGGCCTCAGCTTTAGCATAAAATGAGGCCTCATGTTCCCAGCTCTTGGGACTTGAATGAATCGCTGTGCAGGTGTGGGGGTGTGGGGAGTTCAGTGCCTCTGGGATAACAGTTCCCAGGCCAGACCCTCCCAGGCCGCAAGCCAGAGCATAGGATGACCAGCCATTCCGGAAGGTGGAACTTTTGGTGTTAAAAGGGACATTTTTTGGGCCCCGAAACCTGGGTTTTCATCTCTGACCTTTCCTTTTTTCACTTTCAATATTTAAAGGATCATTTTTTTTTAAACACAACATTTATTTTAAACAGATGTGCTGTGTGATTCCATTTATATTAAAGTGTAAAGACAGGAAAGATCAGGTTGGCTATTAGAAATAGGGCAGTGGCCCCCTCTGTGCAGAGTGACAGGGGTCCCAGTATTACCGGAGAGTGGGGTTCCCCTCTTGGAGAGTTGTTCAGGCTCTTGATGTCTCGAACTAAAAACTGAGCAAGACACCGAAATACAGCTGAAAAGAATAGCTTTATTAGGAAAGCAAAGTAACAGGATACTTCCAGTCCTGGAAGTGGCCAGAGAAAGAGAAAAGCAGCTCAAAAGTCTCAAGGGCTTAAAGGCACAGTAACAAACTCTTTGGGGTTTTTATCCCTATTTGCTGTGGGTGGTGACTTTTCTTAGAGGGGTGGGCTTTCTTGATTGACAACTAAGATTGACAGGACCCAGTGACTCATCATTTGCTTTCTGCGCATGTTCTTTCCCAGAATTCAGTCTGTTATAATGATATTAACGAACTTCCGGGCATATGCATCATAGTATAATGATGGTATAATAAGGCTCAGGTGAACTGAAGGGCATTGGGGTCTTCATTGCGCAAGTGCGAGTGACTGGCTGAAACTAGTACCCAGTTATCTGCTTACTTGTTTCCTTGCATGAGTTACTTTGAGCCCCAAAAAGGCTTCTGGCTTGCTTAATTGTGGGTGGATTAGGGCGGACCCTTTCTAGAATAGAATGACCTAACCGTCTTAGCAGGAGGACCCGAAACCCCCTAACTTTTCAGCCTAATCTTTATCTAAGAGCTATCAACTCCCTTTTTATTAGTATTGATGGTGAGGGTCCGTGAGGTCTCTTCTGTATCTGCTTCCTGCTGAGGAGGGTCGTAGTCTCTGCCTATTGGGGTTTCATGAAGCTCTTTCCCAGCCTGCCCTAGTCAGGATGGGGTCTTGGGTTTTCTGCTAAAGTGCTGCCTAAGTCTCTAGACGAGGAAAAAGATACAGACTTGTTACTTGAATCATATATCTAGGTACATTTCTATTATTGATTTGCCTATCAAGCGGGTAAAGGAAATCATGCTTGACTAATATATTTCATAAAAGAAAGAAGGAAAAAACTTGGGTAAAATGTCCCCTCCTAGGACTCCAAGGGCCCTGTTTTGGCTTAAAGCCACTCCTGCCTTATGATGGGCCAAGGAGAATGCTGAGTTTCAATGATCCTTATCAATAGCCAGAGGAACCCGAGTCACCAGTTTCAAGGGAATTATCTCTAAGTTTGACAGACAGGGTCTTTCTTCCAAGAAAGGAGGAAAGAAAAGACTTAACTAGGTTTACTGAAAAGGTTAAGAATTTTGCAAGTAATGGCCCATATCACCAAGGCTCCTGGGGCTGCAAATGTTCTCATTATTGGTCTGGGAGCTGGTGACACTGAGGTGTCCCTAAGGGAAAGTTCTCTTCTTGCCATACCCTCCATCTCTGAAAGTAACCACCAAACCACCCTGCCAGGGGACCTTCCTGTCTGGTTTAGTTGGCATTTGTTGAATGCTTGTTGGGTACGTCACCAAGGATTGGGCCAGTTACTGTGGATTAGACATGTTGACACCTCTGGGTGGGCTCAGCAGACCACCTCACTGAAGTGGCTGGGGTGTCAGCCCATTTCACATCTGAGAGAGTTGAGCCCCAGTAGTGGGATCCCTGCTGGGGTCACACAGCCAGGTCATGATGGGGCTGGGATTTGAATCCAGAGCCTGGGGTCTTCACTTACCCCAACCCCAAGTTTATATTCTCAGTGCATTAAAAATACATTAATTGTGTCCTCTCCCACCTCCATCCCCTACTATTATTTTGCAACATAGTTTTTTACCCAACATTCTCTTTGCATCTTCTAAATTTGGGTCAGTTTAAGTGGATCTTGTTCACCTCCCCTGCTTTTCCTCACTCGGTTCGAAGGCCAGCTCCTCGCCCTACCCAGCCAGGGACCCTGAGCGCTGGGGTTCCCAGGGGTGACAGAGAGAAAGAGCAAGAGAGCTTGAGGTGAGGTTGGCAGGTGTTGAATGCTGTGAATAAAGAATGCATTTTCTTGCTAAGCCCATCCCAGGGAGGGCTTCCTGCTATGGGGCCCTGAGATGCTCCGGGGGCCTCGACGGTGGGAGTGACAGAGACAGAGATGGTGGTGGTGGTGGGGAGAGGGGGAGACAGACACAGAGACCCCTGTTGACAGAGTTATCAGACTGGGCCTGCCCCTAGGGCACAATCACATCAGATGCACAAGCTTACAGCTCCAGACTCAGAACTACTTGAGTCCCCCCACAGGTAATGACAGCCACCCATGTCCCTGTAAACAAGCTGGTACCCATCTGCTTCCTGTTGGGAAATCTGTACATTTACGATTGATTGCTCCTGCCTGCCTGGGGCAGGGGCTGAATGGGAGGTAGTGTAAAGGCTGCAGATTGACTGGAGATGTCTGTCCTGGGCAAAGACAAGAGCATTTAGTGTGAGTTCACACAAATCCGGGTGTAAAATATCTTCCAACCCCCAGCACAGCCTCACCTGGGGGCTTATGGCTCCTTACCCACATTGCACACTCAGAATCCCCTCTCTCCCTCTCTCTTCATTTCTTTCTTTCTCTGTGTGTATCTCTGTCTCTCTCTCCTCACTCTTTCTCCAGCTCCACCCAACCTCACCTAGAAGCATCTCTGTCCCCTCCTCCACATCTGAAAGCTTTGTAGTCTTGTCCCCTCTACCCGGAACTGAGGGGCTGCCTCTTTCTGTCCAGGCAGACTGCACTCATGGTGCCTCCGAGTGAGGAGACACCCCTGATCCCTCAGCGCTCTTGCAGCCTCTCATCTTCAGAGGCTGGTGTGCTGCATGTGCTGCTGCCACCTCGGGGCCCTGGACCCCTGCAGCGTCTATCCTTCTCTTTTGGGGACCACTCAGCTGAAGAGTTGTGTGTTCGGGCCGCTAAGGCCAGTGGTGAGTGTGTTCCTAAAAGGTTGGGCCAGAGGGATGGGTAGGGGTGGGAGCCTGGATTGGGAGTTAGAACAGCTGCCAATCCAAGTCAGCATTGGAGCTGGGGGTTTGAGGGATGAATAAGAGTTTGGTAAGGGAGGAGGGTGCAGAGTGAATGGCATGTGCAAAGAGTCAGAGGTGTGATAGCACAAGAGGGAAAACAGCTGGTAATCCCTTAAAGTAAAGTGTATAGTGGAAGGAGGTGCTTTGGGGAGGTGGGGGTGGGGGCCAGAAGCAGATAGATGTGTGGCTTCTCTCCTGAGGGTCAATAGGGAGCCCTGGAGTGTGTTTGAGCAGGGGTGGGATACAGTGTCAGAGTTAAAGGTGACAACCCTGTGGGGCTGCAGAGAACAGATGGGGAGACTCAGGAGGGTGCTAATGGGGGCATCCCCTCAGGCATCCTGCCTGTGTACCACTCCCTCTTTGCTCTGGCCACGGAGGACCTGTCCTGCTGGTTCCCCCCGAGCCACATCTTCTCCGTGGAGGACACAGGCACCCAAGTCCTTGTCTACAGGCTCCGGTAGGAAGTACCTCCCTGCCCCATCCCATGCAGGTGTGGGTTAGACAATACCAGAATGAAATGCCTTTCACTGAGGGCTTAGGAAATGGGAGTTTAAAACACTGATCCTATAATGTATCATCTCCCTTCACCTCCTAGTGGGTACCCCTGGAGGGGCGTGATCACTGCCCAGTTTACAGATGAGAAAACAGGCCAGAGAGTGTGGTGGCTTGCCCAAGGTCACACAGCAAGTCAGTGGCACACCTTGGGCTCTGTGAGGTCTTGGCACGGTCCGCTACCCCCACATACCCTCACTCCAGGCTTCTCCCCTCCTCCGCCATAGCTTTTACTTCCCCAACTGGTTTGGGCTAGAGAAGTGTCACCGCTTCGGGCTTCGAAAGGACTTAGCTAGTGCCATCCTTGACCTGCCAGTTCTGGAGCACCTCTTTGCCCAGGTAGAGACCTATGTGGGGCTTGGTCCAGGGCTGGGAATCCACAGAGCAACCTAAGGGATGGCCTCGGCTGACTTTCCCTGCGGCAACCCAGGGATGGGGGCGTTCAGCCCAGGGGTGGGAGTTCACAGGGCAACCTTAGAGCTCACGGTTGGGTTATGACTGACCCCCAGCACCGCAATGACCTGGTGAGTGGCCGCCTCCCCGTGGGCCTTAGCCTCAAGGAACAGGGTGAATGTCTCAGCCTGGCAGTGCTGGACCTGGCCCGGATGGCCCACGAGCAGACCCAGCGGCCAGAGGAGCTGCTGAAGACTGTCAGGTGAGGGCCTTCAGGCTGTGGCACCCAGCTCCACCTAGGCGTGAGCAAATGTGACTCCACCAGGGGCATCCCAGAGCCCAGGACCCTCATGGGGCACCCTGCCTACAAGCCTGCAGTGTGTCCATGTGACCCAGGCTCTCCAACACAGCCCACACCCCACTGAGGTTCCAGGGCCCTGCCTCCTGCCCCTAAAAGGCCTGCCTGTGTCCCTGTCTGTCCTGTGGACCCCACTGGCCCAACCCACACTGAGGTCCTGCCCCCATGTATGTCCCTAGGTGTTTCTCCATGTGTACCTCATACCCTTCAGGGAGGCCACACTACAGCCCCTCAACTAAAGCCTGGGTTCGTGTGTGTCCCTGTCTGTCCCTGAGGAGACCCCTTCCCACACTCAGGGCGCGCTCCCCCCACTCGCAGCTACAAGGCCTGCCTACCCCCTGGCCTGCGCAACCTAATCCAGGGCTTGAGCTTCGTGACTCGGAGGCGCATCCGGAGGACCGTGCGCCAGGCCTTGTGCCGCGTGGCCGCCTGCCAGGCTGACAGGCACTCGCTCATGGCCAAGTACATCATGGACTTGGAGCGACTGGACCCGGCCAGGGCCGCTGAGACCTTCCTCGTGGGCCTCCCGGGGGTTGCTGGTGGTCAGGATACACCGGGGCTGCTCCATGTGGCTGGCGACAGTGGCATTGCCTGGAGTTCAGGAGCACAGGAGGTGCCATCGGGTGCTGGGTGGGGCCAATGGAAGGGGTGGGGCAGGGAAATGAGCGGTGGGGGCGCTCTTAGGGGTGGGGCAAAGGAGGAGGAGAGACTGTGGGAGGGCTCAGGGAGTGGCCAGCTAAATGAGAGGTAGGGCTGAGCATCCGGGCGGGAATGAAAATGGGCGGGGCTGAGGAGGAAATGAATGTTGGGTGGGCGAGGCTCTGGGCGGGGCTAATGGCAACAGGGAGGAGGCCGGACTAACGGCGGGGGCGGGAACATAACGTGGAGCTAAACGAGGGAGGGGCTCAGGTAGGGGACTCACCGATAGAAGGAGGTGGGGTTTGGCAGGGGTAGGGTGAGAGAAATTTGGGGATGGGCATGGGAGAGGTTGAGAGGGGTGGGGTTCATGGTCACAGATTGGTGATGTCCAGGCTCCCAAGATGGATTGGGTGCTCTGAGGAAGCGGGACCCCCATTCTCAGCCCTACCTCTCCCTTCCAGGTCTTCCAGCCCTTTTGCGACTTTCCAGAAATCGTGGACATCAGCATCAAGCAGGCTCTACGTGCTGGCACGGCCGGGGAGCACCGCCTGGTTACTGTCACCAGGACAGACAACCAGATCCTGGTGAGTGCTGGACCCCCTTCCTTCGCACCTTACCCGAGGGTGGGGACCGCAGCAGGTGCTGATAAGGACCCTCGCAGGAGGCCGAGTTCCCTGGGCTGCCCACCGCGTTGTCCTTTGTGGCGCTCGTGGACGGCTACTTCCGGCTGACTGTTGACTCTCGGCACTACTTCTGCAAGGAGGTAGCACCGCCGCGGCTGCTGGAGGAGGTGGCGCAGCAGTGCCATGGCCCCATCACGTAAGGACCCGACTCCCATGCCCATTCTTCACAGCCAGATCTACCCGGGTCTGAACCTTGGTCACTCTCCTCTATGCTTCAATGTCCTGGCCTCCCAGGAGTCCTGGACAAAGAAAGGGTCAAGTGCTCTCCTGACTCCTGGGGTCTAAGGGCCATTTCTTCTTGTTTAATCTCCTAGTCAGAAACCCATCTTTTGGCCCACTTTATATATGGGGGGGGGGGCAGTGAGGGAGGAAATGTTACCCGGTGAGGGTCCCAGGGCTTCAGAGAGACCAAAATTACAATCTATATCTGGTTTGGTTTCTCTGCCTCCATCTTTCTGCCTTGGACTCTCGGTTTTCTCTCACCTTTCCCCAAGCCTGGATTTTGCAATCAACAAGCTCAAGATGGGGGGATCCCTTCCTGGCTCTTACGTTCTCCGCCGCAGCCCCCAGGATTTCGACAGCTTCCTCCTCACTGTCTGTGTTCAGGTCGGTCCACCCCTAGGAGCCAGCAGGGCAGGGAGGGCTTCCTGGAGGAGGTAAGATTTAAGTTGAGACCTGAAAGATGTGTCAGCATTTGGTTCTTGAAGAATGGGAGGGAAAGATATTCTCAGTGGAGGGAACAGCATTTGCAAAGGCTTGAAGACTGAAATGAGCCTGGAAGAGAGAGTGAGGGGGAAGGGGCTGTCTACTCCCACTCAGATACCCCTCCTCCTTGCAGACCCCCCTGGGCCCTGATTACAAGGGCTGCCTCATCCGGTGTGACCCCACAGGAGCCTACTCCCTGGCCGGCCTTGGCCGACCCCACAGTAGTCTGCGAGAGCTCCTGGCAGCCTGCTGGGATGGTGGGCTGCATGTGGATGGGGTTGCACTGAACCTTACCTTCTGCTGCACCCCTAGACCCAAAGGTGAGCCCACCTTGCCCCCTGAGCTGAGCAGTCAATCTGGGGCCCTGTCATTTTGTGTTTGTCACAGCTCTTATGTGGCAAGTAGCAGAAACTGCAGTTCAAAGGGGTATAGGGGAGAAAAGATGATTTATTGGCTTGTGGAATACAGACTACCTTCAGGCATGGCTAGATCCAGACGCAGCTGAATCTGAGAGATGTCACTAGCACTTAGTCTCCCTCCATCTCTTACCTCTTTCTCTGGGTGAATTTCACTCTCGGACAAACTCCATGGATGGGACAACTCTGAGGCATGAGTTCTGATTTTCCCAGAATCCCTAGAAGGACTGAGACCAGGTTGCCCATAGCACTGGTTGCTCACTGGTACTCCCTGCAGGATTCCTTCCCTCTCTGTCACACTCCCCCATCCCTGGGCTTCCTGAAGTCTCCTTTCAAATAAACCATGTGCCCTGGAGTGTTCATCTTAGGGCTGGCTTCTGGGTGAAACCCTAAGCTAACACAGGGATTGAGCAAAACTTTACTGGCTTTTCACCTCTGACCTCTGGTTTTCTCCCTCCACCCCCTCTCCATAGAAAAGTCCAACCTGATTGTGGTCCGGAGAAGTTGCAGCCCACCCACATCATCCCCTGTTCAACCCCACTCAGGATGCCAGCTGAGTCAGATGACATTTCACAAGATACCTGCTGACAGCTTGGAGTGGGTAAGAGGCCCCAGGAAATGGGGTGGCGAGGGAATCTCAGTTGGAATCCAGAGACCTGGTCCACATCCACCTCTGCCTCAGGCATGTGATCTGTTTCATCAGGCCAGGAGGCGGGGACCAGAATCCACGGGAGCTCCCTTACTGACCTCTCCTGTTTTCCTCTCACCCTCTAGCATGAGAACCTGGGTCATGGATCCTTCACGAAGATTTACAGGGGCTGTCGCCATGAGGCCATGGATGGGGAGCCCCGGGAGACAGAGGTTCTGCTCAAGGTGTTGGATGCCAAACACAAGAACTGCATGGAGGTGAGTGGTGGGGATCAGGCTTTTGGGGTCAGAGCTGGCTGCAGAGAGGGTTGTGATGTTTAAAAACACAGAAATGTAGCTGTAGCATCTCCAAACAATGAAATATAGAAGGGTTGCGGAATTTAGATGGAAAGAGTACACCAGACTGCAGGAACAGCCTGTGCAAGGGTCCTGAGGCAGGACTGAGCCTGGCACATTTAAGGAACAGTAAGGAGGCCAGTGGGCCAGAGAGGAGTGAACAAAGGAAATGGGAGTGATATAGATGGAGGCATCTGAGGGGCTGGGCCACACAGAGGAAGGCTTGAACCCATCTCAACCCCCCAAATCTCCCACTTCTCTGTGAGACTCGAAGTGGACTGCAGTGAGGACTTCCTCTAGATGCCATCAGAAGATCATGATGCAGAGTGCTGTGTGTGCCCATGGTGGGCTCCAGGGCCAGAGGAGGTTAGGGCCAGCCTCCTCCTGAAGCAGAATTGTGAGCAGCAAGTTTGGGGTCTCTGGTCAGACCCCAGAACAGGAGGAACCCATGCATCTTCTCTCTCCTTACCTCCCCAGTCATTCCTGGAAGCAGCGAGTTTGATGAGCCAAGTATCGTACCAGCATCTTGTGTTGCTTCATGGCGTGTGCATGGCTGGAGACAGTGAGACACCTCCATGCCCCACTCCTGCCTGCCTCACTGACCCAATCTGTGGCAGCATTAGCAATACACATACAGGGGCCATCACCCTGTGCCCATGTTCCTCAATCATCACTCCTTGGGCAGTAGCTCCAGGCTCCTACCAATACCCAGCCCCATAACTATCTTAAGCTAGAGAGACCTGGGTTCCAAAGTCACTTCGCTGTGTACCCCCGCTGCAGCTTCACAAGGGCTACACTGCCTCTCCAAGCCTCCATTCCTTCTGTTCAGTTCAGCCCAATATGTGCCAAGAGCTGGGTGCATGACAGGCTGGCAGGCTGGCAGTGTAATGGGGATAGCACAGGGCACCAGGGGTGGTTAGAGGCCAATAACCCAGCTTGGAGGTCAGGCAGTGGTTCTGGGGAGGCAAGGATAAGCAGGAATTAGGGAAGAGAAGGGAGAGGGGTGTTCTAGGCAGAAGACACAGAACATGCTAAGGGCTGGAAGTGAGATACAGAGAGAGCTTAGAACCTTCCAGGTGTTTCAGACAGATAGTTCGAAATTGGGAAGTGGAAGGTAGAGAGGTGATTAGGGTAAGGATGGAGGTGCAGGGGAGGGAATAGTCAGAGCAGAGAGTCAAGGGACCCCTGAGGGTGGGGTGGGGGCAGAACCTGTTGAATACAGTGCAGTCCTGCCTCCCAACCCTGCCCCTCCCTGTGCTGCAAACAGGCATCATGGTGCAGGAATTTGTACACCTGGGAGCACTGGACACGTATCTACGCAAGTGTGGCCAGCTGGTGCCGGCCAGCTGGAAGCTGCAGGTGATCAAACAGCTGGCCTATGCCCTCAACTATCTGGTGAGTGCTCCTCTGCCTGCTCCACCCTCTGCTCATAGAGGGGAGGGGGATTTGAGGGTGGGCTTTGTAGTACGGATAGCAGTTTGGCAAGGGTGAAAAGGGTATTTTAGATGAGACAACAGCATGTGTACAGGTCTGGAGATATAAGAGCAAAAGAAGGGGACAGTCAATCATCTGTGAATATCACTGCGGAGTAATGAGCAATGAGGCCGGGCAGGGAGAAAGGCTTTCCAAAGATCTGGGGCCTTGAGGTTGAGTAGGAGTTCATCAAGAAGAGAGAGGAAGGAGGGTATGTTAGGCTGAGGGAACAGCCTGGGCAAAGGCCTGTAGCTGAGAAGGCATGTTCCATGTCGGGTGCATCAGGCAGTTTAGTAGGCAGGAGACCAGATATAGAAGAGAGTTCATAGGAAGAATGAGAAAGGGCTGGATCTCAAAAGGTCTTGAATGCCAGGTTGAGGACCTTTGACTTTATCCTGAAGGCAATAAGGAGCTGCAGAGTGGGAGAGCAATGTTTGAGAAGGGGAGGGACACAGGTCACAGGGGGTGGACTAGAAAAGGCCAGACAGGATACCGGTAATCTAAGGAAGATTCTGGAGTATGGTGTGAGCCTTATCAGTTGGGCTTTGAAGTATGTGTTGGAGTTTGCCAATCAGTATGTTTGCTCATCAAACCCTCCTTGGCTTTTGTCTATGCCTGGCCCTCTTAGGAGGACAAAGGCCTTCCCCATGGCAATGTCTCAGCCCGGAAGGTGCTCCTGGCTCGGGAAGGGGCTGAGGGGAGCCCGCCCTTCATCAAGCTGAGCGATCCCGGTGTCAGCCCCACTGTGCTAAGCCTGGAGAGTAAGCGAGGAGGGCTGGAGGAGGGAGAGGATTTGTGGGGCAAGGAAGCAATTCCTGATGACATTCCCACCCCCCAGTGCTCACTGACAGGATCCCCTGGGTAGCCCCTGAGTGTCTCCAGGAGGCCCGGACACTTGGCTTGGAAGCTGACAAGTGGGGCTTCGGTGCCACAGTCTGGGAGGTGTTCAGTGGTGTCACGATGCCAATCAGTACCCTGGATCCTGCCAAGGTCAGAGCCCCCCTTTGACAGAAGGGTGGACTAAAATCCAGCTTGGGAAAGATAGGTGGGTGTTGGGGGCATTCTGAGGGTGAACTAGGAGTGACTAGCTCTTCCTCCTGCCCTCAGAAGCTCCAGTTTTATGAGGAACGGCAGCAGCTGCCTGCCCCCAAGTGGATGGAGCTGGCCCTGCTCATCCAACAGTGCATGGCCTACGAGCCAGGCCACAGGCCCTCCTTCCGCGCCGTCATCCGTGACCTGAACAACCTTATCACGTCAGGTGCCTCTGGGTCAGGCAGGGTGGACAGGGCTGGCATGTCATATTGGGCCTGGTGGGAACAGAGTCCAACCTGTGCTCCTGACAGTATTGGAGTGTTGATGACTAATAGTCAGCATAGCCTTGATAGCTGCTGTAACAAACAGGATACTGAGCTTATGTTGGAACATGATGGGTGTTTAGTTCTCATTCAGTGAGTGTCCAGGTCAACAGGAACCTCTCCCTTTGTGGCTCCACCCACAGATCTTCTGCAGACAAAAGAGAGTGTGGAGGGTCCCATGCTAGGTTTCCATGGGCCAGGCCTGAAGGGGCACCCAATGCATCTCCCCCATTAGCCTGAGCTCAGTCATGTGACTGCAGCTCACATTAGTGGAGTCTGGGAAGGCCCCTCAGTCTTTATAGGCATGTGTAGTTACATAGAATGTGTACTGCCTAAGGGAACTACCTTGGTCCTGGGGCACCTTTTCCATCCCCTGCAAAGTACCCTTCGGCTTGCAGTGGCCCTGCCATAATGCACAGAGAGGGTAAGCATGCAGATAGAGGTCACATAGCAAGTCAGCTCAGGGCCCAGTGCCCTACTCACTCACTGCCTGTGGCCCCCAGACTATGAGCTCCTCTCGGACCCCACACCTGGTGCCTTGGCACCCTGTGACGGGCTGTGGAATGGCGCCCAGCTCTATGCCTGCCAGGACCCTACTATCTTTGAGGAGAGACACCTGAAGTACATCTCACAGCTGGGCAAGGTGAGGTGGGCTGGGCCGGGTGGGGTGGGTGGAGGAGCACCTAGGCACGTGGACACCAGCCTCACTGTCCCCCAGGGCAACTTTGGCAGCGTGGAACTATGTCGCTATGACCCGCTGGGAGACAACACAGGTGCCCTGGTGGCTGTGAAGCAGCTGCAGCACAGTGGGCCAGACCAGCAGAGGGACTTCCAACGGGAGATCCAGATCCTCAAAGCCCTGCACAGTGACTTCATTGTCAAGTACCGTGGTGTCAGCTATGGCCCAGGTTCGCCCCCTCCCAGTCTTTAAACCTTACAGCCTCATCCTTCTGCAGTACCACTTTGGGGTGGTCTGCAAACACCAGCAGGGGTGCTTTGGAATCTCTTGCTTATCCAGATCCAGACCTGCCAGGGGTTCGAATTCCAGCTCTATCCCTTAGCAGCAGGGTGACCTTGGGCAGGTGATTTAACCTCTCTGAGTGTCAGTTTCCCTCCCCGAAAAATGGGTTATTATGAGGTGTCAGTGAATCAATGTATATTGTGGAAAGTACTCAAGAGATGTTAGTGATAACTATTATTGTTGCCTTCCCATTATAGAAAGCAATACTGAGCCCATGGTCCCACTCTGAATAGGAGGAAGAATGGGGAGGACAGTAGACAGTGTTGGTCCCTGTGGTGACTTCTCACCCCCACCCCCTACCCCCACCCCTAAGGCCGTCAGAGCCTGCGGTTAGTCATGGAGTACCTGCCCAGTGGCTGCCTGAGAGATTTCCTGCAGCGGCACCGCGCGCGCCTCGACGCCGGCCGTCTGCTCCTCTATGCTTCGCAGATCTGCAAGGTGCGGGGTGGGAGCCCTGGAACCTGCGGGCCGAGCTGGCTTGCCTTGGGCAGGGGTCTGTGTGGAATCGTGGGGGAAAGCTGAGGGTTGAAGTTTTGGGGTCTAGGTCAGGTTAGAGGCGGGGTTGAGTTAGAGTTAAGGTCAGTACTGGAGTGCAGGATGGAGTAGGGGGTAGGGTTGGGGATGGATTCCAGGTCAGACTTGGGGCCCCTGCTAGGTTATCCTGGGGTCTAAATCCCATGTCTGTCCGCAGGGCATGGAGTACCTGGGCTCCTGCCGCTGCGTACACCGAGACCTGGCAGCGCGTAACATCCTGGTGGAGAGCGAGACGCACGTCAAGATCGCCGACTTTGGCCTCGCCAAGCTGCTGCCGCTGGACAAAGATTATTATGTTGTCCGCGAGCCAGGCCAGAGCCCCATTTTCTGGTGGGGACCCCGTCCCGGCCCAGGATATCCTCCCCACAGCCCTGGCCCCTCCCCGGCTCCGCCTTTCCTGCCCCCGTACTGGCTCCGCCCCTACCCAACCTCGCCCGCCCTGCTTCTCTCCCCACAGCGGAGGCAGCCCTGACCCCCATCCCCCAGGTACCGTCCGGCCAGGCCACAGGGTTGGAGAATCACCCCTATCCCTCAGTCAGGGAAACTACCAACCAGGAGCTGGCACTGACCTCATAGTCCCACCTGCCCTGGACACCGCTCCTAGCCCAAGGTTGCTCCTTTCCCAGCCCTGGCATCCCAAGGCCTCACCGTCCCCTCCAGGTACGCTCCAGAGTCCCTCTCAGACAACATCTTCTCGCTCCAGTCGGACGTCTGGAGCTTCGGAGTCGTCCTGTACGAGCTGTTCACCTACAGTGACAAAAGCTGCAGCCCCTCCGCCGTGAGTCGGCGTCTGGGTCCCCAGCACCCTGCCTTGCCACCCCTTCGCTAGGGCTGACATCCCCGCAAGGCAGCCCCCTCCATCACAGAGGACCCCGGGCCCTCCCCCTTTATCACAGATGACCCTTCTCCCTCCATCACGTGACTCCTCAGCCCTCCACCACAGAGGACCCTCTCAATCATGGGCAGTCCCTTCCCCTCCTTAACGGAATGCTCCTCTCTCACGGTGGGCGCTCTCCCTTGACCTCAGGAGTTCCTGCGGATGATGGGTTGTGAGCGAGATATCCCGGCTCTTTGTCGCCTCCTGGACCTGCTGGCAGAGGGCCATAGGCTGCCGGCACCTCCAGCTTGCCCTGGAGAGGTGAGCTCTGGAGGGCCTGCCTCGATTTCCCACTCTCCGATCTTGGGCAAGCCAGCTGGCCCCTCTGGGTCTCTCCACCACATTGTCTTTCAGTTTAGAGGTCCTACTGGGGCATGAAGCTGGGGATTCTGGCCTCTGCATTGCTGCCTTTTCACTGTATGGCAAGTCACAAACATTTTCAGGGCCTTAGTTTACCCATCTCCAAAATGGGAATAACAATGCTTTATAGGGTGGGGAGGATCAGAGGAGTTAACTCCACCCAATGCTCAACTCAGAGCCTGGCATACAGTCAGTGCTCAATAAAATGGTGGAGACTCTTACTATTTATCACCACAACTTTTGTGGAAGTTTCTGCCATGCGTTGGTCATTTATAAATTAATTTACTCATGCCATAACATTTATGGAGCATCGACTGTGCTAAGCTGGGTGCTGGTGCTGGGGACTCAGCAGTGTTCTTCCAGTAACCAGCAGAAGCTACCAACATTCTAGTGGTAATCAGTGTCTGGAAAGAGATGAACAGGGAGGTGTGATGGGGGAGGGTGCTCAGGGAGGGTCTCTTAGAGGGGGTGATACCCCTGGAGGAGGAAGAGTAGCCCACCCATGGGGAGAGCTAACAGAAGGCTTTCTCAGTGGAGGACATAACAGTTTTTGCAAAGGCCCTGTGGTAAGAATGAGCTTGATGCATTTAAATAATGATATGGGGGTGGATGTGGCTGCATGGAACTAGAGAAGAGGTGATGGAGGGAGGGAGGCAGGAGAGCAGGTGAGATTTTGTTCTAAGACCCAGAGGGAGCCATGGGAGGCTTTGGAACAGGGGAGAGATGGAGTTTAAGCATATATTAAAACTGTGAACAGGGCTCATGTCCTTCCTACCACTTCCATGTGACCCTCTTGTCTCTTCCCACCCCCTCAGGTTCATGAGCTCATGAAGCTGTGCTGGGCTCGTAGCCCGCAAGACCGGCCGACCTTCAGTGCCCTTGGACCCAAGCTGGATGCGCTGTGGAGTGGAAGCCAGGGGTAGCGTCCAGAGGCATGAGACACACACCTTCCTTGCTTTGTCTGGAGGGAGAACCCCACTCACTGTGGGGTTCTCCTACACATTTTTGCATCTCCTACACATAGACTGCTGGGTTCTAGTCACCATGGACTGGCCATGATTCTGGTCTCCATGAACTGGCTATGTGACACTGGGCAGGGAGCTGCCCCTCTCTAGGCCTCCTACTTCATGGAGAACTACATGGGTCAAATGACATTGCATTTGGGAGCACCCTTGGCTTGCCAAGTAACAGCAGCCTCGTGGCCTTTGGAACTGGTAAAGATTAAAGAGAGCTGCCTCAGCGGGGCCTGCTGAGCCCTGCTCCCAGAAATGAGGGACCACATTTAAACTCCTCTCATCTTTTCATCTTCTCAGAGGATGTCTTTCTGTATCATTTCCATCAGGGACATTACATAGCTTTAAATATATGATCTCAGGCTTCTGTTCCCCCCTCTCTTGCTCTTGCTGGAGGAAGCCAAGGACAAGAGCAGCTGCTCTGGTTGGAAATTCACTTTTAGGGTGAGCAAGTATGACTGGGATCATGTGAGGGGCCAAGAGAGGCTGGGGTCCCAGTCCACTCTAACTGTACCTGAGTGTCCCCAGGGCTTGGTTCCCCACCTGTACACTGGGGCCCTTTCTATCCTGACTAAAGGGTCATGCACAGATGACCCTGGAGCCTGACAGGAGCTTTTCAGCAGTTGAGAGAGAGGAAGGCATTCTTGGCTGAGGGAACAGCATGGTGAGAGTGAGGAGGCTCAGAATACAGAGATTGTTGGAACCCATAGTTCTGCCACTTATTTGCTGTATGACAGTAGGCAAGTTCCTTCTCTTCTCTGAGTCTCAGTTCCATAGTGCTGGCCTCTCGGCTATGCAGAGTCAACTTTTGGAAGCTTGTGCAGGTTAAGCCCCATCACACCTTCTTACTGCCCCACAAGGCTTTTCTGCCACTTAGCCTCCCTGTAAAACTCTTATTCATTTCCCAGAATTTCAGCTGTCATCTCCCTGCAGCCTTTTCTGGTATGTTCCCACCACTCCCCACCAGCCCCGTACTTCCCTCTGACCTTAGGGCTCCCCAGGGTGGTGACTGTGTCTAACTCTGTATCCTCCAACCTAGAGGCTCCATGGGGGCTGGGCTGGGGTGGACGAAGAGGAGACTCTGGGATGTTTGTTGAATGAATAAAAGATTTCAGTGGAAAGGATGGTTTGTTGCTGGGCTTCGGTGATGGGGAACCTAGAGGGGTATGTGACCTGGGGATGAATGTGGTTAAGGCTAGGGGATAGATACCCCTGGGGGCCACAGTAGGGGCCTCAGGACAGGCTGGGGAAGGAGGAACAGCAGGATGGGGCATTGGCTGGGGCCCTGGAGAACAGAAGCCCTCCCCCCAGCCCCAGCTGCTGGCCTTGGCTCTGCCCTGGTAAGCTGATTGCAGGCTGTTGGTGGGTGGAAGGAACGGACTGTTCTGCAGGGGTCAGAGAACAAGGCTGGGTTGGGAGGGTTAGGCTGTGGGGAGGGATCCAACATCAGGGGAGCCAAGCCAGACCCCTGTGTGCTCCTCATGACTACTGGAAAGATACGTAGAGTGACAGAGAAAGAGACAGGAGAGAGAGCAGGGGAGAGGTGGAGACAGATCTCTGCCTACTCTCTCAGTCCAGGAAAAGCAACCTGCTTTGGTGAAAACCTGGAGGCAGGTGCGTGTGGGGCTGCTCTAAGCTTGAGCAAGACAAGGTTTTCAGCTCAGGCTCTCCCCTGCCATGGGTGGTGTATCCTCCCCTCTCTCTACTTGTTTCCCTTCTTGATAAAACAGCATCATAAGTCCTCACAGGCGCCAGGCTGGCACCCAATAGGTCCTGAGCAAATGCAGCCATCTTTATTCTGGCCCCTCCAGTCTCTATCCAACCCAAGGGAACCCCGGTGTGGAAGAGGCAGAGAAGGCCAGCACCCCCAGGCCCAGGGCCTAGCCTCCTTCAAACTTGGACAAGTGTGGGGTACCCTCTCTAAGCCTCAGTTTCCTTATGTTTACAGTAACAGGACATCAAGATTCTGGATGTCCTTGGTCTCAGTTGGAGGGATGTCCCCCACCCACCACCCCATGGAATTATTTCTCAGTTTCTCTATTTCACTTCTTTAAAATGGTTAAAAATAATAATAAAGACTCCTCAGCTAGAGGTTCACCTGGTGGAGGCACACCTGAGACCCTGGTCCAGGGAGAGATACCCTCACTGTTTTGTTCTCGTCTCAGCTTATCAATAACTGATGTTGTGGCTGGACCAGCCCCTGTGTTTCTTATTATAATTGCAAGACATCCTTCATCAGTAACCATAAGGGAATTTTGAACAAATAAAATTTATTACTTATAAGATCTAGAAATGATAGAGCACACCAGGGGCCACACAGGTAGCACGTGGAGAGAGAGAATATGCACCGGCCTGGAGTTCTGCTTTTAATGGTGTGGAGGATGGGGCAGGAGTATAGATGGGAGTGCTAAGGTTTCACAAACTCATCCTTTATTGGTGAATTTAAAACATGAGAGTGGTAATTTAAAACGAGAAAAAAAACAAGTGGTCCAGTCAGTTATCAAAATCAACCAAGATCTCTAAAACAGAGGAGCACCCCTCCTGGGGCAGGGGAGGGGGGGAGGAAGGTCACCTGGCACTTCATCTAGTTGCCAGGTTGGCATATGTTTACTGGAGATTGCCATCACTGAGGTGGTTTCCTCTGTAATCAAAGCTTAACTAAGTCAGGCACTCACATTACAAAAAAGAGAAAACCCAGAGTCAGGGCTTACACTGTATTTGCCCTGACCCTGCCCTTGGCCTTCTCCTTGGGCCCTCCTGCAGCATGCTCAGTTCCCTCTCCAAGGTCTCCAGCTGGGGCAGGCTGGGCGCCTATAAGCGGGGTGCCCGCCTCGGTGCCTCCAGCCGTCATGGACCCCCGCCCGTTCCCCTGGGCCCTGGTGCTGTTGGGCCCGGTCCTGGCACTGGCGTTAGACCACCAGTCTGCCCCGAAGGCGCCAGAGAAGCTATGTGGCCACCACTTCGTGCGCGCCCTGGTGCGCGTGTGCGGGGGTCCGCGCTGGTCCCTTGAGGGCGGGCGGCTCGTGGCTGGTAGCGACCGTGAGTGGGACTGGCGGGGACTGTGCTCCTGGGTCTCTTAGTGGGGCAGGTGCACGGGGCGCAAGTGGGCGGCGGGGTGGTGGGCGGATTTGCACGCACAGACCGGGATCCACCTGCTGGCTGCGCAGTGAGTGCAAATCCGCCAAGTTGACCCCCGTGCGGAGCGGGAACCGGTGCCAGGCGAGGGGAACGAGGCAGAGTCTTGAAAATGCACGGTGATATCTCCTCTTTATTAACCATTTCAGTGTTTTGATCTTCATGCATTTTTAAATTAATTTTGATTTTTAAAAATATTGCATTAAAATATGATCGATCTTGATTGTTGAGTTTCGGCGCTCCCTTAAATTATGCATCAAGACCAGTGCTCGCTCTCCTCCCTTAGTCCTGGCCCTGCTGCAGAGGGCAGAAAACAGATTTGTGCACATCCGTATCACACACGTGTGCGTCCTGAGTGCATCTGTGTGACATGGGTGCAGATGGGTGTACAGAGGCTAACAGGAGGGTGGGGAGGACTGGGAGGGTTTTGAGGGTATGTACTTATGTGTGCTCACCCCAGGGTGTGTGTGTCTTTGCTCACCTGTGCACACGTGTCACATCACCCATGCTGTCTTTCTGCTCTGTGAAGCGTCTGTGTGTCCACAAGATAGGTGGCAGATGGGAGTGCCCACAGTTGGGAACAAATGTGGGCATGGGTCAAGAGTGCCCACACCTTGATTGGGAATTAAATCTGTATCTGATATATAGTAGGCACTTAGTAAGTGCTCACTTTCTATTTGTGTGCATGACAAGTGTTTGGTGGGACATTCAGCATGATGTGAGCATGCAGGGGTGTGCACACAGTGTAGGGGTTCTCTGGGGTCCCCCATCCATGCTGAACTCTACTGTCCCCAGGTGAACTGCTGCAATGGCTGGAAGGACGACATCTCCTCCATGGGCTGGTGGCTGACAGGGACCCTGTGGTAGTACTCGCCCCACAGCCCCTGCTCCAGGCCTCTCAACATCGCCTTCACCGCAGGGCAGCTGCCGCCAACCCTGCCCGCCACTGCTGCCTCAGTGGCTGCACCCGGCAGGACCTGCTGACCCTCTGTCCCCACTGAGTCCTCCTGGGGCATGACCTTGGGGGAGCTCAGAAGACTGGGTCTGATGAGCTCCTGAAGCCATGCAGCACCATAAAGCCCCACATCTGGAGGGATATTGTTGATTACCTCCTGGGACGGGGCACTCACCTATTCCCCCAGGTCACCTGTCCTCTGTGGGGCCAACTGGGGAAGAAAACACACTGAACCCTGGCTTGGAGTATCCTTGCTTTTCCAGAGATTCTAGACACTGCATGCCAAATGTCCTCACTTCTGAGGAGCCCCAGGCACCACCCTCTTTGCATTTGTGACACTCCCTCTTGCCATCTCCCCAATAGAAAATAAAATTCCTGCAGAATTCAAAGCAGCTTTTTGGATTTTATCAAGAAAAAGGGATAAGCCTGGATCATGCCTCATGTAGGCTTGGCTTCTGGCAGCCATGAACCCACTGACCAGGAGCTTGATAACAGTTCCAGAGGTATCACAATACAAAGTGGGGAAACTGAGGCCTAGGGAGATGGCTGCTTGCCAAAGTCAGACAGGGAGGGAATGGCCAAGTGCAGGATTCGAATTCAGGTATCTGTCAAGACTCATGAGGGACCTTAATGTCATGTAATATTCGCTTAATGGTGAACAGACATACAAATGTCTGAATGAGGTCACAGTGGATATTTATTGATCCAACCCTGACAATTCTTTTCATTTGCATCCTGCCTTCATTCTGAGATGGAGATTGTATAATGGGACCACCTTGCTGCAAGGTAGGTCTTTATTTGCTGACCCTTCCCACGGGGCTGGGAGAGGGTACAGGGCAAGGTATGCAGCAGACAGTAGATGCACAATAAAGAGGAGAGAGGAGGCAGGAGAGAAGACAGTGGAGCCATAGACCTAGTGGAAGGAGGTGAGCCAGGGTGGAAAGGGGAGCTTGGGGATGATTGGGAAGGGGCCTTGCCAGAAGCAGGAGGCTGAGGCAAGAGGCCCTGTGTCCCATGCAGACAGGAGCAGAATCACCCTGTGCTTCTCTTTCCTGAGTCTGCCGTCGAGCTGGCAGTGAGTATCAGTCTTGGGAGGATTATGAGCTGAGAGCAACAGGGTGTCGTGGCACGTGTGTGAGCAGGGATGGGGTGAGGTCACGGCTGCCTGAGACTCCTGCAGCCTCGCTTTGTCCATTAGTGTATATTTTCTACTGAAAATGAGACTTTTACAAATGAATTTAGATTGATCTGAGTTAAAACTTTTTAAACACTTAAAAAGACCTCCAGGTCTTCACAAAACATTTTATTTCCTGAGGACCCACTTCCCAGTCTGCACCCTGCTGTCTGAGGTGACCCTGCCACCACCCAATGCCTGCATGGCCCAAGTCCCAGGCATCTGTCCAAGACCAGTAGGGTCAGGGGTTACCGGCTGGCTTGAATCTCTCCAATCTAAAAGACGCACTGAAGCGGGTGACAGTCCTGGGTCCCAATAGCTCAGGATCACTCAAGGACATGAACCTCTTTCTCTGGATACTGGGATGCATGTACGGTCTGGCCTTAGGCCCACTGAAGACCCCTCTGGTCCCAATACTGTTTCCTGAGTTCTTGGGGAGCCCAGGTGTCGGGGCTGGGTCTTACCAGGGACTCCAGACACTTTGAGTCCCTAAAGCCTGAGACAGACAGCTGTGTCCCACCTTTGTCCAATGCTCCCACCACTAGAGCACTTGATATCACAGGCAGGGAGGGAGTGGCCCCATTCATGACCTCTCTGGACCCTCCTACCATCTGAGGGGCCCAAGACCCAGGGAGGAGTCAGGAACTGAACTACCCCTTCTCTGGCTGAAAAATGCTTCTCTCTTCAGCTACATGTAAACCTAGGAATTCCTAATTGGCCTTGAACCATGGCCAGAACTTGCCCACAATTAAACTACTGCAAGTTCATTATTAAGGAGAGCTTGGCCACTGTTTAGGGTCTAGCCCATGATCTAGGTCGGAGCTAGGATGTGGGAACTTGACTCAAATGGGCTGGAAGCAGCAGTAGCAGCTGGAACCCTGGCATAAGTGCTTCTGCCACTATCTGCCATGGAAAGAGATGGTCCCTTCAGCTGAGAGTCTAGGAAGATAATGGAACATGATCTAAGCAGTAGAGGCTTGGTTTTGAAAGATGTGTAGGAGTTTGCCAGCAAAAGTATTCACTCATCAAACCCTCCCTGGCATAGCCTAGAGGCTGGGGGCCCTGATACCACCTGAGTAGATCTTCATCTGCTTGCCACAGGTGAGGTTGGTCTGGCTCAGCGCGTCCCACATGAGCAACATCTCATATGGCAAAAAGCGGTGCACCAACAGCAGCTCCCGGTAGAAGCAGGGGTCAAAGGAAGACAGGCGTGCCGAGGGGGCCCAAACGCCGGCCGTGCGGATACCACTGTGTGAGGCAGGCTTCAGACCCTCATGCTTCAGGCACATGCCCAGGAACACGTCATCGATGGGGAAGAGGTCCAGGGTGCGGGCGGCCCGGCGCAGGGCAGCAGCTGTGTAGCGGGACAGCAGGAAGCCACCACCCCCGCAGTAGGGCGGGTAGTACTCTTCCTGTGTCACAATGTTTGGCACATAGTACTTGCTCCAGGGGATCCGGATGGGGCCCACATTATAGATCAGGTGCCCCACAAAGAGGTGGTGGTCAGGGTTGTAGCCCTGCAGGTAGGAGACCATGTTGTTTGTGTGTGCAAAGACGTCATCGTCCCCGTTGAGTATGAAGCTGGCGTTGGTGCACCGAGTCTCCTGCCACTGCAGGAAGAGCACCTGCAGGAGGGTGGACAGGGCATGTGGGCTTAAGGGCTGGGGCGATCAGCTTTGAGTCTCTGTTGGCCGCCCCAGCCCAGCAAGCCCAAGGAGGATGTGTCCCCCCGTTAACCTAGCCCGAGTTCAAAGACCCACTCTGTGGGGTGACCTCAGCAACCAACTGCTCCTCCCTGTGCCTCAGTTTCCAACTTTTCATTCAGGTCTCATCTCAAGATCTACCTCCAGGAGTGTTGAGGATCCACAGGGACAATGTTCTGTAAAGCACCAAGAAGTGCTTGAAAATTGTCACATTTACATTTATTGCTATTCCTTCTCACTCTGCCTGGCCAAATACTACTGTTACATAATTACTTGTATGACTGTCATTGAATGGCTACCTCCCCACCAGACTTCGGGCTCCCCCTGGGTGGGGGCTGTATCTCCTACCTGTGCCATCTCTCCAGCACCCAGTGCAGGCTCAATGCTTCATAGGGGCTGAATTTATTTTTCTCAAGTTGATGTTTACCAAATGCTTTGGTGTTTTGTGTTAAGAACAAGGCATGTTGAGGGGTTCCTAGCCCTCTGTCTGCCTTGCCTTCAGTTTCCTCCATAATAACCTTTGGTGCCTGAGGGGCACCGTCCTCAGGGCCCTCCCTGCTTTGAATCCCTAAGGCAGGTGTGTTCTTCAATCCCATTTACAGCTGAGGAAATTGAGGCTGTCCAGAAAAATGCTTTGAGCAAGGTCACATAACACAGAAGTGGCCACTCAGAACCTGTTTGTACCTACCAGAAGCAGGAACCTGTTCTGGGTCTCTACTTCGCTTGCTCCACCCCTCCACTACTTGAACGGATACCTGTCTGTACCTACTACTAGAAGCAGGAACCTGTTCTGGGTCACTACTCCGTTTGCTTCACCCCTCTACTCCCCACCCCTCCCAAGCTGGGCGGGTCCTAGGAGCCTCCAATTTCTCCTCTGCAGGTAAATTCTCTCTACCTCTCATGGGTTCTTACCCATCAAAAATGTCTTTATTGAGCACCTACTGCACAGACCTGGGCCTCAGGAGAAGACAGAACCAGAGCAAATAAACAAGATGTGTTCTGTCCCATGACCCCTTCCTCCACCCCTTCACCCCATTGCCAAAGTTGGGTGCCTGGCACTGGTCCAGGTGTCTTCTAAATATCATCTCATGTAATCCTCACAGCAGCCCTCAGAGGTGGGTGAGTCCAATTAATATCTCAGTTTTCCTGATGAGGAAACTGAGGCACAGAGAGGTGAACCATCATCAATAGAAACAGAGCCTAAAATCAAACCCGGGTCATTTGGCCCCTAGAACCAGGCTTGTAATCTGGAGGCACCCTGCTCTTTCTTCCTGCCTCCCCTAGAGGACAAGGACTTCACATCACCATGAGGACAGTAAAGGAGGTTCAGTGGGGTCTGCTGGTCCCCTGGGCCCCTTAGAGAAGGTGGTGGCCATCTAGACAGGAAGGACAGGTGGCCCTGATCACGGGATCCCCGCCAGCCCACCTGCTTGAGTGTGAGGTTGAAGAAAGAGTCCTGGAAGTCCCACTGCAGGATGTCACCATGCGCCCGTGCCTCCATCGCCAGCAGCCAGTTGACCTTGCGGGCCTCCAGCGGGTTACGGGCGGTGCCCACCAGGAAGAGGCGACGCAGATGGACTCCCCGCACTTTCCGCTCGCGGCCCCATGTGCGCCGCACCAGGTCACGACGCTCGTAATTGCTTGGTGATGACTTGATGACCAATAGCAGGAAGACTGGCTGCGCGCACTTGGCCGGCGGCACGTCCTGCAGCAGCGGGAAGTTGCGGCAGTGTTTGTGCAGCAGGAAGTTGCGCACGTGCTCCGGCTGTTGCATGAAGTCCGGCAGCTCTGCCACTGACCTGTTCGCCCGGCAGGGGGCGGGCCGGGGCCGGGAGGGCGGAGGAGTCCTGATCTGAGCCGTGTGGGTGACCGGCAGCTCCTTCAGATCGGGGTAGGGGGTTGGTGACATATGCAGACAGAGGAGGAAGAGAGTGAAGGTGCTGAAGGCCACAGCCAGAGCCACCCCTGTCCTCAGGGGCCGGAGACACCTCATCTTGGTCACCAGGGTTTGGGATTGGTCCAATGGGTCCCCGGGCAGTTTCTGGGGGAGAATAACACTCACTGAAGATCCTGGATGCGCAAGCATTTTTTCTGAGCTACCTGTGGACCCCAGCACCAGGTTGCTGCCTACAGCTGCTCAGGTTGGTAAAATAGTGAAATTCACTCCCACCTAGTCCACAGCACCCCACCTCCTCCAGCACCCCAACCCATGTTGGTTGGCTCTGACAGCTGCCCAGGCCCTGCTGGAGATTTAATATTTATAAAGAAAACTGAGGCAATGGGAATGCCAACATGAGCCCCCCAGACTCAGTGTGCCCAGAATCACTCCCCTCCCAATCCAACCTGATCCCCCTCATGTCCCTGCCTCAGAGACGGCCCAGCAGCCTCCCTGTGGGCTCCGATTTTCTAAGAAAACTCCTATTTTATCAGTCGAGAGCTGCTTTCCCTTTCACTCGCCCCTCTAGAAAGCTCCGAGGTTCTGGGATTCTGATATAATCATTATTCATTCTTTTTGACAATTTTTAATGATCCTGTGACCCGAGCATGGCCCCTGGCCCCTGGCCCCTTACAGACCCTTCAGGCTCAGCATATCTCAAACAAAGCTATTTTCCTCGTCAAACTTCTATTCCTCTTTTAAAACCCATCTCAATTGATCCATTTTCTGGAAAGTTCTATCTGACCACTGATGAAGAGTACTGGTTCCCTGTTTGGCACCTTTGACCCTGTCTCCCACTCTGGCTCAGTCCTGATCCATGGGGGTGTCTCTGTCTGGCTTTGCCTTTCCAAGGCTGGTGGCTTCTTGGGGGTCCTGGTATCGCCCAGCATGAAGTAGACACATGGGGGAAGCAGGGAGTGTTTGAATTGATTTATGAATAAAAGTAAACTCATTAAGTTTCTCTCTGGCAAACATTCATCCTTCAAAAACCCAGCTCTAATGTCTCCTCCTCCTGAAACTTTCCCTCTCCTTATCCAGGCAGAGCCCTTGGTCTCCCTTCCAGGTCCCTGTCCCAGGCTTCCCTAGACTCCCTCAAAGTTCTTTTGTCTAGAAAGGTGGTGTCTGCGCTGTTTTCACCCCTAAATCTGAGGATTCATTTTTTTAGTGCAGCATGAAAGTGCTGGATTAGACCCTAGCAGCACTTACCCATTCAATGAACACTTATTGGCTCATCCCAGAGGGGTGCAGACTCTGGACCTTAATTCCTGAGTTTAAATACCAACTCCATCACTTCTTGGCTGCATGTCTTCCACACCCTGGCCTTCTCAGCTATAAAGGGGACATGTGAACAACCCCCAACTCACGAGATTATGCAAGCATGAAAGGAACTCCCAGCACCAGGCACCTAGTGGGCATTCAATGAGTGTTTGTTGAATGAATATGTAAACCTCAGCACTTACCTCAGCCTGCCTTGGGATATCTGTGCTGGTCTGGGGTCTCCTTGTTCTCCCCACTTGCACCTGGAACAGTGTAAGGCAGTCATGAAGTTCTAATGAACCCCATCCTGCCCCAAGCAACCCTAGCCAGCTATTGCCTGGGAGCAAGCAAGAAAGTGGTTTCCTGTTTCCATCTAGAGCGACTAATTGATGCTGGAGGTAGGGACGGGGCTTCCCTCCCCAATCCATGAGGCCACTTCCCCAACATGCCCATTGCTCTCTCGGCACACTGCCTGGATCAGGCCTCTCTAGATAGGTCACCCAGAAATGAGGCTCAGATCCTAGGTCCTGCTGTGTGACCTTGGGAAAGAAGCTGGACCTCTTTGAGCCTCCATGTAAAATGCAGGGGAATGAACTCTATATGAGTGTTGTGAAGATCTTAACCTCGAACACACTGGGCATGGCCCTGCCTCAGGACCTGTGCACAGGTATTCCCTCTGCCTGGTATGCTTTCCTCCAGATTTGCACACGGCTATCTCCCTCACTTCCTTCCTTTGTTCGGATGTCCCCTTCTTGGGGACGTCTCCTCAGGATACGCCATCTCACCGACCACCACCCCCCATCCCATTTTACCTTTTCTTTCTTCCATAGCGCTTTTCATCTCCTAAAATATATGAAACTTTTAAAATGTGTTGTTTCTTGTCCATCTCTCCCACTAGAACATAAGCTCATGGCTGAGAAATCCTGGTCTAAACCAAAGGAAACCAGAATAGAGAACTCAAAATAAAGGACAGTCAGTAGAAAACCAGAGAGTAAAAAACCTTAATATAGGTTTATAGAAATTCACCATATGGAGTACTTATGGGATTTATTATTGCTTATTTATATATCATTTATATATTAAACATTTATTAAGTAGAAAAATCAAACCTAAATGGCCAAGAATCAGTTCACTGGGAATGTATTTCATAAATTCTAAACAAGGGCTCTTAAGCAAAGAAGGAAGACACCTCAGCAAATACAAATATTTACAACTCACCCTGAATCTGGGCATTGAAGAGGGGTAAAGCCGGAAAGGAGGTAAAAGAACTAAATGACTCATATTACCGGGATCAGGGTATCAAGGCAAAATAGAACTTTTTGGAGTGGCCATTGGTTTTAATTAATTCCATTAATGTCTGTTCTTTTCCTTGAATTCTTTTTTCTTGTCAAAACTCTTTGCATATGAAACATTCTTTGTTGGCAACCTGCATTCCTAACTTTTCTTACAAGGTCTATGGTTTCTCTAAATGGAGGGATCCCAGGGCTACCCCACCCAGCCCCAGTGAGGTTCCTGACTGGGTCGAAGAATTCAAGTCAGGAGCAGGGGAGAGAGGCTCGCTTCTCCTCCGCTGCCCCCCACCACACACACACTCTAGACTTTCCTTAATGCATCCAAGATTTGCTTCCCTTTTCCATCCGCCAAAGCCCCCTGCCAACGTATAGCCCTTTAAAACCTCAAGCAGGAAATACCATCCATCTCACAACATCCTACATCCTGACTGGCATGAGAAAGAACTACTGGGCCTCCCTTTCAGCAGGCCTGGGAGTGCTGAGGATTCACTGGCCCAGTAAACCTCCCTGGGTGCCTCTGTGGGCTATACCCTAGGTAGTCACCAACCTGTCCTCATAGGTCTCACCATCTGAAGGGGCTGGGACCACATGCCTTTTGTGGGAGGTGCTGGGGTTAGGGGCTTGGCTTTGCTGAGGAATGGGCACTTCCTCCAAGTGATTGGGCAGCAACTATGTGGCCATGAGAAGCTCCTCTTAGGCTTGGGTTTGAGTCCCTGATCCTCACCCAAGATTCTCCAGGTCTCGTTGTAAAACAAAATGACTGGACTTGCTGAAGCCCAAATAGCTGCTTACTCTGAAGTGTATGGGGTCTGAACAACTCTGGGGGAACTGTCACCCCCATTTTATAAATGGGGAAGTGGGGCTAAGAGAATTGTCCCATGTGGGTGCCTTACATTACCACAGAAACAATCCATTTTGCCCCCAGGTTCTTTGGCTCTAAGAAAGGTCTCAGCAGCTCTTATCCCAAAACACACATATGAAAACTATTTATTCATTTGTTGGTTTATTTAACAAATAGGTCCTGGGGAACCTAAGATGCCTCAACCCCTGGCTTGTCCTCCTGGAAGCCCCTGATTTGATGAAGACAAACCCAGACACATGTGAGATCAGGGCTGGGCCAGAAGAAGGGGCCAGGATATTGAAGCTGAGGCTTTGAAGGACGCATAGGAGTTCACCAACGGGCATTCCAGTAGAGAAAATAACAAATGCAACAGCATGGAGGGGAAAGAAAATAGCCATATTCAAGGAATTGCACACAGTTTATTTTGCTGAAAAGTAGAATTCAGAAAGTGAGTGATTTATGAGGCTAGAGGATGTGGGGCCAGACTCTCTAAAGACATTGAATGCAAGGCTGAGATGTAGGGCTGTCTTCTGTGGGGTGAGGGGGAGCCATGGAGGGTGTGTGAGCAGGGAGCTGAGAGGTCAGATTTGTTGTTGTGTGGTCCCTCTTTGCCCTGAATTGAACTTGGCTAGTTGCTTCCCCTCGAAGCCTGTTTCCTCATTAGGACATGAGCGTGCAGAGACCCCCTCACATGCACACACATCGGGGTCACTTGTGATTGTGCACCAGTGGACATTGCCAGAGATCCTGTTTGGGGCTGTTTGCCCTCCATATATCAGTGTGATTTCATCATCACCCAGAATCTGCTTCCTCCAGTACCCACAGAAAAGCCACATGTTTTCACTGGCCAAGACCCAAGAACCTCACCCTGAGGTACATCTGGCAGGTATTGAACCTCTCAGCTCTTCTCAGCCCCAGTGACTTCTGCCCTGCTTGTCAGCTCCAGCCACATGAGCCTCTTCACAGCTCCTTAACCACCACCCAGGCTCAGCCCTGTCACAGGCCTTTACACTGCCAGTTTTTCCACCTAGGATGCCTTACCTTCCTGCTCTTCCCCTTGGTTCTCCCTGACCTTCAGACTCAGCCCAAAATCACCTCCTTAGAAGGGCCCTAACCTCCCAGCTAAAACAACCTGCCCCAGCTCTGCTTCGCTCTGCAGCTGTCAGCACATTGGACAAATCTACTTTTTTCTCTCCTGTCCATCTCCTCAACCAGCCTAGAGCCCCAGAAGTGGGACCCAATGTCTTAACCCAACAGCTGTGTCCCCATGCCTAAGATAAAAATACTAATGATGACCCACCTAATAGCAGTCATTTCTGCATGCTTCACTTTAGCGTAACCTCAGTGCAGGCGACAGCTGCTACATAAGTAGGGGCGGAGGGTCTGAGAGAATTCAGAAGATTCAGGGGGCAGTACTAGGAGGCTCCAAATATTTCTAATGTGCTAAAGAGCCCAATATTCATGACACCGAAATATTCATTATGAGTTTAATGGGCAAGCAGCACTGATTGTTAGTGAAGTGCTGAATATTAATGACCTGAAAAATATGCAGGAGACTCCCAGTATTTACAATATACATAATGGTAAGGCAACAATTAATAGTTGCAAGGCACATTCATGATGCACAAATGAATATTCGTATTGTCACAATGAATATGAACAAGCCAATGAACAGTCCTGAGGCACTAATATACATAGTTACTGAATATTCATGACATTGCATATACAGTATGAAATATTACTGACTTGTTGAATATTAATGAGATGCTACAGTATATAGAAGGGGCTGACCACTCAGTAGAATTAATTAGGGGTTCCCATTGATGACAATACTCTGACCACACATCCTCTGTCTATACCATAAGGTGACAACCAAGGACTGGTAAGGCTTCAGGCATGTGTGGCTCCAGGTAACTCTGTCCTGCCCACCTTGCTAGTGTCACTGCCCTTGGGGAGGCAGGGAAGGCAGAGTGGCTGAGACACATGAGGGAGTGCCAAGGGCCCATCTCCTCGCACCCTCGGGCCTGGACCTGCCCACTCCTCACCCTGTGCTATCTCAAGACCATGGGAGGTCAGCCTGACACTGACTTGGAGGCCTCAAGATGATTCCCACATGATGCTTCCACATTCCAGATGAGGAAACTGAGGTTCAGAGAGGATGAACCCTGGATCCTTCTCTGGACCCATCGGACACACCCTCACCGCTCTCCCCACCCCAGCTCCAGCTCCAGGGACTCAAACTCCAGTTGACTTGCTGAGTCTCAGTATACAACTCAGGAAAAAAAAAAGTTTCTTGCCTCTTCACCTAGCAGCTGAGAGGACTGTGAGGGCTGATGCCCTTGAAGCAGCTGTGGGGGCTTCTGGGAAAGGACGTCCTGACCTGGCTACTGACCATCCTGGGACCCCCAGGCCTCAGCATCCTAGCCTGCAAAGTTGGATGGTGTCAGATGCAACTCACTGTTCACCCCCCAGCAGGTGCCGAATATCAGCATCACTGTGGTCATCATTGCTCCTGCACTTTCACCAACCGTCCCCTGGGATTTGACTGGGTCATGGAAAATTCTGGGGCTGCAAAAAGGAGAGGTGAGGGGTAGGGGTGACAGAAGCACTTGGAAGAACCCCATCTATGTACCAATGACCCGAATCCTTGGAAAGACTAGAGGATCTTTGCTCCAAGTCACTCATTTATGAAGTGCCAACAATGACAATAGTAATATCATCATCAGCCACCATTATCACTTGCACACTAATGACTTCTCTGAGCATCTGGTGTGTGCCACACCCTGCTCTAGGTTCTGAGCACACAGACCACTTGACAGAGAGAAACCACATGCTCGTGGAGCTGATGTGCTAATGGCGGGCAGAGGGGCAGCGAACAAGATGAATTTTCCGGAGATTCAAGGATGGTAGTTGGGGAACTTACGAAAGAGGGTGTGAGTCCCTGGCCTGTCGATGAGCCCCTGCGACTCTTGCTGAACCTTCCAGGGGGGCCCTAGGTTCCAGTTCCCAGGTAGGCAAGCTGGGCAAGCTGGGCACAGAGAGGACACCCACCTACCAGAGGTCACACAGACCAGTGAGTCCAAGGAGGGTTGATGGAATTTGGACTTCGAACTGCTGAACCTGAGGGTCATCCCTCACGGATTTGTAACAGCTTGTAATGATGTTACAAGTAAAGTAATGATGGGGCAGTCCCTTGTTATGAGGAGCATGAGTGGTTTTTGTTAAAAGAAGAAAAAGCCCACTAAAGATAATTCTTTAGAGGGGCATGTTATGCAGACTCGGCTTTAGTAAAACTATGTGTGCAGGTGGCCTGTGCAAACACATACCTGACATTTGCGTTTGTGAATGCTTGAGCATGGAAGAGGGGGTGGGGTGGGAAAGGTTAAATGAACCCTTTAGATCTTCAAAATCTGTTTTTTGTCCTAGGATTATCACAGATTACTCATTGAATGACCTGGTCCTCCCTTACTATAGAAACTGCCCAGGGCACCTGGGAAAGGTGCAGAAGTAATCTGAGGCTGGACAGAAGTTCCTGATTAAATGCCAGTCCTGCCCCAGTCAAGCTTCAAAAAGCATCTCTGGGCTTATTTCCTAGTCGGGAACTGAGGTCTCCTGGGACCCTCCTCTGGGAATCTCCTAAAGGACCCCCAGACCTTTAGGCCAGTCAGAGCCCTCCTCCAGGCCTTGTGCTTGAGCCCTGCAGTCTCCATGTTATTTCTGTCACACAGAGATCGATGTCATGAATGAGAACACAGTGAGTGGCATAATTAGGATCAGAGTTAACATACCAGGTCCCTTGTGTGGCCTCTCCATCATGTGCTCATTTACACTCCACACCTGCACTGGGAGGTAAGATTGAGGAGACTCAATCGTTTTTATGAATAGGAAAACAGGCTAGGGAGGCCAAAGAACTCATTCAAAGAAGGTCAAGTGGGAAACCAATCTCTGCCTTTAACCACCCCACCACTTGGTTGGGCTTCCTTTAGTTTGCTATGTCGATAGTGAGCTCCCCATCATGGGGGGGCAATTAAGCCCAACCAGACTCTGAGAAGGAGGGTTGACAATGGGCATCCTCCCTGCTTCACAGGGCGCTGGGGGTGGAGTCCTGCTGCTGCCCCAATCTGGACTTTAGAGGCAGGTGGCAGGAAAAGAAGTCACCCAGTGACATCTTATCTCCTGGAGCCAGGCCAGCTAGTCTGAATTCTTGGCTTCTCCACAGCCAGAGTATCTGATAGTAGTCACCATACCCTGGGGGTGAGGGAGAGTGTCTAAGCTGAGCTGGGCAAACATCAGCTAATCACCTAAGCCAGGTGGAGCCCCAGCTGCTTGATGCAGGAGACACACGCCTTCCTCCAGATTCCTTAGCCCTGCCTAGTGTGGTGGCAGCCTTGGGAGCCCACAGGGCAGTGAGAGAAAGCAGGGGCTCCAGGACGGGCCCCAGATCCTATCAGCTCACTCTGGACCTTGAACCCCACATATGAACAACAGGAGGCCTAGCCTCAGGGCAGTGGGAGGGTGGGTGGGTTCCTCAGTTTCTCTATCTGAAAAGTGGCCATGTGAAAAAAAGTTTGAGCCAGAGGGAATGTTGGTTGGGAACCTGGCTGGCTAAAGATATAATTATAATAATAATATTGTTAATCATATAGTTACTGCGATGGTTGACACTCCCTGGGTGCCCACTGAGTGGCCGTAGGGCTTATCAACTTATTTCACCTTCACCACAGTCCCATACCATGAGCGCCACTTGACACCTAGGAAAACAGGCTCAGAGACATAAGGTCACTCTCTTGAGGTCCCCCATTGGCCAGAAGTGCCCTGATGATAAAAAGCTTCTGCCTGCTGAACACCTGGTACATCCTCATGGAAGCTGGATCATTTTTCTACCTCAGGGGAAACTGAGGCATGTCTAGAGACCAGGAGCAAAGTGCCCAAGCCACACAACCAGTGACTGGGCTGAGCAAGGGTCTTGAATCCCAGGAAAAGCTGTGAGGTAGGGTCCTCAGATCTGAACATGGCCCAGTGCCTAGCAGGGCTGGGGACAATGGGAAGAGGCCAGGGGGTCAGCTGTGGTTTTTTCAAGAAACAAGAAGAAACCCCACCTGGGGCCAGGGGTGCTATTCCCGGCCTGAGCTGGCCTCGGAAAAGCCCGCGCTACAATTAGGGATGAATGAGAGCAGGGGTGGAGGGGTGAGGGGGTGTCTAGGATCTCCTGGCAGCTTCACGGTAAATGCTTGCAGAGATCCAACCCCACGCAGCTGCCGAGCTCCCTTAGAATCCCATTTCCTCCCTCCCACCACGGCGGGGTCCACCAGGTCCTCGGGGAACCCCGACACTCACCCTCAGACACGGTCCAGTCCCCGAGCCCTGCTCTTCTTCGCTGGCGACCAGGAGTAAGAGTTCCACCACAGTGCGAGCCCCACACCCTCCCGGCCTTGATCCTTCCTGCTTCCTTCCGGGACTGCCTCCAGCAGTACCCCTCTCCCAGCTGGACCGAGTTTCCCGGTGACTGAAAGGAGGTTCCCCCTGCCGGCCCCACCCTGTCCCTCCCTGGCCCCGCCTCTTCCCCCTCAACCAGCCCCACTCCTGCCCTGTCCTCTGGGGCTCAAAACTCTACCCGGGTCTGACACACAACCAAAGAGTGAGATCCCAGTCGCTGGAGGTGTGCAAGGCATGCCTTCCCAGCCCGTGGCAGGGGGCCCGGGCCTTGTGTTCAGTGAAGAAAGGATTGAAAGAGGGAAGGAGGCTGGTTGAACCCAGTAGCCCTTCAGGTCTCTGTAAAGGGTAGGAATGGTCCAACCCTCAAACCTGTCCTGAGCCCCTAGACATCTGGAGGCCATGTTGGCATTTGGAAAGGCCTCGGAAGATACAAGTCAGATTTGAAGATTCTTGGGATTGGGGCTGGTGAAGATTTGAACCTGGCCCCCCCATCCTACCCGGTGCTGTGTTTAATTTTCTAGGTTTCCATTCTTGACATATTGGGGTTGGAAGATCTGGGTCCACAGGGATGAACCAGGCGATGGTTCAAGTCACTCTCTGCTTCCTTCCCCACCATGTTTCATCTGAGAAGAGAGGGCAGGTCCTGGCTGTGCCTCAGTTTCCCCTGAGGAGAGGAGGAATTGAACCCTGGCTCCTCTAGTTGGGAGAGGTCTGAGTGTGCTGGCTGGAAAATTACTGTCTGGCTATCGCCTGTGGGAACATAGGCTATCACCCACAGGAAAATAACGTTCTAACAAAAAGCTTTCTGCTTCTGTACCCTTGTTTGCACAACTGACCTGTAGGTTGACAGGTAATAAATAGAAGAAAAATAGACCTTTGTGTTCAGACAGAATGAAGAATGGGGTTTAGGGCTTAAAAACCCTGTACCTCTACATTTCGGTGCTGCTTAATTTGGGGTCTGCGTACCCCTGGCAGACCTAGCTGGCTGAATAAAGAGTGTGTTTCCTATAACTCACTGATTTCTGGTGGTCTGTGTTTCTTTCGGGGGCTGGCGGCTACAACATGGGTAGCGTGCTCAGCGTAGACCAAATGCATGATCTACAATGCTGGGAAGAAGGGAGACATGTGAAATGTCACTGCTTCAAACAGTTCTTTGCACCCACGCTAATTTGTCAAGATATATGCTTGACATTTCGAGCCAGGTGGAAGAACTCAGTCTTCCCCTGCAGGGCATCAGCTCCTGGGCTTAAGTTCATAGTCCTCACCACACCATGAGGCCTCCAGTTTTGGGTTCCTGGGTACTATAAAAGAGCCTGGATTCAACTCAAATGCCCAATCTTGACGGAGTGGCCTCACCTATCCTCCCCCACCAGGTGGGGCCCATCTGTGGTGTTGCAAGAAACTTGCACCACCCTAATCAAACAAACATTCAGGCACTCCAGATATCCAGTCATGGAGTGAATGAGCTCTACACACCCAGCCCTGCTTGTCCCAGGAAATACCCGGGTCAAGAGCTGGAGGACAGGAGACTCCTAGAGTGGTGCCAAAGTTTCCAGGGAAGAATTTGGTGCCACAAGGCCTGGGTTCAAATTCAGACTATTATCATATGACTTAGCAATTACACTTCTAGGTAGAGACCCAAAAGAAAAATAGGTGTTTACGCCGACCCTTGTATGTGCAAGTTCATAGCAGCACTAGCCACAATTGACAAAAGGTGGAAACAACTCAAGTGTCCACCAGCTGATAAAGAATAAACAAAACATGATTCACCCACACAGTAGAATATTACTCATTCATAAAAAGGATTGAAACATCGACATATGCTATAATATGGATGGATCTCTAAAGCCTGATGCTGAGTGAAAGAAGCCAGACACAAAGGACCACATGTTATGTGATCCCATTTATATGAAATGTTCAGAACAGGTAAATCCAGAGACAGAAAACAGATTAGTGGTTGTCAGGGCTGGGGGAGGGGAGGGGGAGTGACTGCTCATGGGAATGGAGTCTCCTTTGGGGGTGATGGAAACGTTCTGGAATTAGACAGAGGTGGTGGTTGTACAACATTATGAACGTACTAAATGCCACCTAGTTGTTCACTGTAAATGACTGATTTTATGTGATTTTCACCTCAATTAAAAAACGTCCTGACGAGGCCAGGTGCAAGTGACCTAATCATTTTGTGTCCCACAGTGAGGTTTTGGGCCTTTCAGGTAGGGGAAACCAGCTCGCCGTGGTTTGGCCAGTTAAACAGGTGTCCCGCTCTCCCTCCTGGTACATGTCATGCCAGCTCTGGACAGCCAGGCAGCTAAGAGGCCACACCCTGGGAAATGCCTTCTATGTTTTAAAATGTAACCAACCTCACTTGTGACCTGAAGAAAGCAAATTAAAGCCATCCGGAGGTGGTGGCAAACAGCGTCCCCTCTCATAGTGACCCATCACAAGGAGATAGCACTCCAGTCACTCAGTCACATAGGACTACAGCAAAGGGACCCATCTTGGAGGGACCGAGGCCACTGAGAGTGAACACACACACATATACACACATATGTGTACAAAGACTTGAGATGGGGGCACACCCATAGGATTGGACATTTGATTCTAGTTCCTTGATGGGGCTGACACTCTGTAAAAGGGATGACCCATCTCAACGGGCTCCAAAGTCCTGTTTGAGGCAGGGAAGTGCATGCACTGAAGCCACAGCTGCCTGAAATGCCATTTGATGCAACTGGTGCATCCACTGTCCATACAAGCAGTGCCAACCATCCATTGAGCTGAGAATTCCCCTCCCTTCTAGAAAATTTCTCCCCACTTCACAGATGAGGAAACTAAAGCACAGCTAGACCTCCCCACCAACTCCCTTCGGAGAACAGCTTGGGAAGACTAAAGAGACCACAGGCCAAATCCTGCTTCCTGAGCTCCATCTAGCCCCAGCTTAGTCCCTGGGATCTGCATGGCCTCAGGGTCAGGCACCCAGGGTCCCTACATGTCCATCAGAACTTTCCACCAAGCTGAGATCCACTCACCAACCACAGTATGCCGGTTACCACGACTGTCCTGGGCCCCACTCAGGCTGCCTCTTGTACACCTGTACTGAGGCCCCTCCCCCAACCCGCCCCCATCAAATGAAAGCTGGCAGCACAGCTGTGGTGCGCCCTCTGTACCAGGTGCTCATTGAAGTGTGTGATCTCCCCTCAGCCACTCAGTGAGGTGGTTTACAGATGAGGAAACAGAGGCCCAGGGAAGTCAAGTCACTCGCCCCAAATCACACAGCTACTGTTGGGCAAGCAGGCTTTAAACAAAGGCCTTTTGGCTCATGGCCCCATGTCTTCCAAGAGCTCTGTCCTACTCACAGGTGGGTCCTTACTGCCGGCATACAGTAGGTACTCAACTGATGTTCATGTATTGACTAATCGCTTTGTCACAGAACTCACAATTCAGTCTCCCTCGCTTGGGATGCCTATCCCCACCTTGCAAACTCCTACTCATATCTCAAAGCCCCATTTATAATGCCCCTTCCTTAGGAAGTCTTCCTGACATCTCCCTCTGGGTTTCTCTAGTCCTTGTCCCTTCCACCAGCCCAGCTCTGAGTCTACAGAACTGGAAGTGTCCCTGGGACTGGGGATGTGTATGGATTTTTCTCTCCTAGTATCACCTTGCACAGGCTAAGTGGGAAGGGGTGGAGGGGATGTGGAATATTAAGAATGTTAGATGTCCCCCCACCCACACCTGTCTTCTCGTCCTCTCCTCTTTGGCGGTGAGAAGGAAACTTCCTGGAGCAGGAAAATGTTATTTTATTAGAAAATAAAGGATTTATTCAAAGAACATTAAAAGTCCAAGGACCTGCATGGAAGTTGGCATGAGCGGGAGTGAATCTCAGGCTCAGCCAGGCTGGGCATGGGGCTTCTCTCCACGAAGTCAAGGCCTTGGAGGAGGCTGGGTGGGGACCCCAGGGTCCAGCAGGCGGGCAGGCAGGGAGCAGTCGGCGAGCACCAGGACTCAGTGCAGAGCTGGGGCTGGTGGGCTGGTCAGCTGCACAGGCTCAGCAGCTCACCAGGTACATCCCTGTGGGAGTGGGACCGTGAGGAGGGTCACTTGTCTCTCTACCCTGCGATCTTCCAATTCTCCTCAAAACACCCTTTAACTCACTGCCCCATGGGTCCCAGCAGCCCTTCCTGGGGGCAGGACAACAGGGCGGGGGTGAGGGTGTCATGGCAGTGGGGCTTCTGGCTCCTTGCTTTGGATCCTTGAGAGGACACCTGCCCTCTAGGGGACAGACCAGATACATGCATCTTCTTTCTTGACCCCTCCCACTGGGCCCCACCCACCCCTCCCAGCCTGTGACCCCCATCCTAGGTCTCCACACCCTCATACCCATTTATCCTTCTCAAACACCCCAAATGCCTCTCCCAACCCTGCACCCTGGCAGAAACAGAGGGGTGGGGCTTGACCCCCAGCACGGGCCTGGCTCCCAGGAGGCAGGGCAGTAGGGTGGGGGCGTACCTGTGGCGAACCTTCTCTTTACCAGTGACATGCGGTAGCCACTGCCCACCAGCTCCAGGTCCACGCCAGACAGAGTGGTCCCCTCACTGGTGAACTGAGCGGCCACGGGGCTGGGTGTGCTGGGCCCTGAACATGGCTCCCAGCTGGCAGACAGGTGGCCAGAGCCTGGGGAGACCTGAGGTCAGCTGTGTCCTATCCCTGGCCTGAATCCTGTTGTGACCCAGACTCCTCTTTGGCCCTGCACCCAAGTCCTTTGATCTGTGGTCTCTGTCTGCCTCTCCGACCTCCACCTGTGTCCCTACACCCTTTTCCTTTGGCCCACAGTGCTGTGTGTGGTTTGCAAAGAAGCCCTGCTTGTCTTTGCACCTACTGTGCCCCCTCCCAGTGTGCTTCTCCTCCAGCTTTGGCAAAGACCTTTCGAGTCTGTCTCCATGACACTTCCCCACTCTCGACACATCCCTGATTCTCCCAGTTTAAATAAGCCCTCACCCTGAGACCCCCGAGCCCTCATGCACAACTATGACTCACCGCCTGCCTCAGATACATCTGGAAGCTTCCATAGGAGCCGCTTCTCCTCCAGGTTCCTGGCAGCAATAGAAGCTTGGTCAGGTCTACCCCAGAAAGGACACTGGGAGCCCAGGGTCCCAGCTCAGTCACCTCTCGGCTACATGACTCAACCAAGCCAGGTCCCCCCTCTTGCCTCAGTTTCCCTATCTGTGAAATGGGAGGAGGGGAGGAGGATGTGGAGCAGCTGGTCCCCGAGGGCCCCACAGCCTTGCAGCATTTTTAGATGATGCATTTGGTCCTGTAAGTCTGGCTTATTCGTGGCAGGTTCTACTGTTTGTACAAAACGAATGCAACATTGTGCAGTGACTGAGGGCATGGCACCAAGAGCAGGGGGTTGGGTTCAAATCCTGATGTGACCTCAGATAAGCAATTTAGCCTTCCTATGTCTGAGTTTCTCCTCCATAGATGGAGATTAGGGCATTCCACACCCGGAGGGTCTGCTAAGAGCCTTAAGCCAGTCAGTGTGCAGGGCCCATGGAATATGCCTGACGTAGAGGAACCTCCCTTGGTGTTATTATTATTGTTAATAACACCATCCTCAGCTGAAAGCAGTGTGAGCTCACAGTGACTGGTGGGGCACAGGGTGGACCCTTTAGTTACTGCATCACGGGGATGTCTGGGGATTCGAGAGCACTGCTGCGCTTCCCTTGGACTCCTGCAAGCCCTCACCAGGTAGCTGCTGGCTGCAGGCGGACGTTGGTTACGGGCTCCCCCACAGGAAGCAGGATCTGGACATTGGTGAGTGGTGTGGGCACAGCTGTGACACCGGGCCGGTAGCTGTACTCCACCGAGACCTGAGTGAGGGTTGCCCCGCACTGCCAGTGGGCGCTCAACTGTAGAGGCACGGACTGGGAACCCGGGCGGGAGAACTAGGGGGAATGAGACAAGAAAGAGGACATAGCGTGGGCCATCTGGTAACGCCACACTATTAACCAGCCTGAGTCTGCACTGCAGTCACACCACCTCCAGGGGCGCTTTCCTGGAGACTTCGTAGACGGGAGTCTGTATTACACCACGCTTCCAGCAGAGGGCAGGAGAGGGGCTCACTCTAACATTCAATGGATAGATGCCAGTGCAGGGTGACTTCTAATTTGCATAATGATGCCATCTATACTGCCTAGCGTCTTACACTGCCTACCCAACCACCATTTATTCCCTGTCCATCCTGCCCCCCACATCTCTTCCCTGTCCCCTCTGCCCCGCCCACCCCCTCCTTTTCCCTCATCTACCATCCCCTCTATGTCCTGCCCAGCCCATCCACCTGGCCCACCTGGTACCGCAGCAACACTACGTTGTAATAGGAAGCAGTTGGATTCTGCTCTGCCTGGCGCTGCAGGGCCTCAGTCAGGGCCACCATGTTCAGCCAGAAGTCTTTGGTCTCTGGGTCGCTCTGGGAGGGGTCACTGCAGAGACCCAGAATAATCATCCCCACCCTTGGAAGAAGTCTTCACAGGGCCCCCAGCATCCCGCCTACCCCAAGGGCTTCCTAAAGATGCAGATTTCCGGGCTTATGTTGGGCCCAGCAAAAAGTAGCAGGGAGTGAGGGGGAAGCAAAGGAGGGCAGGAAAGTGAGGTCCAGAGAGGGGGAGGGACTTGCCCAGGGCCACACAGCAATTCAGAGCTGGGGAGCTCCTGACTCCCATTAGGCTCTGGGACCCTGTCTCTGTCCCCCTCCCTCAACAGTACCTGAAGAGCAAGTCAGCATTGGGCTGGAAGTGCTCAATGGGGGCCGTGTGCACAAGACGGAAGCTGAGCACAGGTGGGGGTGGGGTCCCGCTGAATACTCGCATGATGCCAGCTGGGAAGGTCATGGTCAGCTCCCCAGTTACACGAGCCAGGCAGCTGGGTGAGAGGTGAGGGGACTGGTTTTGGCTCAGGGCTCTGCCTGGGACATCATCCTCCCTTCTCTTCTGGTTCTACTGTAGCCTGTGGCTCTCTGAGCCCCTAAGAAGCAGCAAGGCCCTGACTACACAGAGCATCCTTACTCCTAACCTCTTTCCCTTTTGTTCCTGCCTGGACAGCAAAGCAGGCACCAGGAAGAATCCACACTGGGCTGGAGGAGGCAGGAATAACCCCTTCTCTAGTTTTCTTTTCCCCTAGGCTACCAGGAAGCTCACAGCAAAACATTCAGTTTTGTAAGTGTCCTTAGGTTGGGTCTCAGGTCTAATACTTTCTTCCTCTTTGTGATTTGATTTGAAGGTCTTTTCTGCTGGGCACCACCCTCAGATTATCCCTGGTCCCTCAGTTCACCCTTCACGCATTCTCTCCATGGTCCTAGCCTCTGGTCTTCGTCCCTTCAGGTTGATGCCCACAGCAGCCTCAGATGAGTTCCTCTAAATTGTGGCTACATCAATGCCTAGCCCTGATCAAATGTCCTCTGTGGTTCCCACTGCCCTCAGGACAGGGGCCTGGGTGCTCAGCTAGTGTTCAAGGCCATTCCACTGTAAAAAGGGTCATGAAACACACCTAAAGGATGTCCCTTTAGGGTGGAACCCACAAACAGCCCCCGGGGAGCTCTGTTTGCCTGTCATGGTCTGCACTGCCCCCCATCACCACATACCTAGGGCTGTGGCCATGGAAGTAGGCGTGAACATACTCAGTGAAGGCAGTGGCCACGGGAAGGGCATCCTGGGAGCCCAGGACCACAGGGCTTGGGCCCCGGGAGACTCCTGGGGCTGGTTGGGAGGGAATGGGGGTCAGACAGACAGAGTGAGCACAGGATCCAGGCTCCAGAACCCATCCTCTCCAACAGGTCCTCCACTGTATCATTTAGCCCCCCACCCAGATCAGAGAGGGTGAAACCCACCTGCACTGTGTCCTATCTGGGATGAGAAGCTGGAACGTTCTGAGACAGTGCTGGGGGCTGAAGAGCCCAGTGGGGAGGGGCTCAGGGAACGAGACTGGAAGGGAAGGAGACAGGTTGGGCTGTGAGCACCTGAGGAGCAGTGTCCTGATGCTTATCCTGAAGGCGACCCCTAGCCCAGCTCCTGCTACATCCCCTCACCCTACCAGGTCCCCGTTGCTGCACGTAAGGGGGCAGGACACCTTCCTGGAGCGGGGTCTCCGGGGTGGGGCTGTCAGGTCCTCCCTGGCTGTATGGTCGGCAGGCACGGACATCATATCTGGGGAGTGAGTGTGAGAAAGACATGGCTGAGATGCTGCCCTGGGCCTTCAGGCCTCCCCAGGGGATGAACTCAGCCCAAAACTGGGAGTTGGGCTTATTGTGGGGAGACCCCTGATGGTCTGAAGTCCTGGGGCTGCAGAGAAGGTACCAGACAGAACTGCAGAGGTTATCCACAACCCTAAGCCTCCCAGACACCAGACTGGTAGCCCAATAAGGAGTGAGCTCCCCAACACTGGTGGGATGCTAGCAAGGACTGGGTGCTCAAGAGGCAGGCACGCTACAGCGGGGATTTGGCAGAGAATGTTTTATATAACATTCAGCAATTCCATGACCTTTGCCCTCTATGAGAGTATGAGGGTGGCCTCCTACCCTGGCCCTCATCTAAGTGTCACCCTTCTAAGTGAACTAATCATGGTGTAATCCGCAAGTTTCCCTCGCTCTCCTGTCACCCCAGTGTTTCTTGCTCTGTTCCATCTACAAATGCTTGCTCACCCACCTCCCCTCCCGCCTACCCCCCAAGGCCATGATCCTCTCTACCCCAGAGTTTCTCAACAGCACTGCTGACATTGGGGCTGGGTCATTCTCTGGGGCGGTATCATCCTGCAAACTGTAGGGTGTTGAACAGCAACCCTAACCTCAACCTACCAGATGCTAGTAGTACCCATCCCTCCAAATTTCAATGGTGACATTGCCAAGTGTCCCCTGGGGGCAGAACTGTCCCAGTTGAAAATCCCTATTCTACAGTGAAGCTCAGACAACTCAACTCAACTACACTCATGGTTTACACTCATTCCCCTGGGCCCTCCCTTGAAGCAGCTCCAACCAGGTTCTTTCTCTAACCCTGGACAGTGCAAAGTATTCCTGTCACCACTGCTGGGGACCTCGTGTTGTCACAACCCTCTGACTCCATTCTCCTCACACAACCCCCAGGAGCCCACTCCTGCCTGCTCTCCTCCTCCCTCCGCCTCTAGCCCTGCTCCAGCTCAGCCCTGGACCCTCTCCTCTTCTGTCCCTGGGCGGCCTCCACCTGCCTGGTCGTGTTTCTCTGCCGACATCTTCCCCTACTTTCCCTCCTCCCTGCCATCACCCCTTCCAGCCACACTAGATTCCCCGCTGTTCCTCAAGGGGGCTAGCCCGCTCCCATGCCAGGGACCGTGCACAGGCTGAGCCCTCTGCTGACAACACCCGTTCTCCATGTCCATATAGCTTCCTCCTCACCTCCACTGAATCTCAGGTCAGATGTCCCTCCTCAGGGAGCCACTACCCTTGTGCCACCAGGCATCTGCCACCTTCCACCTTGTTAAATATCCATTTCATGACTGTCTCTGCAAGGGTGGGGTTTCTGCCTGCGTGGGTCCCAGCTGTATCCCCAGCACCCATATTGGGAGCTGATCACAGTAGGTACTCAATCCTCCCCTCAGGTCTCTGAGAACGCAGATTTGGGGGGCGCTGGACTCACCTCCTCCAGCCACAGCCTCCAGCCCCCAGGGGCCTGGGGAGGGTACGATGGGCTGTGGTGAGTCCGAGTCCGAAGGTGGAAGGGGCCGTGTCCTCTTTGACTCCAGAGGCTGAGCTCTACAGCCGGGTGGGCTCTGTGGGGTTCCCGGGCGAGGGACCCAGGAATCTGGGGAGGGGCCAGGCGCAGCGTGGGACGGTGAGTCCAGGCCAGAGTCCTCCACATTCTCGGGCGAGGAGGAGGAGAAAGGTGAGGGGCTGGAGGTGAAGCCAAGACTGCTGGAGCCTGGCGGGAAATAGGGCAGCTAGCTCCAGACCCCGCCCATACGGAGTCCCTATCATCTTCCTGAAGGCCACGCCCATGTCAAGGAAAGGCCCGCCCCCATTCAAAACCTGTGCCTACCCCCCCACCCCAGGCCACGCCCTCTGGTCACTTCCATCCCTACTGATGCCCTATCTATCAACCCTCTGTCATCCCCACGCCACCGAGGCCCCACCCTTCCTCCGACCCCCGTTCATGGGCACTGTAGCCCCCGCCACCCTCACACTGACCTGGCCCCCGTGATCTTTCCAAAGGACCCCTAAAGGACCCTCACATCTTCCCTCCAGCCCAGCCCACCCTCACCCTTGCATTAGCCTGAACCATCCTCCCACTGGCCACACCCAATGCCCCCTGAAGCCTTTACCCCCATCACCTGTAAAATCTTCATGGTCAAAGGCTGACTCTAGGGGTGGCCCAAAGAGGTTCTTGGAAACTTGCTCATCTGATTGCTGCTTATCTGCACAGCTGGGGACAAAATAGACAAGAAGGACTGTTCTATTGTTTCCATGCCTCCTCCTACCTCAGGGCCTTTGCACTGTGCTCTTGGTCAGACCTCCCATTCCCCTGGCTCTCCCTGTGGCCACCTCTTGCTTTTCTTCAGGACTCAGCTCAAAGTCATCTGCTCCCCACCTCAGGGGCCTTTCACCACTGGCCCAGTTGAAGTCGCCCACTCTTAGCTTCCATCACATCACTTGCTTTGGTTTCTTCATAAGAGAAGTATTGACTATGCTCTAACTTATTTGTTAGTCTTAAAATCTGAGCCACTAGAATGTGACTCTGAGAAGGGGACTCTGTCTTGATCGTATATCCCCAGAACTCAGAATGGCATGAGTACACAGCAGGCACTCAATAAATATTCACCAAATGAATCATTAAGTGGTCTCTCAAAAACAGAATGGTCTCAACTCCCTGCTCAGGTAAGAGAAGGGGAGACAAACATGGGGAGGCAGCAGAGAGGAGAAGAGAGGCAGAAGGGATGACCCCCACTTGCCCACTTAAGGTGGCCTGATGTCCCACCTCTGTAGAACTCACCTGCTGGCCCTCGGGGCAGATCGAGGCCTCTGTGGTTTCCCAGCAGCATCCCCTATGAGAAATGGACCTCCCTGAGCCGTCCTGTTGCCCCAGATGCAGTGTGTCCCACTCCACAGACCAGGAGACCAAGGCCCAGGGCGACCGAATCAGACGGAGAGGGATTTGAACTTGAGCCAAATTGTCTTCAGATTTTGGCTCTTTTCTGGCTCTACCCCTTTTAAGTCTCATTTAATTCTCATAATGACCTCACTTTAAGGAGACTGAGTGTCAGAGTGGGTAAGTAGCTTGCCTCAAATCACATAGCAGAGCTGGGATTTGAAGCCACACCCACCCTCCAGGCCCTGCCTCCCCTTCACATTCTCCTCCCCAAACCGACGACCCCTGAACAGGCTACTCACGTGAAGAATGGCGTTTCATGGTGCCCTGTGGACAAAGTGGGTGGCATCAGGTCAGGTGCAGCCAGCCCCACCAGACCCACCCGGACCACCTCCCCCAAGCCTCACCCCTGGGCCAGGAGGGAGGATGAGGCTGCCAGCTGTGGCCCTGAGTTGTGCGACAGCTGCCTCGGGGCTGCAGGCTGGAGCCCGGGCTGGGGCGGGCTTGATGTGCACATAGAACTTGCGGGGCTCCTCGTCGTCAAAGTCGGAGTCACTGGATGAGAAGCGGGAGGGCTCGGCCGTGCGTGCACTGTGGTCAAGGGACCAAGCGGATCCTAACACAGGGCCTCCCCCTAGTCAGCCCTCAACTCTGACCACATCCCTTCCTGCTCAAATCCTTTGAGGCCCTGAAGAATTCTGTTGCTCATTACTTGTCACCCCTGGCCCTGACACCATGTTCCACCCCACCCCCTGCACCATCCAAGCCTTTGCACAAGCATGCCCTGCCTTAACTAGTGAATTCCTCTTATTCAGCTGCTAAGCCCCAACACTGGTGCTCTCTCCTTCAGGAAGCTCTCCTGGCTCCCTCTCTATGGTAACCCAGCCCCACCTCTCTACCTCTTACCCAGCCCTGATCCCACAGGGCAGGTGTCTATTTGAATTTGCTTTGTTCACATTAGAGACTCCCCTCCCCGCCCCAACACCCATACACAGAGAGGGTTGCTAATGGTAGGAGGGATCACTGTTGTCCTTGCTGTGCCAACAATTGCCCTCAGGGGGCACCAGGAGGATATTTTTCTGGGTTACATCTGGCCGAACAGTGAAACCTTCTTCATCCACCTCTGGACATGCCTGGGGGGACAGGTGGTGAGTCAGGTTCTTCCCTAATGAACTTCCCATCTCACCCTGCCCTTCCAGCAACCTCAGGCCTGACTCAGACCTAAAAACAGCCCCTATGGTACTCACCCCTGAATCAGGATCCAAAGAATCTCTGTGGGTGGAATAAGATGTTGGTATCAGCTCCCCCACCTCATTTGCACCCCCTCCAGCCCCCCACATTGGACATGGCAACTGGGGGCTGGACTTCAATATTGTCCTGAGCTAGCCCTGCAGGTGGTGGGATCCTGGGGCTTGCCCGGGGGGGGGGGGGGCAGTGAATCTGGAGTTAGCAGAACAGGGGGCGTTCTCAAATGGCATGGAAGGGGAGGAACACTGGAGCTCGTCTGAAGGGCTGGCCTGAGAAGGCAGGGAATTTAGATGCTAGCCTGGGCAAAGAGAAGAATCTGGGGGCTATCCAGGGAAACCATGGGCATCGAAAAGGATTGGGTATTAGTTTGGGCAGAGAGATTCCCAGGCTCATCTTGGCAAAGTAAGAATTTCTGGGATAGATTAGATGGGGGAAATAGCAGGGCTAGCCTTGACAAAGGGAGGAATCCTAGACCAGCCTGGGGAGGCGTAATCCTGGGAGAGACCGTGGCAGGGAGTCCCTGGTCTAGATTTGGCAAAAGGAAGAATTCTGGACTAACTTGGGCAGTGGTGATATTGAGTTAGCCTGGGACAGAGGTCTAGCCTGGAACAAGAATACTCCTGGGCTTTCTGAAGCACGGGACTTCTGGGGTAGCCTGGGCAGGGGGAAGGATCCTGGGCTAGCCTGGGCCAGGGCTGGGCAGGGTGCTTCCTCACACAGCTGCTGGTGGCTCCCGCTCCCTCCGGCTCAGTCCTGGGAGGCGAAAGGCCTTGGCTCCCCGCAAACGTTTCATTGCTGAGGACAGATGAGGGGTGTTGCTGAACACTGGGGGTGCCCCCTTCCCATTCAGCTCTGCCTCCCTTTATCCCGTGGTCCAGCCTGGGCATCCAGGCCCAGACGTACTTGCCTTCCTGCAGGGCAGCTGCGCTATATGCCTCAAAGTCCAAAGGCCCTGAGACAGAAGAGATTGAGAAACTCAGCCAGGCGGGAGCCTGGACCTGGAAAGAGTAGCAGTATACTCTTGGCCACACATTAGCACCTGGATCTGAGCTGACAGGGTTTGGGGCATGAGCCAAGATGCTGAACCAGTTCCAGAGATGGTCATAGTGGGATGCGCCAAGGGTTCTGCTCCCATCTTGGGATAGACTGGGGTAGGGAGGGGGAGATGCCTGAGTTACTTCTACTTTCAGTATTTCTGGGTGGAATTTGAGTGGGTCAGGGAATGGACCATAAGTCTGTGCAGTGGGCTGGATTGCAAGTGCCAGGATGAGGAGTTGGGACTCTGTCCTAAGGGCATTGAGGAGCCATGGAGGGTATGTGAGCAGGAGCAATGCATGACTGATCTGGGGCCAGTGAAGGACCAGAGTGGGGGCCCACACAAGGAGGGGTAGAGTAGCCTGACTGGAGCTGAGATATAGAGACATGAAGGAGAAAGGACAGACCTTAGTGGTTGACTAGATTTGGGGACATAGGCTGTGTACCAGTATTTATTGAATGCCTGCTGTGTGCGAGGCACACACTTTGTCCTTTATCTGCATCAAATTACTGAACGTTCACAACACCATCAGGGGGGATTAGTATCATTCCCACTTTCCAGATGAGGCTACCAAGGCTCAGAGAAGTCAAGATACACATTCAGGTTCACAGAGCGAGCAATGAAGAAAAGACTTAAATCCAGGTCTGACCCCCAAACTTTGCTCTCAGCATTTCCCTGACTCTGCATCTGGGAAGTTTTAAATTGGTCTTTTGTTCAACAACCATCCATGGCTCACTTGGGCTCCTGGGGTAAAGTCTGAACAACCAAACCTGGCATTCAAGGCCCCTGGTATCTGGGTATGAGATTTACACATAAGATCAGGCATCAAATTTTCTTCCTGGGCTATGGAGTTAGATTTGTCATCAGCTCATTTTTCTGATGAGGAAACTCAAACCCAGGGAAATCTCCTGTCACCTGAACCCTGCTCTTTCTATGCAGCTATGGCCCCACAGCCTAACCCCCACAGATGCCCCAACTCACCAGGCTTCTCCCGGCCCGTGCCCTTGCTCTCTGCAAATTTTCTCAGCAGCATCTCCACACTGATGTTCTCTATGTTTTGCTTAAACTCCTCGTGAACCTGGCCAGATGGTCAGAATGTGTAACTGGGCTGGGCCAGGCCAGGACCCTCTTTTCTGCATCTCCGCCCTCATTCCCCATCCCAGGCCCACTTACCTGCCCAATCTGCACATGAGTGTCTTCCACCGAGTGGGCATAGGAGCCCAGCAGTGCCTTCATGTGCTGCAGGTGGGTTTCCTCCATGGCTTGGAAGCGCTGAGACAGGAGAGGAGGAGTAAATAGGAAGGTAGAGTCTACAAAGAGTGGCCATGTGACTCAGCCTGACCAATCAGAATGTTCTAACCCCCCAGACTTCAGTGATTGGTTTGGGGAAGGGTCAATGGGAATCTACCCTGGGACTTTTGCTGGAACTAGGAAAAAAGACACTTTCATATCTTGAGTCAATAATTGATGGGATGCATGTGGGGGCTACTGGTGGTCACTTTGCTGTAACACACACACACACACACACACACACACACACACACACACACACGGTATCTCTGGGAATGAAGCCCAAAAGAGGAAAATAGACTTGAGAAGGAGAGAGGCACAACTTCTTGCCAATATCATTTAAGTATGTGGATCAAGCCATGTACATGGAGCACTTCCCTCAAACTTTTCAGTTCCCTAAGCCTATAATTCTTCCTTGTCAGTTTGAATGAAGGTTTCTATCATTTGTAACTCTCTATGAATTGCAAAATCAGAAAAAAAAATTGGATTCCTAATCCTGAGATTTCAATCAGCTTTTCATACATCTGGGTGGACAGAGACCCAGAGAGGTGTAATGCCATAAAAGGTTACATAGCTGGTGAGGAATGGAGGCTGGACCAGAACCCAAGCCTTTCAGCCACCATGAAATGTCAGGAGACTCTTAGCTTCTAAACACTGCTGTAACTTGTTCAAAAAGTTTATCAATAATAATAGAATAATAATGATACTTCAAAGAGTAGTTTCTATGCACCTGATACTAGTCTTAAAACTTCACATAGAGGGACTCATTTAATCTTCACAACAACTCTATGAGGCAGGTAGTATTACTGTTCCCATTTTACAGATGAGGAAACTGTGGCACAAAAAGGATTTCACTTTTGAAATAATGTTAACAACAATAACAATAGCTAACTGGCTCTAGAACTTGATGGCTTTATGCCTGTGATTCTAAGGTTCCTGAGAGTTGAGGGTGTTGGGGGAGGGTGTTCTGGACTTCCGAGGCCCATAGCACCCTGGGCCCAGGGATGTGTAGGTCTCCAAGGTATGGACTCCTTGTTCTTACCAGAGCTGAGTCCAGCATCTTTTGCTCAAAGTCGGCACGGGCCGAGTTGTACTTTTCCACTGATCGCCGCAGACTCTCCGCTGCCTTCTTGGTCTTTGTCTCTGCCTAGGAGGCACAGGGAGGGGACCGAGTTCAAAGGGAACACTCAAGACACTTCCCTCTACCTTTCTGCCCCATCACCCTGTAGGGGTGTCCAGGGTGTAGTGACCACACTCAGGTTCAATGACCATCACTCTGTGATGTTTTCACTCTCCCATCGGGCAGCCCCTGCTACCTCTTGGCAAACTCCTTGGACCTGCATGGGCTGTTGTTGGCTGGGGACCTGCAGCCATGTACTCACTTTGTCCATCTCTTTCTGGCTGGTGCTTTCCCTGCGCAGCCGCTCCTGGTCCATGCACCGGTTCAGGTAGTTCTCCCGGGACTTGGGCAGGAGCTGGCTGACGCCTGCGAGGACCTGCACGGCGTCCAGGGTGCTTACTGCTTCCTCTTTGCACTGTGAGGGTGGGGAAGGGAAAGTGTGTGCCACCTGAAGCCTCTGCTGGGGGGCATAGGACCTGAGATCCTAAGAGTAGACTGTGAAAATTCCTAGCTTCCCAAACATCATTCAATTCCAGGTCCCACAGAGAACTTTTTCTGAGTATTATTTTAATTTTAAAAAATTGTAACTTTTTAAATAGGTAATATTTACACACAACTCATATTTCAGAAAGTTTTAAGAGGTAAGCTCAGAAAACACCTCCCACATCCTGATCCCCAGCCTAGGCCCATTATTATCGCCATATGTCTCCAGAAATAATCTGCACATGAAGAGCAAATGAGCTTTTTTTCTAGGCCATTTTTTTATGACATTGTAGCAGTCTGTGCTGTTTAACTGGTTTTTTTTCCCACTTCATAATCTATTCCCAAATTGTTCCACATCGACCACAGAAAACTTCCTTATTCCCCAATTTTAAAAAACTGTGGTAAAATACACATAACATAAAATTTACCATTTTAACCACCTGTAAGTGTACAGAATGAAGTACCAGGACCAACTCTTCTTTTTAACAGTGGTTTAAAATTGCAGATTCCGTGGCTCTGTAAATACCAAGTACCTATGACTCTAGTATTACAAGCTGCAAATATTTGGGGATCATGAGCATTTAAGGCTTGAATTTTCCAAGATTCTGGTTTGAACAAGTCTGGAAATGTTGAATAATAATATCTGTAGCTTCTAGTGCTCTAGATCAGGGGTTGGCAAACTTTTTCTGTAAATGGACAGGCAGTAAATGAGTGTCACTTGTCATGGACATTCAATTCAAAAACGGCCACTGACACCATATATATGAATGGACTTAGCTGTGTGCCAAAAAACTTTATTTACTGGCACCAAAATCTGAGTGTCATATCATTTTCACGTGGCACAAAATATTATTCTTCTTTTGATTTTTTTGCCCCCACCATTAAAAAATGTAAAAACCATTCTTAGCTCGTGGGCTGTACAAAAACAGGTGGTGGGCTGGAGGTGGTCTGCTGGCCACAGTTTGCAGACCACTGGTCTAGGATTTTGAGAGTCTGAAATGTCTGACAGTTCCATGGTCTGTAGGGTCCTGGGTGTGATGCTGTGGAATTACCAGAATTCTCAGAGGTACACACGAGGGGTTGGAAGTTCAAAGGCCCCAGAAGGTCTGGACTCCCTCCAGCTGCTGGCCTTCCCTGCCTGTCCTCCCAGGCAGTGCCCACTGGGCACATACCTTCTTGTGCATCTTGAGCTGCTCCTCACTGTAACGGAGGACGTCCTTGATGAGGTCCTGCAGCTTCCGCGTCAGCTCCAGGTGACAGAGTGCCAGCTTGTCTGAGGAGACACGGAAGACCTCCCAGAGTGGAGCGAAGGTCCTGGAGATGGGCAAGGTCACACTCAAAGCCCAGCAGACCCAATACCCTAGGGTCCCCTCAAACAGTACAGCTGGCTCAGGCACCTACTGTGCACCTGGCCCTGCTAAGCATCAACACTTATTAACCCATTTAATCCCAGTGTAACCATACAAGGCAGGTCTGTGGTGGGGAAACGGAGGCATAGGAGACCCTAACTCATGCAAGGCTCCTCAGCAAATGAACATCAGGGCTGGAATTTAAATCCAGGCCTTGAGGCCCTCGAGTCCTCAATCTAGACTCCAGAGCCCATCTGATGTCCACAGGCAGCTAAGACCCAACCTGCCCAAGCCAAGTTTAGGATGACTTGCCACCTCAACAGATTCCCTCTCCAGCTTCCCCACTGTCTTCCCTCTCTGCTGCCTCTATCTCTGCCCCTGACAGAACTTTTGCCCCACAGCAGCCACAGGGAACTTTGCAAATGCCAATGGGACTACATCACATTTTTGTTTAAAGTTACCTGTGTTGTTGGGCCCCTGCACCCACACCCATTTCATCTTCACCTTGCCCAAGCCCTGCAGCCATGGCAATCTCTTTGCTCTTCCTTGTACATGCAAAATGCATGACTGCCTCAGGACCTCCGCACTAGTCAAGCCTGAGTCTCTGTTCCCCAGACACTCCCACGCTGACTCATCCTTATCGAGGTCTCATCTCATCCCAGAGAAAGTACCCAACCTCTCATGCTCCTATTTCATTCTCTTCCTAGCACTCTGCACTCTGGGAAAGGGTTTTGTTCATGCTTGTGGTTAACATCTGTTTTGTCAAACATCCCAGATGTTCACAGCATCAACACAGCATGAAGGTGATTGAAGGTTTTATTTGTCTTAATGGCAGCTGGGTCCCCAGTGCCTAAAAGAGTACCTAGCACATAGTAGGTGCTCAGTAAATATTTGTTGACTGAATAAATGAGCTAGTGAGTGAATGAATGAGAGACCTTCCTCTGTCCAATTAAGCCTGTAAATGTGGGATGATTCCTTATCCTACACATCACATATGTAAAGAGCTATCTACCCAAAAGCAGGCTCCTGATGATCCCAGGGCCTCACAAACTTGGGGACCTCTACCCCACCCACAGCCCACTCACCCCATGGGGGTCCCGTTGCTGGCCAGCTTGGAAAGTTTCGCCATCGCCTTCGAGTAGGTCTCCTCAATAGTGGCCCTGCATAGTAGGACAGGGAAAGATAGGGAAGGTTCTGGGAAAGGACCTATCCCCCTGGGCCTACCCCCCTGGGCCTATCTCAACAGCTGAGCAGTGGATGGAGGGTAAGGCATTTGGGAAGTTCATGGGAGAGGTTTTTATCCTTAAGTAATACATTTTACTAACAACAGTAGTAGTAGTAGCAGCAGTAGCAGCATCAGGTAAAAAGAAATTTTGAGCACATACTATAAATGCTTTATATGGTTTATCTCATTTAATTTCGGGAGATAAACTCATATTTCTTTTTTCCCTCTGGACAGACCCTGCTAAATGCCTACCTATTGTCCATTCACATTTTCAACTGGACTATTAGAACTTCAATTTTGTCTGGTGCAGCAATGTGCCTGGTTAAAATCAATTACCTATGGAGCATTTTTTGATAGAGGGACCCATGGGGTATCACAGTCAAGAGAGCAGGGTTCCGGAGGTTTTAGACCCACAAAATAGAATGGCCCCTGTCTGGTATGGCTCAGATAGTCCCATTTGAGAGCCACAAAGAGAAAAACCTGGTTATAATCCTTTGGACTCTCCACCCAGATTTAACCAAGGTTTAGCTACTGAGCAGCCTGGTAGCAGAAGGATGCCTTGCAATATGAGTTTATTATGTTTTCTGGGATGCTAACATTGGAGCATGTTAAAATATAGATTATTTCATCACACGTGTCTTTTTTTTTTTTTTTAATCCTACTTAGGGCACAAGATTGAGTTTTCAAAATTCTTCTTGTAAGTAGGTCATTATCTTTTCAGGAGGGGGCCTTAGAAACCTGGGGAATGTTGTTTACAAGGAGTCATGGGGCAGAGAGGGTCGAGAACTGCAGGTTTCCAGCGTCCTTAAGTAGGTTTAGTTCCTGGAGCCCACAGGCATCTAGATCTGGTGGGGCAGGGGCTGGTGTGGCTGTGAGGTGCAATGGGTGGGGCCATGAGGTAGGCGTGGCTCTGTGGGCTGTGGAGCGTGGCCATATGGTGGGTGTGGGAACCTCACCTCTCCCTGATGAAGTCCACCAGCTCCTTGGTTGAGATGGGCCCCTGCTTAACGCTGTGGTACAGAACCTCAAAGCCATGGTTTTTCTCGCCCTGCAGAGGATGGAAGTGGAGACTGAGAAAGGGAATGCAGAAAACATCAAGGCTGCCTAGTAATAGGGGCGTGAACCTGAGGATCCAACTGGCAGCAGTCCTTCTCCTTAGCTGCATGAATTGGTTCAGGCCTGAGCCAATCAGCCTGTTGCATTTCCTCCCTGGTCACCATTGGTTCATGTGCCTTAAGGTGGCCTAATCACAGAGAAACCGGGGATTTTTGTCCTGTAGTTGAGGGAAGAGACATCCTCCTTCACTGCTGCCTCTGTCTGCGTCTCCATCTCTCTCTCTCTTTCTGTCTCCCTGCCTCCATCAGTCTCTTCTCCTCTGTTTTTCTCTATCTTTCCATCAATGAAGAATTATGTGGGCACCAAGATACTGGAAGCCACATAGAAACCATGAACTTTGGAAAGAAGCTGAACCTGAGAGTCCAAATGACAAGTGTGCTGAGTCGGGTTGCTGGATCAAACCAACCCTCAAAGCCGAATTACCCCCACAACGTTTCAGTTTGGCGAACCAATATAACCATTGTTGTGGAAGTTACTGTAGTCAATTTTCCGCGCTCTTCAACATGGAGACTCCCTTTCTGAGTCCCCCAGAGCAAGGTCTGGGTTTGATGCCTCTCTCAGGACCGAGCCATGTCCAGTACTAGGTGGGACACAGAAAAGGCATTTGAGTTTGTTGAATAAATGAACAAATGAGTTATTCTGCTGTTACTTGGTGCTGGTGGGAACAGAGCTTCTACCCCAGGACCTGCTGGTTTTTCCTCCCAGTTCTGGAGTCACCACAGTGGGGGAGGCCAGGGCTAGGCTGTGTAGTCCAGGCAAGTCACTGTCCCTCTCTGAATCTAGTGGCTCCTTGTTAAGATGGGGTCAGGGAGTCATCTACCTCTCATATGAGGATGAATAAATACCAACATGATCAGAGTCCCCCAAAGTCCCAAAGGCAATTTTAGTTTTTGCTAATTCATGGCATTAGTTAGTTAATAATTTGCTTTATGTTCACTCATGTTTCTTTTCCAAACATTTATTTAAAAGGACAACTTTTACCACTATTCTAAGTCGAAAACCAAGACTTCACATCATAATGAAGGGAACAGAAAAAAATAAGGCGACGGTTATGTTTTAATGTCACCAGACCCTGTCACATGTAAGGGCATCACACACTGAGCTGTCTGTTAAAATGGAAGATCAGCTGGGGTCCCAGGGAACTCGAGACATTTTAGCACCAAATGGGGCCTTGTAATTCACACTGAAAGAAGAGGCTCGCAGAGGGATCCGATGTTATTTCACTTCCAATACTAATCATTGACACAACCTCTTTGGTAGCACTTTGCAGGTCTTTTGTAAGTGGTTTCCTCCACCCTCCTCCAATCTGTGGGGTTCACCCTCCCAGTTAACTGAAAGCTTGAAGGTTAAAGCTAGAAGTCACTACCAGATGATTTCTCTTGCTGCACAATGGAAAAAACTGAGGCCAAGACTGGGGCAGACCCAAGATAGCCTCGAGCCCCAGTCTCCCAACAGTCATTCCTCATTCTGCAATCGTCGATGGCTCCCTATTGCCCACCAGTTGCTGAATCCAAAGCCCGTAGCCTGGATTTGCCTTTCTAACCTCATCTTCTGGCTTCTTCTTGGCCTCACCAGCAAAATGGCAAACAGAATGATGACATGCTGTGCCTTTCTGCCATTGCACTGTTCTGCCATCTGCTTTATCAGCCTGTATCTCTTTCCACCCACCCAAATCTTTCCACCTCTCAAGGATCACTGCCAGGTCTACCTCCTTTGAGAACCTTCTCAGACCCTCTTAAGACCCCCACTTCCCTGAATGTTCATTGTTGATCTCTCCAGCTCCCCAGGAATCTGTTTCCTCTCTCCTCATGTCTATAGTTGTACTTTCAATGTTCAAAAGTCAAATCCTCCTTTTATGCACTGGGTCACTTTGAGCCAGTGACCTCCCCTCTCTGGGCCTCAGTTTCCTTATCTCACAAATGGGGACAATGACAGCACCCACCTGCCAAAGGTTTTGGTGACATAAAGCTGGTAAAGTGCTGGACACAGGGCCCCCCGCATGGTGGTGAGGGCTCAGTGAAGAGCCCCAGCAGCCCCCGCCTGCCCCACCCAGGGGATCCTCGAGTGAGGCTGCACCAGGCACCACTGCCTAGCCAGCATCTGGGGCTGACTCCAAGCCAACCATTGGCTCATTTCCCAGATCTAGCAAAGCCTCCAGCAGTGTTCGCCCTTCTTGGGCTGGGCTGGCAGCCAAGGGTCCTAGGAGGGCTGTCTCAGGCCTGTTCTTCCTATCTCTGTACTCCAGTGTTGCCCCCATGCCAGCCCCAGAGGGATCTTTCTAACACAGCTTGATCGTGTCCCTCTTCTGCTCATACTCCCCCTATGTGTCCCCAGTGCCCTCTATGCCTCCAGCCCTGCCTTGGACCAATAGGACTGGGGCAACCCTGTTTGTCTTGAGCTCCCCTGACTGTAGCCTCCTTCAGGCCAGCCAAGGTCCCGGTGTTACCCAGCAAAGAGCCACCAAAACAAACAATAGGTTAAACGAAACATTGATTTAAAAAAAAAAAAAAAAAACAGACGTTCCAGGGGCACTCTGGGGGCCTGGGGAAGCAGGAATTTCATCCCCTTTTTCCCAGAAGAGGAAACTGAGGCTTTGAGATGTAAAGTCACCTGCTCAAAGGCTCCCAGCAGAGCTCAATTTAAATCTCAAACTCAGAGCTCTTATCCACTGTGCACTAGACTATCTTTGGGTAGGGGGGATGGGCCGAGGGTGGCTTCTATTTTCTCTTTGCTAATCTAAATTTGTTGCAGCAAGCTTACATGGCTCATGCAATTAAAAATAATTTAAAATAAATGTAGGTGCCTCACACCATTGAAAGAAATTTTAAATAAATGTAGGTGCTGCTGTCAGGGTTCCAACACGTGGGCAACACAACTGATCCTCAAGCAGTCAACCTCCTTATACACAGAGGTGCCATTAGGGGCTCAATAGAGACAGCCCCTTGCTGGGGCCACACAGCTATTTAGAGGCAAATCCTGGGGACTCTTACCCTTGGGAAGAAGGTAGACGTCAGGTGGCAAGGGGGTGCGGCCCCTTTAAGAAAACAAGTGCAATAAGAGGAGCCCCAGCTGGGGAGGGAGAAGGGAAGAAGCAGGGCCTGTTGCCAGGGGCAATCAGTTGCCTAGCAACAGGCTTCCTTTCTGCAAAGCTCAGGGCCTGCAACTGAGGAAGGGGCTTTCTGTCCTGGTCCTTCCTCCATTCTCCTGTTCACATATCCTCTGTGGCTCCTCATAAGCTTAGCCCTATAGGAGGAGTCTTGTGCCCTCTGCTAGCCATGCAGTGTCACATCTCTGGGTTTTTGTTAAGGCTGTTCCCTGTGCCTGGAATGCCTTACTGACATCCTGGAAAATCTAACTTTAAAGCCCACAACAAACATGACTATGTGTCCTGGCTTCTCCTCTGGGTGCCCCCGCAAGGTACTGCAGGGCTAGAGGTGTCTAGCTTGCTCTGTGTCCCCCAGATTGCAGACTCCTTGGGGTCAGAGCCAAGATGGAATCTCCCGGGAAGGCCCAGTATCCCCCAGAGTTGGGTGGGTGTGGAGTGCTGTGGCCAGGAGGGAGGATGTGAATGTATGAATGAGAACAGGTCTATCTCACTTGGCTGCCTTGCATCACAGTATGTGGTCCGCAGCCCAGAGGGAAGACTGGTAAGGGAGCCCTAGGAGTCAGGCCATGAAAATCCCCAACTCTCCAGATAAGAAAGATGTGGAAATCCCCTGGCTAGAATGACCCTGGATCCTGTGACCCTGGGTTTGAGCCCTGATGCTGCACTTTCTCAGTGGGCAACCTCAAGAGTCCTACTCTGAGCCTCAGTCTTCTTGTGGTTTGAACTGTGACTTTCCCAAGGTTACAAGGCCCATGAAGTCTAAGGGGTGTAAATTCAAATCCAGCCTGACTCTTCTCACTTTAACTTCTATCCCCTGCAGTCTCTGCACCTGCCCAAGACTCTGCTGATAAGCCACCAGGTATCCCAACCTCCATAAAAAGCCCCCCACCCCTTCCAGAAGCCCCCACCAAAATAAGTGTGGGTCTTACTTACCCAAAAATGCTCCCCAAAATATGACATCCTGATGGCCTTTGTGGAGACCCTTGCAGGCTCCTGTCTAGTGCCTATCTGAAGAGAGAGGCAAGTTTGAGCTGCAAAGTCCCAGTTGTCTTGGGCCTGAGGAAGGGAAAGTCCAGTTGTCCTCCCTGTGGAGGAGGGATAGAGAGGACGGAAGAGGAACAAAAAGCTCCAAGGCTGGGAGCATGCCCAGGCTCCTGAGATGATTCAGTCCTGGGCCTGAGATACCTTTAGTCTAGGAGGACAGAGCTGGATACAGATGCCCCCAGTTCTGTGGGGTCAGAGCTAGATTAGATAGAGGAATAGGGTTTGAAGGAAACTAGACTAGAGGAAGCAGCAAGGAAATTAGGGTTCTTAAGCATAAATAGGAGTTTGCTTTTCAGGGACACTACTGAATAAGCTTGAGCTTGGGCGGAAAAGTTCTGGGCCATTTTGCAGATGGGAAAACAGGTCTCCTAAGAGGAATAACTACTTGCCAAGGTCACACAGACAGGAATTGACAGTGGACTTGCACCCTGAGCCAGCTGAGTCCAGACCTGAGTACTCAGCTCCACACTGGGCAGCTCCTGTGGGAAAAAGTTCTGGTGAGAGGTAGACACTGGGACTGTGATTGGCCATATGGGTGTCAGGGTCCCTGAAGTGTCTCCATGGGCCCTTTGGAGGTCTCCTGAATCCCTCTACAATGATCCCTGTCTCATGCACACTCCTGGGATGGGGGGCTCACCCCTTACCATGGTGACTCAACTGGCACTGGTGCCCCATGAGTCCCAACCCTGTGCCCAGAAGCCAGTGTTCACCTGGTGTCTGAGTCACTGTCCAGCTCTGTGCCTCACCTTCCCCATCTGTAAAACAAGAGGGAATGGCTAGAAAGAGTCTTGCTGGGGGACCCCAGGACTCCCTGTAGAGGGGGTGGGCCAAGCCACCCGGCGATGGAGGGACACTTGGTGTCCTTGGCACGTCTTTGAGCCCGGGCTTGTCACTGGAGCCCATTGGCCTCATTCATAATTCATGACTCCACAGGCAGCTAAGCAGCAGCTGGAGCTCAAGAGGTGCAGTGGCGACAGGGACAGGGCTGGTGACCACAGGATGGGAAAACTCCCTGGGCCTCATCAGGAAAGGACCAAGCAAGGACTTTGGACTTTGGCTGCCCCTTGCTGAGCCTCATTTACCTAATCTTGAAAGTGAGTTTAACTTGATCTATTATCATCTAGCCCCCAGTTCCTTGACTTTACCCAGTACCCACCATGTGCCTGCATGGACAGGACAATGCCAGGATATGTGAGATGATTCAGCCCTGGGCCTGGTCCCTGAGGAGCCCCCAGTCTAGGGCAAAAAAACTGGACACTAACACCCTGGTCTGGCATGGTCAGGGCTGGGCCAAATAGAAGAACAAGCACTGGGGAAACCTGGATTAAAGGACAGGGCACAAGAATTGGGATTTTAAAGCATGACTAGGAGCTCACCAGGCAAAAACTTATTTGATTCGACAAATATTCCCAACTACCACCCCGTGCTGGGTGGTGCTGAGGCCCCTCAGAAACTTCTGTCACCAGTGCAGCCACTGTGAAAACTCAGTCTGGCAGGGGGCATGCTAGGCTGACATCCCAAGAAGGAAAAGCCTTAAATTTGCATCTTATTTCTTAGTTTCTGGCCATGACCTAGACACTGAACATCTAAATCCCTAAGAGCTATGCTGACTGACATAGGAACCACTAGCCTCATGTAGTGACTTAATTTTAAACTAAGTAACATTGAATGCAATTAATCCCCCCCAGTTCCTCCATTGTGCCAGCTGTGCTTCCAGGGCTCAGTAGCCAATGCGGCTGGTGGCCACCATATGGACAGCACAATTAGAATTCTGCTAGACAGTGCTGCTTTGGAGGATCCTAGGAGCCACCAAGTTCCCCAGGAAACAAGAATCTCGCTACTGTTTTACAACTCTGATTAGATTGCCCACCACGCTGACATACACTGAACACCAGTATGTATATGACACTGTGCCCAACTTCATCACAGGTCCCAGTTCATCCAACCTTCACGACCACACCACGGGGCACAATCCCAACTTTATAGATGAGGAAATTGAGGCACAGAGAGGTCACTCACTGTCCCCAGGTCACTTGATTTTGTCTCTGGCCTGTTTGCCAAAGGACTCCTGTTCAGAACCACTATAGGTGGCTCTGGGTCTCCGTGTCTACTCTATCGTCCAGCAACTGGCCCCACCACTCAGAGCCATAATAGGGGGCGAAGCCTGCCACTCTCCCCGCCCCTGCAGGCCTTGGCCTGGCCCAGGAAGTGACACCTGCTGTTTCTGAAACCCAGATGGCAGTGTGGCCTCCCTTCTGTTCCTGAGGGGGGTGGGAAGGGGCAATGGGGGCCTCCTGGCAAGGCTCGAACTCACCGAACAGGGCAGCAAGTGGGGCTAGACTTCGGTTAGACAGGGCAGGCGCCAGAGATAGCCAGGCAGCCCCTGCCACTTCCGCCAGCATCAAGCGGAGGCCCGTGGGCGTGGGGGACAGGAAGCTCACCAGCCCCGCCCACTGCCCAACCGCCACCTCACCTCCCCTACCAGAGCAGCACCCTTGGGACCTCTCTGGCATCTTATAGTCCATGGATGGATAAACTGAGGCCTCTGAACCTGTAACCCCCACCCCCAGACTGGGGCTATTATTACCCCACAAATCATAATCATGACACTTATGAAATAATAGAACCCACAAATAGAGTGCCAATCCTGGGTTATCCATATCTTACCATCCAGAGGTGGGCCAGTGATGCCTGCCTCATGGATGGGGAAACAGAGGATCAGAGAGGGGAGTCCACATACCCAAGGCTGTGTAGCTAATGAATGGCAGTACTGAGACTCGAGCCTAGGGCTGCATTAGGACTCTTCTGGGCCCGAGGCACTTTTGTCATCCTGGGCCCCTTGATCTACTGAGAAAAGATTTTAAACTATATTTTACAATTGCATTGGCATAAAGACAAATACATTAATATCATATACTAAAATGTTTTATTTGATTCCAAAGCTCATTTTTTTTTCCTTTTGATTTTAAAAGAAGTTAAAACATCTTCATAGATCCCAAAAAGTACTGTGCCCATGACACAGTGGTCATTGCATCTGATGGAAAAGTCAACTCTGCTTGAACCCAGGTCTCCCAGCCTCTATAGTACCAATGCAAAGCCCAGAGATAGACAGGGACTTGCCCAAGGTCACATAGCAGGTTGTCAGCTGACCAGGACTCCCTCATCCCCTGTTTGCTGGAAACAGGGAACAGAGTCTTCCCTGAGGATGTCTGACATGAGCCCTGGCACTACCTGGAGATGAATCCTGCCTCCCTAGCATCAATTTACCCAAATCCAAGGCTCTGCACCAAGTAGAGTATGAGAGCAGACCCAGGAGCGATAAAACAGGCCATAGAACACAGTCAGCAAGGAAGGCGGGGCTTGAGCTCCTGGCCTCCTGCTGGGTGACCTTGGGCTGCCCCTAACCCCTCTGGGCTTCCTGGGTCCTGTGAACCAGGATCTGACATTTTGCTTCAGTTTGAGCATAGTTGGGACAGTTTGGGGTTTTTCTCTTCTTTCCAGTGACCAGCCTCTTGGCCATGCTATTTCAATGGCCAGCTGTCATGCGCTTCCTCCCCTCCAGGCTTGGTCACCAGGGCTGTGACCATTACATGTCCTGGGTAGATTCTCGCAATGGCAGTTAGACACAGTATCTCATCTCGGCCATCATCCCAAATGGGGAAACCAAGGCACCAGCCCCATGTTACACAGCAACTGGGCCACTGAGTGGGCATCTGAGCTCAAACTTGGGTAGTTTTCCATCCTCCCCCACTGGTGCCCACCTCTTCATCACTTCATTTGGCAAATGCCTATTTAGCACTGTGTACCTGACTGCTGGGCTGACTCCCTTCCCTCCTCTCCTGGTCAGTTGTGACCCCATTTATGATCAGTAATATTGTAATTAATATTATACTGATTACATCTGTACTTACAGCATTCCCATCCTCCCACAGTCTCTTTTGATCTTCCAAGAGGATTCAACCCATTTCACAGAAAAACACACCAAGGTGCAGAGGAACAAAGCCATGTATAAGAGAACTGGATTTGAATCTGGGGGCATCAGACTCCCAGCCCAGCACTCATCCCTGTGCCCACTACAGGGATGGAGCTTCAAGGGAGAGGGGACGGGCTGGCCCGGCACTTCCCACTCCCTCCTGCCTAGGACCCAGCCCAGGCACTGGTGTGCTTCTGGCGTGGGTGATGGTATGTGGGTCAGGGTGTGCCCCAGGTGATCCCACTGGTGATACCAGGGTGATGGAGTCCCTGTTCCAACGACTGCAGCCTGGTAATATAATTTACTGTCTGACAGAGTAGCCCTTCCAGCAATGTCATAGTATGACCATCAACCCATTTTGCAGTGCAGCAAACTGAGGCTGAGGCCAACAAGGCATGTTGGGGGGTCTCCAATCCCCCCTTACTCTCTCACCCCAAACCACTGACATCTTAAGCAAAAGAGTGGGGTCAGGATCTGGCAAAAGATGGGGTGGGTGGGTTTCAGAATCTGTAGAATACAAGCTCTGAAGCCCACAATCCTATATTCAAAGGAGAAAACCAAGGCTCAGGGAGGTGCTGTCACCTGCCCAAGGTCACTAGTAAGGCAGGTCCATCCAGAGCAGCCTCCTTGTCCCTACTGCGACTGGGGCAGATGATTCCTAGGATCCAAGGTAGATGGAGAGGCTGCCCACCCCCCAACCCTCCTTAGTACTCCACCCGCAGCCAGCCTCTGGCAAGATCCTAATTTACCTCGATTTATTTTAATCCCTGGGAACAGATGCTTACTGCCCAACCCCCACTGAGGCAAGGACCACCCCCAAGTCTACTCCAGGTCCTTCCAGGCCTGGCCTGGCTAGTCTCCCACAGGCAAGGGACCCCACACTGACCCCTCCTCAGAATTCCAACCTTGGGGTTCTTGAAGAGGATGCGGGTGAAAAGCACCCCGCCCCATCTTTGTCGTAGGGACTGGGACAGGAAAGCCTAGAGGAGGGGCCCAGGGGACCACCAGCTCCTCTGCCAGGAGGATCAGGGTTCATAGAAGAGAAAAGGGGAAGGGGGGTTCCTTATCTCGGTGCTCGGAGGGGGTGGTCTGCAGGCCGAAGCTGGGAAGAGGGAAACTGGGGGTGGTCTCCACTTCGGCTGTCCTGGGTTTCAGGCTAGAGGGAGAGCGGTGCCCCCATCTTTCCAGCCTGGGAATCTAGACCCAGATTCAGGCTTAGAATAAAGGGACTTGGGGAGGGGTCTCGCGTCATAGCCGCCCTGTACGCTTCGGTTCTAGACCAGGAGACCAAGACTATGAGTGGGGTCCCTATTTCCTTCCGTGGATCCTTCATGATCAACAGGGAGAGACTGGGGCGCCCACCACGCAGCCCCCCACCGCCTGTTTGCCAATCCCCAAGGCTCACCGAGCCTTTGCCCCTCGTGGCCACCAGGACTACGGTGCTCGGTGCGCCTGGGGGACCGTGCTGGCCAGAGGATAGTGGGAAGTCGGGGGACAGCACTCACCTCCCGACCTCTGCCGAGCCCCGCGCCAGCCGCCACCTGAGGCTCGGTCGCTGACACCCGAGCCAGCCCCGCCCCTCCCTCCGCGGCTGCGGCGCGGCCGCCGGGTGGCCCCGCCCCAGAGGCGTGGCCAAGAGAGGCTCCGCCACCAGGAAGGCACTTGGAGGCAGGGGCGGACTCTGAGTCGGCGCAGCCAGCCGTAGGGCTATGTATGCGGCCTCCGCCAGCCCCGTGCGCTGATTGGCTGATCCGGAGAAGAGGCTCCTTTTTATCTCACCCCCCCTGCAACCACCTGCAGGTCATTTGCATAATTTAAAGCGACACGCAGCGCTCCTTCCACCTGAGATCCTTTGGGTGGGGGAAGGAACTACCAGTTTATTGAGTGCCCACAGTATGCCAGGCACTGAATAGGACTCATTTTATGCCCCCCACAAGCCTGTGAGCGGGACATTATTAATCCTTATTTTACAGATAGAGAAACTGAGGCTCAGAGAAGGCAAGAACTTGTCTGGAAGCCACACAGCAAGTCAGCAATCTTATGAGGGCAGCCCTAAGTTTTGGCCCCAGGGGTGGTGAAAACCATCCCCAAGAATGCTGTCATGTCACAAATCTGAAGGGCTCCTGCCTCTCTCACCTGCGTGCTCATAAAATGAGATTTAGACAGTGCTTGCCGGTACCCCATTCAACCTTCCAATTCAATACCCCACTGATCTACCTGCCCCAGGCCTTCTCCTTCATCCACCAGCCTCCCCAAAGGCCTAGGAGTCCTTGAGAGTCTACTCCTCCTTTCATCATTTACACTAGTCCTGCTGGCCCTGTGTCTCAGAAACGGCCTCAATTTGCCCATTTTCCTGTACCCTGCAAGTGGCTCTGGGTACAGGCCCAGTATTCTCCAGCCAGGATGCTGTTTCTGCTTCCTACATGTGCCTCTTTTTGCCTCTACCCCTGCTTCCCCATGGCAACCATCTTTAAATATTTTATTTTAGAACAGTTTTCCATTTACAGAATTATTGCAAAGAGGGTATGAAGAATTCCTGTGTATCTCACACCCAGTTTCCCTGTTATTAACATCTTATATTAGTTGGTATATTTGTCACAACTACTGAACCAATAGTTGAGACATTATTATTAACTGAAGTCCAGAGTTTATTTAGATTTCCTCAGTTTTCCCTAGTGTCCTTTTTCTGTCCCAGGATCCCATGTGACATATAGTTACTATGTCTCCTTAGGCTCCTCTGGGCTGAGACGTTTTCTTAGACTTTCTTGGTTTTGATGACCTTGACAGTTTTGAAAAGAACTGGTAAGGTGTTTTGTAGGATGGCCCACAATTGGGATATTAAAATACATATATTGAAACATATTTGACATATTGTGAAAATTTAAGGTGTATAACATGTTGATTTGCTACATTTATATATTATAATATGATTTCCACAGTTGAGATTTGTGTGGTGTTTTTCTCATGGTTGGACTATAGTGATGGATGTGGGGAGGAGGACCACAGAGGTGAAGCTTCTCATCACACTGCAACTAGGACACATGCCATTGACATGACTTTTCACTGTGATGTTGACCTTGATCACCTGGCTGAGCTGGTGGCTGTCAGGTGTCTCCTCTGTAAAGCTTCTTTTCCCCCTTTCCAGGCTGTCCTCTTTGGAAGGAAGTCACTACAGCCCACTCCTGAGGGTAGGGAGTCCCACTTCCCCTCCTTGAGGGCAGAACATCTGCATAAATTATTTGGGATTTATCAGTATGGATCTTTATTTTACACTTTGGGTTATAATCCAATACCACCTTATTGATTTTCTTGCTCAGATTGTTCCAGCTTTGGCTGCTGGGAGCTCGTTTGGTTGCCTCTCATGTCCCTTTGACATGCCTCCATTGCATACTTGACTTTTTTATTTTAACGTTTCCTTACTTTGTCACTACAAGATGCTCCAAGCTCAACCATTTCCCGCACCAGGCCCAAAATCAGCCTTTTCTCCAGGGAGCAGCCTCAGTGCCTTTCACTGGAGAATGGTGTTAGAAATCAAGACTGGACCAGTAGGGGTGCTCATTGCTACTGGGATATCGCTGCTTCCAGGCCCTCTCAGCTGACAGAGCAAGGATATATATGTGTGTATACTAACCTGTGTATGTACATAGATTTATGAATATTTCCATATGTAACTGTCTGTATATTAAGTTGTGAGTCTGTACATGAGTTCATGCAGATGTCTCTACATCTATTCCCTTATAAAGTGAATCGATCTAGCCTCCTTTCCTTGCCTATCTGTAACCTCCCATTGAAACAGTGAGAAACCTGCCTCCTACCATTCACCCTCCATTTGCTTCACTGTCCCATTCCAGGTGCATGGAGAGCAGGAGAGCAGCTTTCAGAGGTTAACTCAAACCCATAGGGGGGTTTTCAAACAAAAACCCCTCACCTGCTTCTCCAGCTCTAAATCCTTCCCTGACTGCTCAGCACCCTCAGTCAAGACCCTAGCCTCCTTCCCAAAGCCCTCCAGGCCTGTGCAATCTGAGCCTGTGCAGTCTGGCCCTGCCCCCATGGCTTGCAGTAGGAACAAATCAGCCCTACCCTAGGGCCTTTGCTTCTGCTGTTCCAGCTGCCTGGAGCACTCCTCCCAGCTCCACATCTGACTGGTAACTTAGCTCTCAGATCCCACCTGGAAACCCTGGTCTGAGCAGACTCCTTAGGGCTGGGTGTTGTGTCAGGCTTGGCCCCCTTCCCTAACAGGTTGGGAGCTCTTTGGGGGACTGTGGTAACACTCATACCAGCCAGGTGGGGTCTGAACTGCATTCTACTCCTCACGCCCACCTACCTTAAGCATGGGCCAGGGGCAAGGTGGCAAAGGGGGAGATGATTGTTGTTTTACAGACAGGGGGGCTGTGGCTTGTGGACAAGAAGATACTCTCTGAAGTTATATAGTGAAGACATGTCAGAGGCAGGACTTGACCCAGGCACACTGATGTCAAAACTCTCGCCAGCCCTGATCTTGGATCCCAAAAGATGCTGTGGGGATGGGGAGGACAGAATGCAGAACAGGCCTATATGGGGTGGCTGGGGCTAAGCAAGCCAGGGAAGGAAACTCAGGGGTCCCAGTCAAACTAATACAATCCAAGGCCACGTCACCTGGAGGTTCACAGGGCAATTTTCTTATTTCCGAGATGGGAGTGGAGTACCCAGAGAGGTTAAGTAACATTCTCAAGATTGCCCAGCTGTGCTGCCAAGCTGGGACATATCCTGAGCACCTACAGTGTGTCAGGCACGTAAAATCACATATTGTGTGTAGGCAGGTGCCAATCATGTTCTGTCTAAGCAGCAATCCAGGCTACAGACTAGAAGGAAACACGAGAGGGTGCACAGGGTGGCATTTTAAAGGAAGTGGGTCAGGAAGAGCCAGAGGAGTGCCCAGGCTGGGGGTGGGAGTTGGGGTGAGATCAGAGGGAGAGCAGAGAGGGCTTCCTGGAGGAAGGGCCCTAGGAGCTGGGGCTTAGAAGATGAAGGGTTATTGTGTTGCTTTTCCCAGGAGAGGTCACCCCTCCTTTCCTCATCACTGCCTCCCAAGAGCCCACATCTTCCCAGGAAAGTGCCTCAGCCATGCCCACCAGGGATCATGCCCCTAGCCCCACATCCTCCCCCTCTCCATCTCTCAACTCTGTGTTCCAAATCTGGACTTATCACTGCTCCTCAGCCTGGCCCCACCCTCAGCCCCAAGAAGGGGAACTTGCAACTGCTCAGTGGGGTGTGCAGGCAGCTGTAGGACCCACGGCCTCCTCCCCTTGTTCCGGGAGCTTGTTATCAAGTCTCCTCTCAGTTCCTCTGCCTCTGTGGGTCCTCCCCAGGCATGCTCTCCCGCTTCCCCTAACTTTACTTGATCCTTTCCATCTGCATCCCTGGGCAGTGTAGGGGCCTCCATTCCAACACCCTGAAAAAACCCCTCCCCCGGGGTTTGTGGTTGCCTGTGTCTGCCTTGCCCACTTGACAGTTTGCCTTGTGCGGTCAGCATTTGATGACTGACAACTGACTGGATGGTAGCATTTCAGGCAGAGGACACCACGGGTACAAAGGCATGGAGGCAGGATCTGGATGTTGAATTAACACTGAGAAATCCTAGGCAGTTGTGGCTCTGGCTCTGCAGAGGGTGAGTATTGGCGAGGGGCTGCCCATGCACAGGCAGTGCAGACCGTGGGTGCCTGGGCCAAGGTCATATATCTGGCTCCTGACTCTTGTGCAGGCCCAGGGCCCCCAGGTGCTTTGCTGCTGCAGGGATATTTTTAGTGGCTGCTTCTGCAGCAGCTGGGCCAGACAGCTGTCAGGAGAGATTGGAGAGAGGGAAGAAGACCAGACAGAGGACAGAGAAAGGAAGAGGGGTGGGGGTGGGAGGGACTCCAGGCTATGAGCTATTCTATTACGTAGATGGGAGAGGGTCAGTATAAAGTTTTACTGGAATGCAGCCACTTTCACCTGTTCAGCTACAACAGCAGAGTTTAGTGGTCTGAAGAGACTGTACAGCCCACGACAAAAAAAATTCTTAAGAAAACATCTGCCAACCCTTAGTCAGGGCAAAATTCTCTTTGGGGGGGGAGTTGTCGGTGGTAATTAGTTGATTTTCACTATTTCTGATTTCTCTCCTTCCAGGTACAAGGGAAGAGCTTTCTGCCTCTCAGCTCCTGAATTAGGCGGTCATGTGACTTGCTTTAGTCAGTGAAATGCTTCGTAGTGGAAGCCCTTAGGAGTTGGTGCCTGACTGGCTGCCATGTGTCCCCGTCCTCTGTCTGGATACCTGATTTTCTAGGTGGTGGAAATTCTATCAAGCTGGCACGCTGAGTGTAGGTGAGGAGAAACACAGCAGCATCAGAAATGTAAAGAGCAGGGAAATATCCACCAAGTATTTAGGGCAAAAACTCAGACTCCACTCCCCAACCCCAGCTTCTTAAAATAAAAATACCGAGTAGAGCTCTCCATGCCAGCCACTGGCCCTCTGACTCTGATCCCTATCTGCTAAGGACTGACTTGTGTCTCCCCCCACAAAAATCCTATGTTGAAGTCCAAATCCCCAATAGGATGATGTTAGGAGTTAGGGCCTTTGGGAGATCATTAGGGTTTGATGAGGCCACGAGGATGGAGCCTTCATGGTGCGATTAATGCCTCTGTAAGGGACTCAGGAGAATTTGCTCTCCGTGTCCCTGCCACCCTGGCCATGTGAGGGCACAAGAAAGCAGCTGTCTACAAGCCAGGAAGAGGCCTTCACTAGAACCCCACCATTCTGGCATGCTGATTTCAGACTTCTAGCCTCCGAAATCATAAAAATTAAGTTTGTTGTTTAAGCTGCCCCATCTGCGGTAACATTACAGCAGCCTGAACAAAGACATTGATTCAGAGCCTCAGGAAGGAGTCTGTACCATGAAATCCTACACAGCCACACACAGTGTGCTGACCACCTCAGAACATCCGATGATGAGTATGTCCTGGGGCTGCTGTCACAAAGTATCACAAACTGAAGGGCCTAGAACAACAGGTGTGGGCAGTTAGTTCTTTCAGGAGGTTCTAGGGGAGGAGCCTTCCTCACATCTTCCAGCTTCTGGGGGTGCCAGTGTTCCTTCACTGACAGCTGCATCACTCCAATCTGTGCCTCCATCTGCACAGCCTTCTGGTATAGGTCCGTCTCCCCTTCTGTCTCTTACAAGGACACTTGTCATTGGATTGAGGGCCAATCCAAGATGATCTCATCTTGAGATCCTTCACTAAATTACGTCTGCAAAGGCCCTTTTTCCACATCCAGTCACATTCACAGGCATCAGGGATCAGGACTTGGGTGTATTTTTTGGGGTCACTTTCAACCCTGTACGGATGGCATCTTAGCTAAAATTTTATCTAGGAGTTTCTGTATGTGCAGTGGTCGGGGTAGGGGCTCGTCAGGAAATTTGTTTGTACCCTTTGGGTTTCAGATTCCTCCTTCCTGCAGCTGTGACTTTCCTGGTATGAGTATCAAATTTCTCCAGGAACAGAGAGCAGCTTTTGTTTTACGACTTTGGAGCAGAGACTGAGATTCAAATCTCACCTCAGCCATTGACCAGTCTGTATGGCAATGGTCTGCCAGCTGCCTTCCCTGTCTGTAAAATGGGCCCCTCACAGTGTCCAGGTTGGGCTGGAGGGCCAAGGGCCACTGGCAGTGATCACTGCTGGAGAGGCATGCCCTCTCCTGGGCCTCAGTTTTCCCATCTGCACCATGGAGGCCAGAGCATACCTGACCTGGAGCCCACACAGTGGCGATGACTGTCCCAGATGCCACCAAGTCTCCTGTTAACAGAAGGAACCGAGGCCACAGCTGAGTGGGGCACTTGATTTATTTCTGATGCAGTGACTCTCAGACAGTGGCAGATTAGGTTTGAGGGGTGAGGGTCAGGATGGGGGTGATGTGGGGCTAGAATTCCACCTTGCAGGCAGGGAAGGCCTCGTCCTGCATGGACACTGTGCTGTTACTGCCCAGCACCGTGATGCCCAGAGCCTGGTGCTGGGCATGTGTCTCCTCATACCACTCATGCATGGCCACTGAGTCGAAGGTGGGGATCAGGGTCACCTGTGGGCAGGAAAGATGGACAGAAAATGAGGGTGAGAGTACCCTCTGCCCTCCTGGCTCAGGCCCTTGGCAGCCAAAGCCCTTCTTCTCTAATCCCATGTGCTCTGCTTCCCTCATTTCTTGCCTGGATGTTTGCAGCCAGCAGCCAGTACGTCCCTGAAGTCTCTTCTGTTCTTCACAGCACCCAAAGGACACTCTTACAACCCAGTATACCAGGCCATTACTCTGTGAATCCCTCTCTATACCTCCCACTAGTGGCTCATCTGGGCCTCCTTCCAGATCCTTGGACATACCAGGCTCGCTCCCACCCAGGCCTTTGCCCATGTTGTGCCCTGTGCCCACTCTCCCTCCCAGTTACTTTGTAAGTTGTGTGCAAAGCTCAGGGGGTCACACACTTATGCCCTGAGCGGGCAGCCAGATATCTAGAAGTTCCTCCCTTTACCCACACTTGCCTCATCCTTCAAGGCTGTTTCAAGGCTTCCTTTGGGGACAACCTCAGCCCTCTTTCCTAACTATGTAGATGCTGTGCCCATCCCCCCTCTCCCCACCCCCTGTCAATCCTCTCGGCCAGTTCTCATGATAGTGGGGTGGTTGGGAGCCAGGGGTTAGGGGAGGTGATCAAATCAGCCACATACTGTGTCCTTACCCAGGTTGCTACAAATGGATGAGAAAAAGAACATGACAGGAACAGCATCCTGAGAATGGTGGGGGAGGGAACTCCTGCATTTGCCCTCCTTCCTTTCCTTATGGCCTTGGGGATGCAGCTGAGTCTTTCTGAGCTCCATTCCCTCCTCTGTGTGGTTCAACAGGAAGACACAAGAAGGTGCTGACCCCGCCCTGTGCTAAAACTGTCTGGGGCCCTGGGGTGGTCACATACCTGGAGGTCCCGGTCCCATTTCTGCTTGCTGGCCAGCAGTGCATCCAGGACGGCCCGCATGCCCTCTTCTTTGTGCTGGTCCTGGCCACTGATGACATAGCAGAGTGCGCGCACCCGCCGGAAGAACTCCTCATCTACCAGGCAGGCGCTGTGCCCACTAGGCAGGTAGGCCAGGTCAAGGTAGATTGGGGAACCAAGTGTGGCCTCCAACCCACCCAGCCGGCTACCAGCTGATCCTGTGGGCCAGAAGGATGGGATCAGTTTTGAGCTCCTGGGACTGAGAAGGGGCTGAGACTCAGGGCCTGGGATGAGGCTTCCAGTGGCTCCCTTCTCAGCATGAGGCCTGATCTCACTGTTTTATGCCCACCCTGGCATGAACTGCAAACATCCCAGGCTGCCTCCTCATGCCTGATCATTCCCTGGACACAAATATCCTCAGGGCCAGAAGGAGGAGGCAATCGTGGAGTGCTTCCTGAAAGGGAGCAGGGTGGGGGCGGTTTTGGACACTTGAGTCCTGAAAGCAACTGGTGTCTGAAACACTCTGCTGCTACTGCAACATTTACCTGTTCAATTACTCAAGGGGTATTTATCGAGCCCTCCTGGGCATCGGGTCCTGTGAACATGGCAGTGACCAAGACAGACAAAAATCCCTGCCCACCAGGGTGACAGAGAAGCCAGAGCTAGTGTGGGAGGCACTGAATTGCAAGGAGTCTCAGGATGGGGTGGCCTGGATGGAGCTGGGGCAGCTGCGCTTGGGGCTTTGTCTACAGCCCTGAACCCAGAGCCTGTATGAGGGGATGAGGCAGCCACTTCAGTGTGAGTGAACTCATAATCACTTCACTGAGGTCTTGGGTACAGGAAACCTGCCAGACATTTGGCATCTTATGATCATAAACACTGCCCAGTTCAGGGTGTGGGCCCAGAGGGCAGTGGAAGCATTTGCAGAATAAATGAAACCCCTAGCTTTGGGCAAGTGGTGTTCCCTCACTCAAAACCGGGGACTGTGGCTGCAAGGATCCTGCACAGAGACTTAGGAAGAGAAAGCTACTGTGGCTATGGAGAGAACAAGGGAGACAGGAATGGCAGAGGGGAAAGAGCAAAGAGGAGATGTGGGGAATCATGGGCAGGATGGGAGTAAGAGAAGGGCCAGCAAGCTATAGCCCACAGGCTAAATACCACCTGCTTTTATAAAGACAGTTTTATTGGACTACCCATTCAGTTATTTACTGAGATGCTTTTGTGCTACCAAAGCCAAGTTGAGTTTGGGACAGAGACAGTCCAGCCTGTAAAGGTGAAAAGTTTACCCTTCGGCCCTTTAAAACAGTTTGCTGACATAGCATGGAGGGTCAGAACCCTGAATGGTCAAAACTGAGGCCTCTACAAAGAGGCCAAACACCTGGCAGACAGAGCCTCAGATGATCCCCAACCTCCAGGTGCCAGCCCTTCCCATGGGCTCAGGGGGGCCACCCTCTCTCTGCAACTGTGCTGGGAATCCCTGACTAGCCAAAGGTCACAGAGGCCCATAAGATGCCTCCCTTGGAATCTGTTCAAGAAAGACAAGAGATGGTAGCTCATGTGGGCACTGAAGCTCATCAAGAGACCGGGGTTGGCCAGGAGCCAAAGATAGGCCACAAAGGGAGAGAAGCCAGAGATACCCATCAGCTCCTGGAGGGCAGGGCTACCCTGGGCACCTGGAATAGGGCCCAACCCACAAGCAAATGCTCAGTAAACATAAGCTACAATTATACTGTTGTCACTGTCATTGCTTTCTCACCAGCCCTCCCTAAGTAATTCTATGCCATGCTAACCAATGCAGTGGTCACCAAGCACTGCAACATGGTGTGAGCTGACAGGAGCTGGGGGTGTCAAACACATGCCAGGCTCCCAAAACTTAGTATGGAAAAGAAAAGGGGCTCTAATAATCTTTTATGTTGATTACATGTTTAAGTACCACCTTGATATAGCAGTATGCCAGAAAGTTAACAAAGCAGGAGGATTCGGCAGTAGGAAGCACTGCTCCCCACCTACAGGACAATTGTATTGCAGACCCTTCCTCTCAAGTTAAAGTGACTTATGTAGGATTTAAAGGACCGCACATTTCTTCTTGTTTCTTCCCTTCTGGAGCCAGGTATTTAAGGACTAAGATATTCAGAAGCAACTACATACACAGGAGAATTTAGAAAGTCACTACACATGCCCAGAGAAAAGACCTGGGAACACCTTACATTTACACCTCAAGACTGATCTCTGGCACAGAGACAGCTCACAATAATTAAACATCCAAAAGCCACAGCAAACCCTGGGGAAAGAGGAAATTTGGATTGTCAGTTACGACATTATTACATTCGAATGTCCAGTTTTAAAAAAAAATCACAAGGTACATAAAGAAATAGGAAAGTACAGACCATCCAAAAGAAAAAATAAATCTACAAAACCTGTCCCTGACAAACACCAGATGGTAGACTTACTAGACAAAGAAGTGAGAGAGAAAGGGGTAGAAATAATATTTAAAGAAACAAAAACTCAAGATTTCCCATATCTGATTAAAAACATGAATATAAACATCCAAGGTGCTTAATAAACTCCAAGTAGGATGAACTCTGAGACCCACACTGAGATACATTATACTCAAACTGTTAAAAGCAAAGACAAAGAGAATCTTGAGAGAAAGTGGTGCTAAAGGGGAAGTTTATACCAAAAATTATATTTAAGAAGCTTTTATTTAAAAAGAATATCTCCAATCAATGACCTAACTTCCCAACAAACTAACCCAGTTCTTAAGAAACTAGAAAAAGAAGAACGAAAGTAAATCTAAAGCTAGCAAAAGGAAGAAAATAAAGATTGGAACAGAGATCAATAAAAATAGAGAACAGAAAAACAACACAGAAGCAATGTTGGTTCTTTAAAAAAAATTAACAAAATCGACAACTCTTTAGCTAGACTGACTAAGAAAAAAGACTCAAATTAGTAAGATCAAAAATGATGAACAGAATAAAGAGCCCAGAAATAAAGACTCATATATAAGATCAAATGATTTTTGACAAGGGTACCAAGACCATTCAATGGGGGAAAGAAGAGTCTTTTCAACAATGGTGCTGGAAAACCTGGATATCCACATGCAACAGAATGAAGTTGAACCTTTATTTAGCACCTTATTCACAAATTAACCCAAAATTGATCAAAGAGCAAAATTTGAGAGCTAAAACTATAAAACTCTTAGAAGAAAACATAAGGCAAAAGCTTCATGACACTGGATTTGACAATGCTTTACCGGATGTGACACCAAAACAAAGGCAACAAAAGAAAAAAGACAAATTGAACTTTGTTTAAAAAAAGTAAAAACTGTTGTGCATCGAAGGACACTATCACCAACAGAGTAAAAAGGTAATTCACAGAATGGGAGTAAATATCTTACAAATCATATATCTGATAGGGGATCCATATCCAGAATACAGGGAATTCTCACAACCCAACAACAACAAAAAAAACAAACAACCCAACTCAAAAATGGGTAAAGGACTTAAGTAGACATTTCTCCAAAGCAGACACAGAAACTGCCAACAAACAAATGAAAAGATGCTCAACATCACTAATCATCAGAGAAATGCAAATCAAAGCCAAAAGACACCACTTCATACTCATCAGGATGGCTACCATCAAAAACCAAACAAATAAACAAAGTGTTGATGAGGATGCGGAGAAACTGAAACCCTTGTGTACTGTTGGTGGGGATGTTCAATGGTGCAGCTGCTATGGAAAATAATATAGAGGTTCCTCAAAAAATTAAACATAAAATTACATGATCCAGCAATTCCACTTCTGGGTATTTATCCGAAAGAATTAAAAGTAGGGTCTCAAAGGGATGTTTGTATGTCCATGTTCATAGCAGCATTACTTATAGCAGCCAAAAGTAGAAGCAACCCAAATGTCCATGGTTGGACGAACAAACAACATGTGGTCTATCCATACAATGGAATATTATTCAGCCTTAAAAAGGAAATTCTGACACCTGCTACAACATGGATTAACCATGAGGACATTATGCTAACTGAAATAAGACAGTCGCCAAAAGGACAAATGCTGTATGATCTCACTTATATGAGGTCCCTAGAGGAATCAGATTAATAAGAGACAGAAAGTAGAGGGGTGAGTGCCAGGGGCTGAGGGGTGGGGGATGGGAGTTAGTGCTTAATGGAAACAGAGTGTCAGTTTTGCAAGATGAAAGAAGTCTGGAAATGAATGGTAGTGATTGCTGCACAACAATACGAACGTACTTAATGTCACTAAACCGGACACTTAAAAATGGTTAAGATGGTAAATTTCATGTTATGCATATTTCATCACAATTAAGGAATATTAGAAGAAAAGGTTAACAAAGCAGGTCATAGACTGCTATCCTCAGAAAGGCCTGCTTACAGGTTGGCCCGGGGCTGGCATCTGGGAACTGAGATTTCAGAAGGGCTCTCACTGTTCTGTAAACAATAAGGGTGGCTCTCTAAGCCTACACCATTCATATGGCAATGTGGCTTAAGCTGAACACTGGCTTTCCCTTTTCTGAGGAGTCTGGAACTGTGGAATGAGCCAGGCAGAGGTGCCAATGTGACCAGCCCCCAAAAGAAACCCTGAGGCTGAGTCTCTAACGGGCCTCCCCAGTGGAGGCCACTTCTGTGTGATCACAGCTTGTTGCTCCAAAATTAAACGTGGTATGACTCCACTGGGAGAGAACTCTAGAAGCTTGTGCCTGGTTCCCTGGGGATATCGTGTCCTCTATCCTGTGTTGTTCCTCACTTGCCTACCCCCATCCTTTTGTTCTCATACATCGCAGCCAAGAGAGTACAACTATATGCTGGGTCCTCCTAACCAATTATCAACCTGAGCCTGGTCTTAGGAACCTTGACACAGATGGTTAGGTCAAATATACTACTAACTTCACCTGTTTCTTTCCACTCACTATGGCTACTAGCAAACCCAGGACGACAGATACACTCATTGTATGTTTCTGCTGACAGTACTGATTGAGCAACTCAGAATTCCAAGTGCTTAAACAGTGAGGCCAGAGCTTACATTTTATAGGAGAAACTGAGGCCCTTAGAGGGTGGCAGGCATGGCTAAGGAAGGCCACACAGCATTAGGGCAGAAGGACTTGGGCTGGTAACCCACTACAAGATTTCAGGCCCGTTACTTACCAGATGGACCCCGAGTAGTTGTCTTGGGGACCGAGGACTTCCTGGATAGAGGTGCCCGACCTCCCTTGTCACTGGGCTCACTCCGAGTGCTGAGTGGTCGACTGGTTCGGTCTCCACTGGCAAGCCCCTTGGCCTTGGCAGCGCTCACTGAAGTGGCTTTTGGGGCAGTGGTTCCAGGGGTGGTGCGGACCAGGGACTTGCGGGTACGGCTGAGGCCCTCTGTCAGACGGGCCTGTCCAGGGGGCAGCAGCTCGGGGTCCACCATGCAGATGTTGGGGGGGGTAGGCAGTGGTGGGGGGACCTTGAGAGAGTCAGGCAGCGGATTGCGGCGAGAGACCCCAAAGCCCTCTGTGTCCTCATCTGAGTCTGCAGTGCCTGGGGCGGCAGGCAAGGGGTCTGAGTCAGACAGCGTTGGTAGGGACTCACTGACAGATGTGGGTGGTGTTTCTTCAGCTCCTATGGCACCTGCCCGCTCCTGGGACCGGGCACTGCTGTCATTGGAGCTGCCGGGAGATGTGGGAGCTAGTGCATTGGGCACAGCCTTGCGGTGCTCAAACTCACAGGGAGACACGAGGCACAGGTCCACATCGTGTGGGGAGGCTGAGCGCTGCACCCGAGGGGCTCGAAGTGGGAGACTCAGCCCAGCCTCACTCATGGGAGCAGGAGGAGGTGGCAATACCTGCTCAAAGGAAACAGACAGGGACTCATCCACCTCTGTGGAGTGTGGGGAGCCCACTTCAGCTGGCAGGGAGGGCGTGGTCACTGTGGGGGAGGCATCAGGCCCGGCCTCTCCACCCCGCAGTGGGCTCAGTGACAGCCTCCTGCTGCCCTCAGCCGGGCCCTGGAAGGCTCCAGTGGGCGAGGGGGTACATGGCAGGGGAGTGCCAGTGGACACCTGCTGCTCTTGTGTCTTCTCTTCTAGTTTGCCACTGTCCTCCCTGGCAGGGCTCAGCCCTAGCTCCACACTGCTTCGCCGGCTGGGTGTGGCCACCAGCTGGGGTGCTGGGGAGCTGCTGGCCTCCATGGGGGGGTTGTCCTCTCTGCAGCGGAAGCTGGGGGGGCTTTGGGGCCCATTCTCCACCAATGGGACACCTGGGCGGGGGGTGTTGGGTGCTCTTCGGGGCTTGGGAGCCGTCTGGGCACCTGCCTTCTTGCCACTGACCACAGCGGAAGCTGCCCGGCGCACCTCCCGGGGCTGAGTCCGAGGCATGCTTGGCTTGGAGTCCTTCTTCACCTCCTGGGGGGGCCTAGATTCTTTCTCAGCCCTGCGAGGGGCCTCAGCCCGTGGCCGCTCCTTCCGGGCCACCCCAGGGCGCTCCTGGGCAGGCCTGGCAGGCACCGTAGTCCGGCCTTCTCTCTTTGAGCTGTCCCGGGAGCCCACGCTTTCTTTGCTCTCAGCACGCTGAGGCCCTGCCAGATCTTGGGGGGTCACCACAGGCTCTCGCAAGAACCTCAAGTGCTGCAGGCGGACCAGGCCATCCAGCAGACGGGCAGGTGGAGTACAGCCAGGAAAGAGCACACGTACCACCTTCTCAGTGGGGCCTGCAGGGTGCCACACCAGCAGGGCGCACACAGAAGCCAAAGTGCGCTCAGCACTGGCTGAGGGTGGGTGCAGCACATACATGTCCAGCCGACCAACACCCATCTTCTGGAAGAGCACAGTGGGCTCAGCTGGCAGCAGCCCTCGGCTCAGGGACAGGGGCGTGATGCCCAGCTGAGCCAGTAGACTCCGGGCCAGCTCTGCCTCATCCTCGCCGCGCACCAGACGCGAGGCAACCCCATGGGCATTGAGGAACACAACGCCAAGGCTAGGTGAGACCAGCCTTCGCAGCCTGTCATCCTCGGAGCCCACACCGGCTGCCGCCTCCTCATGTTCTGCCAGCTTGCGCCGCAGCAGACTGTTGAGACCTGGGAGGCTATCAGCACCTGCATGAGTCACCAGCACGGCGTCTACCCTGTCCAGGTGCCGCACCAGCTTCCAGAAGCTTGACTTAGGGTTCGAGCCTCCATTGACCAGCATGGTGAAGCCATTGACGGCGAAAAAGGCGGCATCCCCGAGGCCACCAGGGAAGATGTAGCAGCAGGGCCGGGCAAGCCTTAGGAAGCCCACAGATGCTGGTGGCTCAAGCAGCTCAAAGGGGGATGGCAGCTCCAGTGACTCGGCTACATACTCCAGGAACTCACGCAGGCCCTCAGAGACTGGCCGCTGCACCGGTGGGTTCAGCTGCAGCCGGAGCCCACCCTGGAGGCAGGTAACTTCAGGTGTTATTTGGGCCCAGTTGCCAAAGGATGGGCAGGAGATGGTGAGCTTGGGCTGGTCGGCAGGTGGGGGTGCAGAAGCCAGGAGATCCTGGATCTACAGTGGGGGAGGTGAAATATGGTTAAGGGGCTACCTGGAGCCAGGCCAACACTCATCCCCTTAGGAAAACTGGGCAAGGACACCCCTGTCCTGCCTCCTGGGGCTGAAAGGGTGGTCCCTTGTCACCTTCAGGACAAAAGCCAAGCCCTCTCCCAGCCCTGCCTCGCCCTATGTTCCTCTCCCTCAGACCCTCCTTCTCTCACTCTCCTTGCCCCAGGGCATTTGCACTTGCTGTTACCCCCTCTTCAAGCACAGCTCCCTCCAGGGGGCCCTTCCCTGTCTCCTCACTGGCTCTTCTCTCACCATCATTACATCACTCACTACAATGTGAACACGTGGTTTCCAAAGTTTTTGCTCATCTGCCCCACCCAGATCAGGAACTCTAGAAGGGACGCAGTCCAGCTCTATTCCAGCTCGCCCCTGGTATCTGGTGTGGCACTTGGGGCCTCTGGGATGTCTGCTGATTGATCCACAGGCCTAACCTTGAACCACAACTGTAGTAGGCAATGAGACTGGGCTTTGACAATAGAAGGACATGTGTCACCACCATCCTTCCACAGAGGAGGAGGGAATGGGGCTCCAGGAGACAGCAGGTCATTGGGGCCACATGACCAGGACTCAGAGCCAGGGGAAGCAGGATGGGGAGGAGGCAGCTTACCTCTTTGTCCCCCAGGACCTGGAGGAAGTGACGAGGTGAGAAGCCTCCGGTTTGGAGCAGTAGCTCCCCTGTCTCCTCCAGGCAGGGCCCGGCCAGCACCACTAGCTTGTGAGGGGCAGGGTCCAGCAGAAGGTTCCGGAGCTGAGGAAGGGGTAAAGTGTTAAAGGCCCTATTCTGCACAGTGACCTAACAACCCCAAATTTACATATAGCCACCCCCCTCCTGTCCCTACCCCACAGCCAGAAAGGTAGCCTCTGGGCCTCCTGCTGGGCCCTGCCTGCCCCCCTCCAAACTCTTGCTCATCCTACAAAGCCTGCCTCCAGGGCTCCCTCAACCTGGAGGCTCTCCATATACTTTTGAGGCTCCCTGAAGTCCATTTCTCCTTATGGTCCAGCCCCAATGCCATGGGGCAAAGGGGCTGTCTCCTGCGCCCCTCGAGAGAGCATTTTTGATCAAAGGAAGCAACCTGTATGAAGGTCTCTACAGGGGTGCCCTGGGGCTCCATCTTGTTCATCTTTCTCACAGATAATTGGGAGAAGAATGCAGATGTCCTTAAACTAAAAGTATTAAGAAGTCAGTTCAGACAACTGCGGCCCAACCCGAGGGAATGCACAAAATACGAACATTAGTAGGGTTCTGCCTTCCTACCTCTAGACCTTCCCTATCCCATTCCTTCCTCCCAAACTCTAGTCTTTCTGATTCTACCTGTTCCCATCATCACTCCTGAGGAGGAAATAAACTGAGGCTGGAGCCACAGTGGGTGGAGGAGGCTTCCTGAGGGAAGGAGCACTGATGCCGGGTGCCAAGAAAAGGATTTCAGGCAGTGAGAAGACAGAGACACAGATCAGAATGAGGGATGGCATGGGTCCCTGCAGACAACTCACTCCAAGAGCTGACTGGTCCCTACCTCATCACAGAGGGACTTGTCTGATGGGTTCAGAAGTACCAGGGTCTCCAGGGTATCTCCACGGTGGTGCAGGCTGCGCTGGCCTGTGGGGGATCAGACAGACCCTGTGAGTTTGGGGCTGGGCTGTGTGCATGGGGTCAGGCTGTCCCAGGGTAGGATCTTGCCTCCCTGTATGACTTCAGGCAGCCACAAACACCCCTAGGACCTGTTTCCCGGGAACCCAGCCAGGCAGAGCTGGCCCATATGGTAGTGCCATAGGTGAAGATGAGGCAAGAACGGGAAGCTCACTTTAGCAGGCCTCCCACTAAAAACAAGGGTGACAACAGGGTCACCATTGCTTGTGGGGCCTACTTCACAGCTTTCAGACCTGTGGGAGATGCCATCACCATTTTATAAACAAGGGGCCTGAGCCCTGGGAGGACCAATGATGGAACAACATGGGTCTTGAGGCAGAACTGTGGGAGGATCTGAGAAGTGGCAAGTGGGACTGGAGTGAGGAGCAACAGGAAGGAGCTGAAGGTGAAGGTGGCAAGGCCTCATAGGCCAGGAAAGGGGAGTGAGGTTGATTCTGAGATCTCAACCCTGATGCGTCCTGGGTTAGAGAGCTAGAGAGGAAAGGACCCTCCAGTGCTGGTCAACCTTTAGCAGTTTATCATGTGCTTCTTATCACATACCCGGATATTGCCCCATTCCGGTGGGGAAACCAAGGCACAGTGAAGGGAAGTGGCCTAGGAGGTCACAAAAGCCTGACAGGATTTCCAGCCCTCCCTGCCTCTTTGAGGGGTCAGGAAACCACCCGGAACTGCTTGGACAATGAGGTGATGGTCACTTCCTTCCTCTCCTTCCTTCCTGTCCCGCAGCGGCCTGGAGGTGACTAAATGGGCTGGCTGAGATGGCTGGTGAGGGGGCCCAGGTGACACCCAGGTCCCACTCAAGAGCTGCTCTGTTCACTCCGGGTCACTCCAGACTCCCCAGGGAGCCACAGGCTGTGTGAGACCAGTCCAAGCATCCCAACTCCCTCCTCAACTTGCTCCTTTCTCAGCTCCCCATCTACTGCGTACCGGCTGTGTACCCAACCTGTGCAGGGGTCACAGGCATGAACCAGACATATTCTCTGCCACACAAGGACCATACTCCACCCTCCAAGTCCACCCAGTAGTCTCTCCTTTTCCAAATGTCCTGTCCTTTTGCCTGGGCCCTTCCCTCCACCTGACACAGCAGCCCCAGCTGCTTCTCCAAAAAGTCTCCTCATCAGAGGTCTCCCTGTCCCCCACATCTCAGCTGCCTTACCTGTCAAATGGTGACAAAAACACAAGTTCCTGCCTCACAGGCTGTTGACGACCAAGGAAGATAGCACCAGGTCAGGGTCTGCCCCTGCTCCACACTCAGCAGAGCTCAGGTGTATTTTACTGTTGTTTAGGCACTCCGAGAACACTGCCCAATGAACACAGAAGGAGAGCAGCTGGGCGCATGGGGTCCTCAGCCTCACCTTTTACGATGCTGGAGAAGGTAGCTGAATGCCGGGACACGAAGACCTTGAGCTGCTCATCCAGGCTACAGATGCCAGGGTCAATGTCCCAAGACCGGATGCCTGGTGGGGGGAAGAGAAGCAAGGTGGGAAATCAGTCCCCTCTCCTCAACCTGCCCCTGCAGTGACAGCCTAGAAACTCAGAACCACTTAATGGGCCCTAGAATCTCACTGTACTGAGGGACCCAAAGCATAACTTGGCATGTTACAGAGAAGATTCAGGACATCAGCAAGAAAGCCCATCCAGCATCTGCCCCACCCCCATCACAGGTCTCACTGCTCCTCACTACTGTCAGGCACATTCCAACCTCTGGGCTCTGTCACCAGTTGTTCCCACTGTCCAGAGGTCCCTCCCTCAACCTTCCCACCCCTAAGGTCCTCTAGGCCCTTTGCATCCTTCTAAGCATTCCCCACACCACTGGAGCTTAAAACTGATTCCATCTCCTCACTCACGTTGGGTCCATCCCCCACCAGACTGTTAGCCCTGTGACAGCAGGGCTGAGTCTGCCTGTTGCCCCCACCTTGTACCCTGCAGGGGAATATTCCCCAAGCCTGTGAATGGAGGAATGTGCTGCCGCCCAAATTTACAGGCTATGGATCCCAAGTCCTGCTGATTGGAGAGATGAATGCCCCCAACCACGGTGTGGGGTGCACCACGCCAGCCAGTCTCACCATGCCAAGTGGATGCAGGTGAATTGAACCTTGCAGGTGCACCTATGACTCACTGCTTCAAGTGCCAAATCCCCTGGGCAAGCCGCACCCGCCCACACCCCAATTAGCAGCTCCTCATGGAGCCACCAAAAATGGGCCCCGAGGCTCCAGGCCTGGCTTCCCCATGTCTACTACCCCTCCAGGGCATCCAGTCTGCTAAGACCCGGGTATTCGAGGCGGCGACGCCCTCCCCTCGATGCCCTTCCCGGCAGGGTCTTCGCTCGTGTTGCCCCATCTCGCGGGTCCCAATGCTCAGGCCGTATCCCCTCTGCGATCCGCACCCGAGTTGGGGCGGAGCAGCCCAACGCAGGCCCGGACGCCCACAACCTCCGCCCGCGCCGTGCGTCTAACGGTGGAGGGACCGAGCCCCCGGCCGCTCGATCTCGCCACCCCTACCCCTGGCCCCGGCTCCGGCCCCCAGGATCCAGTCGGCCTACCGGCCTAGCTGCTCCACCCCCGAGCCCACGCCCCATCTTCCAAATCCCCGCCCGGCCGCCCCATCCCCCACTCTGGCCCCCAGCCCTCAGCCCCCAGTTCCAGCCTGACCTCGTTCGAGCTCCTCCAGCACGTAGGCCAGCAGCCCCGGGCAACCGCACTCGCCGCCTACCACGAGTAGCAGCGAGCTTGGGGACTCAGCCGCCCCAGGCCCGTCCGCCGCCGCCGCCATCTTCGCACCGCCCTGACGCTATGAGTGCCCGCCCCTTTGGCCCCGCCCCGCTGGCTTCGCTCCTTAAAGGGGCCGCACAGGAACCGATAAAGACCCCGCCCAGAAGTCCCCCTTCCACTACTTATCTGCCGGCTCCTAGCTGTTTGAGGTAGTGGGAGCTGGTCATGAGGCCTCCTACGTGGTAGGCGTACTCTTGGGTCTTCGCTTTGGGCTCCCCCTAAATGATCATCCATCCATCAATCCATCCATCCGTCTGTCCATTCCAAAAGCTTTGACTGCATGCCTACCACATGTGAAACTGAATCCCTGCCCTCAAGGAGCTCACATTATACCCCAGTGAGCCCAATCAGAACCATGTACAGATGCTCCTAGCTCCCTAGATCAGGGCTTGAAAAGAAAGAAAGGTATCTTGTAGCTAGGGCTTTGAGGGACATGTCGGAGTTTGCCAGGTGTGGGTGGTGGGGAAAGAGCACATGAGGCAGAAGTGAGAGCTGGTGCGAAGTTTTAGCAAAGTACATTGTGTTTGAGACACATTCCAGAGCACTCTGGGCCTGGAGCAGGGCAACATGCTTCTGCACTTGCTGTGTGCCAGGCATTTTATTCCATTAACTCATTGATTACATGCACAAACCTATGAGGTAGATGCTGTTATCAGAATCATTTTAAAAGAAAGGAGAAAAAACTTAGGCTTGGAGAGATGAAGTCTCCAGGCCCATAAGTGGTAGAGCAGAGATTTGAACTCATATGGATCTGATTCAAGATCCAGCCTGTGGCAGGGACTGACAGGCTGGCTCACATGGGTAGCCCTCCATCTCTAAACAGGCTGGCTCACATGGGTAGCCCTCCATCTCCAAACAATCCCATTTAGCCCTTTTACCTATGGTGGCCACTACTTGAAAAATTATATTGCATCAAACATTTCGACAGTGGCCCATGCCCATGCTGTCTCTGCTGGATGTGAGCTCCCTGTCTCTAGAGGCACACAAAAGAAATCAAGACAAAAAAAGTCTGGGAAGCAGAATCAGCCTTCCTCTGTCCTCCATTATCTGAGTTGTTCAGCCCAACTTCCTCCCTGGTCAGTGTGTAATAGTCGCTGGCCACAGGCCATCTACATTCTGGCACTCAGCTTCCTCTCTCTTTTTGGCCCTAGCATCTTTCCTCTATTTCTACCCCTCCCCCTTGGCTCCCTTCCCTGTGTCCTGGCTGCTTGTGATTTTTTTTTTTACTATTGCTCTAAGCAATCATGAGAGTGGGAATGTTTGTGTCAGGCTCTACCCCCGACCAAGATGGGAGTTTGTTGGAGGCCAGACCAAGCTGAGGCCTCTCTGGAGCCCTGGTCTTTTGTAGAACAAGGCTGAGCATCTGCAAAGTATATGACAAAGACTTGTGGAATGGGTGTAAAAAGCCCATTGGTCCACCATTTATTTATTCATTTATTCCTTCATGTGCATTTATTGATTGTGTCAGGGTTCATACCCAACCTTGTAACCAAAGTTTCTGCCTTTCCTTCTGCCCAAAGCTGTGAGTTATTTATTCCAGTTTGGCCCTGAGGTGTCAAAATGTGTCTCCACCAGGAGATCCTATTGGGGGGAAGGGTGCCCTTTATAGGCCTCTGATGTCCTGAGTATTCTGGAGCCCTGAGGTTTTCCTGTGCCAGAGTGTCCTCAGGCTGGGGACTCTGGTGTGGGGAGTGTGGGGAGCATCTCCCCAGAGATGAAGAAGCATTTTGGGGACTATTTCTGAAATTTCAGGCACTGGGCACAGGTCACTACCCTCCTGCCTTTGTCAATGCCCAGCTCCATGCCTGTTTCAATGTTGTCAGTTCCCAGAGGGGTCAGGTAAAGGCATTTGTGGCGAAAATGGAACCCTGGGCCCTCAGGACTTCCAGATACTCTCATTTTCTTCCCTTGGTAATTCTTTTCTCTTTTTAACATTTTTGTTGATGTTTAACATAACCTTGGTCAAGTTTGCCAATGACAGGAGTGGGACTTGATAAGGGGACAGCTCTTGGGTTGAGATCTAGGACATTCACAGCCCTGAAGGTTCCTTACACCCTCCAGTAGATTCTCTCCTCCCTAAGGCAACCACTGCCCTGACCTCTGTCAATGTAGGCAAATTTTACCTGGTTTTGAACTTCACAGAAATGAAGTCACACAGTATATCCACTCTTGGATCTGGCTTTCTCTTGCTCTTCTCGTGGTGATGAGGAGCAAGTATTTGAGCCTTTTCACAGCTATGTAATATTCCTAGGTACCATTTTTCATTTTTATATTGTGGTAAAATACACATAATATATAAGTTACTATTTTAATCATTTTAAAGTACATAATTCAGTGACATTTAGTACATTCACAATGTTGTGTGACCCTCACTAATATCTAGCTGCAGAACACTTTCATTCCTTTAAAAGGAGACCCCTGTCCCCATCAGCAGCTATTCCCCATCCCGGCTCCCTTCAGCTACTGGAAACTCCTAATCTACTTTCTGGCCCTATGGATTTTCCTGTCCTGGATATTTCATACAATATATGGCCATTTCTGTCTGGCTTCCTTCATTCAGTATTTTCAAGTGGCACCCATGTTATAGTGTGTATGACTACTCTATTCCTTTGTATAGATGGACCACATTGTATTTATCTCTTTATCCACTGGAGAACATTTGGGTTATTTCCACCCTTTTGCTATTGTGAATAGGGCTGCTCTGAACATTTGTGTACAAGGTTCTTTCAACTGTCAGCTTTCCATTCTCTTGGGTCTATACCTAGCAGAGGGATTACTGGGTCATATGGTAATTTCATGTTTAGGTTTTTGAAGAACTACCAGACTGATTTCACCGCAGCTGTACCATTTACATTCCCACCAGCAGTGTATGAAGGTTCTAATCTCTCCACATAGTTGGGTGGTTTTTATCTTATTGTAACAACTGGATACCAATTTTTCACTATTTGTCCGTTTCACCTGTTGACGAACATTTGGGTTGTTTGGTTGTTTCCAGTTTTTGGCTGTCATGAATAAAGCTGTTTTGAACATGTTTGTACATGTCTTTTGATAAATATACCCCTTTTCCCCCAAGTAAATGCCCAGGGGTGGAATGGCTGAGTCGTGGGGTGAGAAATGACCAGACTGTTTCCCCACGTGGCCTGTGAATGCAGCCATGTCACCCCTTGTCCTTGCCAGTTTTTATGTGTCAGCCTTTTAAATATTCGCCTTTCTTCCCTCCTTTTACCAACCCTCTCATCAACCCTGCCGGTCAACATTTTTTAAGAATATGTCTTGATAACACTCAAGTTATGATGGATGCTGGAGAGTGGAACAAAGCTGCTGGTCCTGGGTGCAAATCATTCCCTGTTTGGGACAGAAGGAAGCCTAAGGTCCTTAAGGGCCATATGCTTTATGTGTCAATTCATTTCATCCTTGCAACAGCTTGGGGCCCAGACTCTGAGTAAATACATATGATAAATTGGGAAATAAGGTTCATATAGGTCAAGGGACATATTCAATGTCTAGCACCTTGGTCACGATGTGACCTCAGGGCATCTGACTCCAGGCCCTGCAACAGGTATTCATTCATTCATCCATTCATTCACTCACTCATTAAATACTTCCTGACAACCTTCCTATGCACCCAGTAAGTCTCTGTTCTAGTCCCCAAGAAGACCTAGTTTGTAGGAAGAAGAGCTGGTCACAGATGTTCCCAGCCTTGTAGAGTCAGGGCTGAGCTAGAGGGGGCGGGGCCTGGAGTTGGAGGACTGGGAGAGTGGGAGGGGGGTCTGTTTGAGGAGACAGGGAAGGAGTCCTGGAAAAAGACATTGAGGTTGGAATTTTGAAGAGTACATGGGAGTTAATCAGGCAGAGTCATTAATTTGACAAACAACCCCCCTCTAGCTGAATCCTTTGTGCTAACCTCACCCTAGCCTGGTCCCCAGGAGAACCAGATGTAGGCTCCCCAAGGGTTATACTTGGGCTGGAAGGAAAGGTAGGGGTTGAAGGAGTCCCTAGGGGAGGAACATGGTGGCTCTTGGGAAGACCAGCAGCGGTCTCTTGGTAGGAGAATGTGGCTGCAATTTGCTACCCTAGAGCAGAAGAAGCTAATGTTGAATGTATTTGCTTTTAAATACATTGCTTAGACTAAATGAGGCTAAAATGTCATGTTTCTGCCTCAAAAATATGCTTGGATCTGCTCCAAGACACCTCCCAGTAGTGGGGCTCAGTTTCCCCAGGGGAGATTTACAGGAGGAAAACCATTCCCAAGAAAGTCCCCACCATAGGCCTGGTGATGTGGTGATAGAGAACTTCAGTTGTTTCCTGTGGATGGAGGTCCATGAATTTGAGAGAAACAGGAAGCTGTGAATATAATAGAGGTGTCCCAACCAGACCTGGAGGGATCTAGAAAGACTTCCCAGGGGAAGCAGCACATGAGGAAGACCTGAGAGAGGAGGAGGAATTGAGCACAGGTATGGGACAGTGCAAGGAGGAGCACCTGGAGAAGGAGGAGCTTTGCCTGTGAAGTGAACAGCATGTGCAAAGGCCCCGAAGCCAGAATAGACTGGGTGTGTTTTAAGACTACAAGAAAACCAGAGTGGCTAGGGTGTGATGAGGAGATGCAGGGAGGTGAAGCCAGGGAAGGTGGTGGGAGTTGGACCATGCATGGCCTCTTGGGTCACAGGTAAGGATGTGGGTTTTATTCTGAGGGCCATGGGGAGCCATGGAGGGTGTGGGAGCAGAAGGAGCATGGAAAGTGACTGTAAAAATTAACGTGAGCTGGTTTCAAGCATTTTTCAAGATTAACACATGTAACTACCCTATCCCATTGTACAGGTGTGGAAAGAGAACACTAGAGAGGGGTAAGTCATGTGCCCAAAATCACATAGACAGCATGTGGCAGACCAGGAGTTGAATTCAGGTGCCTTCAGTTTTAGGGGCTGGGCTCTTAAACACCACTCTGTAGGGCAACGGAAAGAGGGAACTGGAAGAGGCGGGGCTCAGATGGGCGCCCACTTGCAATCAGTTCATTCTGTAAAATCGTCAGATTGCAGCACGGGGTGGATGGGTGAGTGGAGCGAGGCTGTACTTTGTTTATAATCCAGTCCTCTCCAGGGTTCCTCAGCACCTCCCGCAATCTCCCAACTACCACAAAACGACAGAAATGGCGATTCTCTCTCATTTCCTCCCACCCCTCAGGGTCCTATCAAGCTTCACCCCTACGGGAGGATAGGATGAGAAAGCGCTGTAGACACTCAGTAGCCGCTCAGGACACACCTGGGGTTCAAGCAGTCTCCCCTGAGGCCACACCCCAATGCGACCTAAGGACTGCAAGTGGAGAGAGAGGTGACAGGTTACACCAGTTTAGGTCGTAGGGGCTGCAGAGGACCCTGAAGTGGTGCCACAAGCCACCACTGAGCACGTCATTCTCAGAAATGACGTGCATCCCTTCCCTCTTCCCTTCCACACACATGTATTGAGCGCCCACTGTGTGCCGGACCCTGTGTTGGGCCAGCAGCAGATGAATCCGGGTCCTGCCTTCAGTGTTCTCCAGAGGGCCAAGGGTTCCCTAATCTTTGATATCAGATTAACTCATTAATTATTCCACTCGACATATATTTCTTGAGCACCTACTATATGCCAGGCATAGGAGGGATATTTTCCGATATTTTCCGAGACCCCGCCCTGGCTTCTAAGGAGTTTGTTGACTTATTGGGAGACAAGCAAAACTGGTATGAAGAAAAGAATGCTGGGTGCCAAGGGACCAACAGGATGTTTCCACCCAGCCTTAGGGTGGCAGGGGAAGAGGTCAGGGAAGATTTGCAGGAAGAGGGAATATTTCAGCTGAAAGCAGGAGAGAAAGTTTATCCAGAACAGAGAGGAAGGTGTGTCTCTGGTGGTGGGCACAGCGTGTGCAAAGACCAGCTGGCGACGTGTGTCAGAAGAATTAAAGGCATTCTGGGAGGCCCATTCTGGAAGAGGGCAATCACCACAGCAGAAGAATCCTGTGGGCGGAGCTTTCGAAGTACATCCTCTCATTGGCTGCCAGCTGTTCTGCGAAGGAATAGCGGTTACACCCGCCTTGGTCCAATCAGCGGCGGCCACGGGGGCGTGGTCAGAGGCAGAGCTGCATCCTTTCTTGGGCGTCCAGGTCCAAAGCTGAAAGGTGACCAGCCTGAGTGGCTCACAGTCTTGTGATGCTGACTGGAGGCGACCGAGATTGATCACAAGTCGGTTTCCCAGATCTGGACTCCCTTCCCTGTCCCCACATCTAGACCCGAACCAAGTCAAAGAGTCACCACTGTACCCGCATCTCCCATCCCACTAATGTCACGGCCTTGAAACACAAGGTTGAGAATAACACAGGGATCAAGGACGCAGACACCAAGCGTGGTAGGGTTCAAACGCCAGGTGTGTCCCTCCTCAGCTGTGTGACCTTGCGGTGCCTCAGTTTACCCATCATTTGAACAGCCTCTACTTAGTAGCTTCGCTGCGGGGATTTCATGAGTTAAATCACTCTAAGCATCAACCAACCTTTGTACCTGCTAACTGCTCACCAGTTATTCTTATAATTTATCATTTTGCTTTGGAAATTGACTGGCCACAGGTAGCTCTCTTGAGTAGATAGTTGGCTGATATTCAGCTTAGATCTCCCCAGAAAGAGCATATCCACCCACAAGCTGTTTCTAGATGCATTGATATTAATTCCAATAAAGCTGACATTCTGTTCTCAAATGTAATTAAAAATGGATTCACTTGGACATTCCTATTCTTTTGCATTCTGGAGCCAAAATATGTATGTATCTTGGACCTCAAACATTTTCATAGGACCATGGAGTCCTTGGTATCCCCTGGAAACAAGAAGCTGACACAGCCTTGCTCGACAGTGCCTTAATGGTTGTCCTGGAGGCATGAGAGACTGAAGCCCTGAGCTCAAGTCTAGCGGTACCTCGTACTGCCTGCACTCTTTGAGCAAATGCTTTAGTGTCTCTGAGGCTCCTCTGTGGAGGGTTCTTAGCCCTCTTCCTGAGATGCGTATGAGTCCATGGTGTCTCCTGCCAGTCTAGGATGGGGAAGCAGGGTTCAAAGGGGAGGCATGAGTGAGGTGCAGCCCAGAGCTGGTGCACATTGAGGGTCTTGGCTAGGGGCAAATGGGGCTTAAGATGCCTGGAGGTTGGAGAGGGCAGAGGTTTGGGGTCCCCACTGGCCCCTCTTCTGAGGTGAACCCAGGCCCCTCCTGGGATTTTCATGTTGAACATAGAACCATCTTGGCTCCCAGCCTCTCTCCTTCATGTCTGTTTCCTAATCTCTGAAATGGAAATATAGTACATACCTGGGGAAATGGCTAATAAAAGTAAGATACACAGAAAGAGCTCAATAAGTGAGAGAGAGAGAGCCCTTGATCTTTTGTTTGTTGCTTGTTTGTTTGTTTTTAACTAACATTTTAGGGGATTTGGGAGAACAAGTGTCAGTAGAATGTAGGGGTTAAGGGCCCCAGCTGGGCTGCCTAAGTCCGAATCCCAACTCTGACATTTGCCTGCTGAGTGACCTGGGGTGCCTGACTTAACGTTTTCCCTCTGTTTCTCTAACTGTAAAATAGATTATGGGGCTTAAACGAGTGAATATTCATAGAGTTCTATGCAGCACCTGGCATACTGCAGGCATTTTTTAAATAAATTAATTTGCTTTCAGAGCATCCCTGGCTGGAGGCCATCTTCCATCCATGGGATCACCCATTGGTCCAGTGCTGCCCCTGTTGATCACTCACTCTGGAGACTTTGAACTGAGCCTTGCCTCCAAGCCTGGAGCGCTGCCCCCTACCCCAGCTGGACCTATCCCATCCCTTCCCTCCTTACATGTCCATCTCATACTCTTAACCAATCCAATTGCTCTCTTTCATTATCAGCCTTCCTAAGGCCAATCCAATAGCTTTGTTTTCTCCAGCCTTGCAGGTCAGCACCCAGAACTTGCAAGGGATTGGCGCTGCCCTTGTACCATTACTTCTCTGGGAAACAATTATTTTTTAAATCACCATTTTCTAGGTCATGAACCAAGAGTGTCTTTCTCAATTTCTCTTTGTCACCACCAGCCTGAAGGCTACAACTAGGTTCATCAAGAAGTCCAGCCCAGACCATTTGCTCTCACCATGCTCTCTGCCAAGAATGCCCTTTCTCCAAGTCCCACTATGCTTAGAGAGACCACCTCACTCCAGCTTCCCTCTTTCAGGAAGCCTCTTCCAACATCCCAATCAGAGCCTTCTTGATCTGGTAGTCCCTCTCCCTTCCTTTGTCCCAGCCCCGACCTTAGAGATTAGGTTTAAGGGAGATAGCATTTGTCAGGCACTCAGCACGTTGTAAGCACACAGTAGGTCTTTGTTTGCTGCCTTACAACAGGGACTAGAGTTGGGGGTGGACAAACATGGGGAGAGTGAACACCTGGGTTTGATGTCTTGGCTTTGGTCCTGACAGCCAGGTGTCCCTTTATTCTCTGTGTACACTCTGGCCCCAACAAATGTTTGATAAACAAATGGACTGACATCTGATTCATATCCATCCCTTCTGTAAAGCTTCGCATAGTGCCGGAAGCGAATCTTCTCATCCAAAGCCCAGATGTCTCCACAGCTGCTCTTGGCATGAGGACGGGCAAGTTTTGATAAGAGAAGGATCCCTGGCAATGACCAAGAGCTTGGATGTCTGGGAAGGGTGTTAGTGCATTTGGTAATTGTGTTGATGGGGCCTTCCCCCCCCCCACCTCTCTGTTGTACTTTTCATCAGTTGTGCACGATTCCCATCACTTATCTTTCCATGAATTTTCTCTGTGGATTTCATAGGATGGTGGAGAGAGAGCAAGACATCAGAACCCAAGAGAGAAGAGAGATAGAAAAAGAGAGTCTGAAAGAGTTTGCAAAAGACATGACTGCAGATGCATAGTGAAGAGAGCAAGGAAAAGAGAGAGCTGCAGGGAAGAGAAGGCAAGAGAAAGATGGAAGCAGCATGGCATAATCAAGTGGAGCTCTGAGATACCTCAAATTACTAGCTTTGTAATGAGGTAAGTTGTTAGTGGGAGTGAAATGGGGCACTGGGGCTTTAAATTTAACTGGATCTGAGTGGTTAATTTATCGAGGGCTTTGGCAGAAGGAGGGAGATGAGGTGTGGGTAAGAGAAAGAGAACAGGAGAGACCAATGTGTATTAAACATATTGAGAAATGTAATTCATCTAACATATTAAAGATGAAAAGTTATATAGGTGTCCCAATAATGCAGGAAATGCATTTGCTAAAATTCACCACCCATGTGCAATAAAAGAAAAAACTGGAAATAGAAGTGGACTTTCTTAACCTGATTTTCTATTAAGAACCTAGAGCAGATATCATATTTAATGGTGAATATTGAAATGTTCTCTTTAAGAGGAGGAACAAGGCAAAGATGCCTATTATGGTGTCTGAGATCATACTGAAGGCCCTGGCCTGTGCAGTAAGGCAGGAAAAAGCAATGAATGGTTTAAGGACTGGAAAGGAAGAAATGAAAGTGTCTTTATTTGCAGATGACATCATTGGATACAATGCAAACCTGAAAAGATCTGCGGATATAATTACTGGATTTACAAAAGGTCAAGAAAGCTTGTTAGATGCTGGAGCCAATTGCATTCTACACTCCTGCAACTAACAGGTAAAAAAAACTGTAATCTTAAGAAAATCCATTTATCCATAGCATGAAATATATGAAGCATGTAGAAGTAAATCTAAAAATCAGACATGCAAGGTTTTTATGAGAAAGTTGTAAGCTTTATTGAAATGAACTCATCGTATTTGTACTTTGGAAGATTCAATATCACAAAAGATGCTGATTTTCCCTGTTTGGTTTTAAATTTAATGCAATTCTAATCAAAGTCTCAACCAGTTTTCTTCATGGAACCCAACAAGCTGAGAAAAAGCAGAACAACCCACATGCTCCTGAAGAAGGAGTATAAATGGGGTGACTGGCATTACTAGCAGATAGCAAGGATCCTATAGAGCTTTGCATAACAGGGATGGCCCTGGACAGAAGAGAGAGCCAGAACAGACCCCCACATGGAGCAGGCATCCTGCAACCCTGAGTACACATAAGTTGGTCTGTGCCTACAGTTAAGTGTACATGTACAAAAACTTGCTTCATGACAATTTCCTTAAAGAGTATTTGAATGATGAATTGCCCACATGGAAGAAATATGTAATTACATTTTATCTCACTCCATACTCCCAAATATGTTCCAAGAGAGGTCAAGATTTGACTGTGAATGACAAAACTCTAAACTTTAGAAGATAATATGAGAATATCTTTATGATACTGGAGCAGGAAGGAATTCCTTAAACAAGACAGAATGTGCATACTGCAAAGAAAAAGATTGATCAAGTTGAAGAATTTAATATTAAGTCCAGAGACAGAAAGCAGATTAGTGATTGTCAGGGGCTGGAGGAGGAGGGATGGGGTGTGACTGCTCATGAGCATGGGGTTTCCTTTTGGGGTGATGAAAATGTTTTAGTACTAGATAGAAGTGATGATTGCACAATATTGTAAATGTATTAAATGCCACTGAATTGTACACTTTAAAATGGTTAAAATAGTAAATTTTTATGGCACTAAAAAAAAAGAAACATAAAATTAAGAGCTTCATAGAGACTCCTGCCTCAGGAAAGAGAGCATAATTCCTTCCCCTTAAGGGTGGGCTGGGCTTAGTGATTTTTTTATAAGAAACAGAGTAAGGCAAGGGAAAAAGTAGTAACTTGACAGTGGATAAACCTGGCAGGCAACCCCTTATCCAGGTAATCAAACTTAACATCACCTGTGATGTCATGTGAACATCAGGGACCTCTGGTATGATGTGACAAGGAAGGAACACCATCTCTGTGATCTTCTCCCCAAACCCCATAATATCAGTCTAATAATGAGAAAATGTCAGAGAAACCCAAATCAAGGATTGTCTACAAAATACCTGACAAGTAGTACTCTTCAAAAGTGTCAAGGTCAAGAAAAATAAGGAAAGACTAAGAAAACCACAGATAGAAGGACAGAGAGATAGAATGACTGAATGTAATGTATGATCTGGATTGGATCCTGGACTAAAAAGAGATCATTAGTGAATAAACTGGTGAAATATAAGGTCTGCTATTTAGTTAATAATAAATGCCTATGCTAATGTTTTCATTTTGACATATATATCCTGTAATCCCATGTTAGATGTTAACCTTGGGGGAAGCTGGGCAAAGGGTATAGGAACTCTCTATCCCTTTACAGTTCCGTAACTCTGCAACTTTTCTATATATCTAAAATTTTTTCAAAACAAAAAGGTTATTTTTTAAAAGGTTATTTTTTTTGAAAATTAAGAGCTTCTGCTCAGAAAAAGATAGCATAAATAGAATGTAAACAAGCTACAAAACTGAAGGTTTTTTTACAACACATGAAACCAACGAAGAATTTATGTCTAATATGGATAAGGAACTACAAATCAATAGGAAAAGATCATCAAAATTTTTAAAAATATATAAAAGATTTGAACAGGCATTTCATCCTAAGAAGAAGCCAATAATTGGAAAAAAAAAGTTTTTCTTCATGAATAATCAGAAAGCAAATTAAAACCAAAATGAGGCACCATTTCACCCCTCCAATTTGTCACAATTCAAAGACCTGTACAACTCAAAGTTTTGGCAAGGACATGGAGCAATCAAATGTTCATATGGTGCTTGTTCTATGTAAACTGCTGGTTCTATGTAAACAGCCATTCTTACTCATGTGCACCAGCCTATATTTCTGAGAATGGTCATAAAAGCTTTGTTGTAATAAACCCAAAGTGGAAACAATCTTAATATCCACCAACTGGAGAATAGATAAATAACCAATAGTGTACTACTCATTCAAAGGAATTCTATATGGCAGTAAAAATGGATACATTACACCGACAGCCTCTGGCACTGTTCTAGGCACTGGAGGCACATAGTGAACAGGTGTGCAGGGCACCTTCCCACGTGGAACTGCCCAGCTAGATGTGTGGGGAGGGGTGGTGAGGAGAGCTGTGTTGGGGTCAAGGCCCAACAAGAGAAAGAGTTGGGATCTGGGGTTGTCCAGAGAGGTGGAGTAAAGGCTCAGTTTGGGAGAGTTAGGAAAGTCTTTCTGGTGAAGGATGTTTGAACTGGGCACTGATGGATAAATAGGAGTTTGCTAGTTACATAAGGGAGTGAAAGATGGAATCTAGTCCAAGTGTGTGTAAAGATCCACAGGCTGAGTGGCTTAGAGAGAGTGAAACAGAGACTCAGAGATACCTAGACCGGCCGTGGCAGAGACACAGAAAGAATGGACGGAGAGAGGCTCAGAAGGAGATACATAACGAAGAAAGACAGAAAGACAAAGATTCTGAGGAACAGAGAGACCCAGGGAGTGAAAGAAATAGAGAAACAGAGGCAAAGAGACAGAGATATTAGAGACAGAGGAAGAGATGCTCGGAGAGTGTAGGACAGCAAAGGACTCAAGGAGAGCCGAAAACACGCAGAACCAGAAGTGAAACTGTGTGGGGGTGGCCACCCTCAATCATTCTGGTGGGTGAGCCCCCACCAGCTCCGGCCCTTTAAAGCTTCCCCCAACCCCAAGCCGCCGCGCCCCCGCCCCCGCCCCATCAGGTGTCCCGGGGCTCCACCCTCCTGCCACACGTCAGCGCCACGTCAGAACCACGTCAGGAGCTGTCCGAGGCCCCAGTGCTGAACCAAGATGGCCGGCGGCGGAGGCCGGGCCCCGGCGTGAGCCAAGCGCGGGCGACAGCCCCGGCCATGCCCCAGCCCAGTGGCCACTGAGCTAGACCTGACGGTGCCGGCCCGCCGGCGACCCCAGAGACATGTCTCTACTTTGCGTTGGAGGTAAGAGGCGAGGCTGCGGGGCGGGAACCAGTGTGGACTGGGACTGGTCTCGGAGCCCGTGTGGACGCGACTGGGCGCTGGGGCGGGTAGGGTGGAGAGCCGAGTGCACGCGGCTGGACTTTTGAAGGGGTAGCCCTTGTAGAGGAGTGAGGGTGTCTGATCTGTGTAGACACAGCTGAGCTCTCAGGGGCTCCTGATGGCCGTTGCTGAGGGTAGCGTGGTCATGTCTGAATGCTGAGACCCCTGTGGACGCCCTGTGGGGCTCTATATGGAAACGGTCTAGACTGGGGCATATATGTATACCAAGTTATTAGAAGGCCCGTGTGGAAGGGGCTGGGCTGGGTAGTTCGAATAAATCCTGAGTACTTGAAAGGAGCCCTATGCTGTGGGTCCGGGTCCTCATGGATGCGGACTTGGCTCGGAATTCGAAGAGGAGTGCAGGGGGAGGGGCCTCCAAGCCCTCAGCCTGTAAAATTTGGGTGAGGGGGTTCGACCTTCATTACAACCGCGAGCTCTAGGAATGCCCCAGCCCTGGGTGTGGAGAGGACTGGGAAGAAACTGGGGAGACCTCTCCCCTACTCCTGAGAGGTCTGTGGTTGAGGGTCTGGGGGAGCTTTTCCGGTTTACTCTTTGGCTTCCTGAGTGGGGGGTTGGGGAAATAGCTCGAGGGCCTTCCCCCTCCCCGCCCCTTTCAACACTCCGGAACGCATATCTGGCCTTCTCCGAAAGAAACCGACCCCTTGTAGGTGCAGGGCTCCCCGCCACCCCTCCTGGCCCATCCTCACTTCACCCACTTTGCGAGAAAGGGAGGGAGGGAAAGATGGGGTGGAGCTATTTTGGGGCCAGAACGCCATCTGTACGGAGGCCCACGCCCAGGCCTACGCTCTGCACTTGGGTGAGGGAGGGAGAGAAATTCGGGTGGGGCATGGCCGCCCCCAACCTCTGAGTGAAACCAGCCCACTAGAACCCAGGCATCCCGGACACTCCTGCTGAGAACTCGGGCTCTGGGAGACCTTAGGCGTCAGAGGTGGTGGCGAACAGGTACTTCAGGCTTATAGAGGTCTCAACCTTGTGTTTTAAGGACTGGGGTCCGTTCCCTCACCCCAACTCCCTTCAAGAGGCTGGGATTGGGGAAGAGGTGTGTCAGCCAAGTCTGAGATGTCAGGCTTCAAGAGACCTTAGGCAGCGAGGAGTGTGCATGTGTCTGTGTGTACGTGCGTGTGAGAGGAAGAGCTGAATCCCGACCTCCGCCAGGAACCCGATGGGCAGGCCAGGGAGCCGGGAACAGCCGCCGCCGCCCCTCCCCCTGCTTCCCCTCCCCGCTCTGCCGCTCCATTCACAAACCCAGCCCTGCCTGCTCCCCGCCGCGGCGCTTCCCTTGTGCAGAACCGGCAGGGCTGAACCAGCGTGGATGCTGGTGTTCTTAAAGGGACAGGAGCTTCCTTTCTCCCAGTTCGTTCCTGACGGGCGGGGTTGGTGGTGGCAGAAGGGCCCATAGATGAAAAACCTATTCATCCAGCCCTAGCCTATGGAGTTAGGGGAGTGGGGATGTGGAGGGAACCCCCATGCAACTGCCACGGTCTTGGCCTAAGGAGAAGGGGAGGTGATGGTCCAAGTCTCCTACTGGTCTCTCCTTTCCTCTAAGTTGCCTGGCCCTTGGGGGGAGGTTGGGTAGGGTGAGGAGTTTGGGGAGGATGACTGGCACTGGATGAGGGAGTAAATGTGGGTGTTCCTGGCTGATTCTCTGCTCCTCCTACCCCATTCCACCCCGCCTCACATCTGAGTTCCGTTCCTCTGGAAGGTTTGTCTAGTTGGGGAAAGGGGGGAGGGTGGAGAATCTCACCCTTAACTCTGACGCAAACAGGAGGCTGCGATGCAGAGGTGGTGTGAAAGGGGGCAGTACGAAGGGTGAAGCTTCCTGAAATGGAGGCCTGGGGAAAGAACTGTGTCGGATGACTCTGTGGAACCTACAGAGATGGAGTCACCAGCAGAGTAGAGGGGAGTAGGGGGGTTGCTGAAAGGGACAAATCTGGGGATGAGGTGGGGGTAAAGCCCTGAAGTATAAGGGAAGCAGTAAGATGCTGGGAGAGGTTGAAGGGGTGAAGCATTGGGAAGGGTTAGGTGACTGGGTGAAACCAGGAGTGGAGAGGGGAGAGAATGGGAAGGGAGAGGAGGCAGGACAGCAGTGGAGCCAGGCTGAGAGGGCTTCCCATGGGTCTGAGCTTATCCTTGGCATTGAGGAAATATCTGGCTTTCTATCCAGGGTCCCACTCACGTATGCCCATACCTGCACACACATGGGCTGACACCTCAAGCCCAGACTTGCCCTGTGAGGACAGAAATGGTCAAGATCCACCAAGGCTCAATGAAGACCATGTGACTGCACCAACATGGACACATGCACACACATGTATATAGGGAACAGTCTGCCACCCGACATGGTCTCTGCAATACAGATGTGTGTGTCTGCACATGTACACACAGGAATGTATCCACATGTGCTCAATGCATGTTCACAATATCTATGTCTCAAAAAGATCTACTCATCCCTAACATGTAGACATGTACCCATATATACCTGCTAGGGCCCCAAATCTCTAAGAAACACACATGTATACACATATGCACGTGCCAAGGTATGTGTGTACACACATTGACAACACTTGCCTGAACATTCAAAACCCTTTGAACAGGCGAATGATGATGTATACAGACACATGCTTATGTATATAGCTTCACACAAGTGCGTACATGCATGCAAGTAAACATATATGCTGCAGAACTGCATCACACATACACCGTATTTTTCTACCTAACACATTATCCACAAGCTCACATGTACCTAAGCTCATACATCCCAGCATGTCCCACATGTAGTCACACCCCACTCCCCAGCACATATGTGCAGACCCTTGCCTGCATTCAGATACTGCACATGAGCACATGTCCCTCTACACATGCATGCATACACACCCACATATACACACCTGCCTGTCCTAGTAACACAAGCAAATACACACACAAGCACACATAAATGGAAGCTTACCTCCCTCCAATACATGGGAGACCACCTTGTACAGGCTTTGCCTCTGCCCTCCCATTACCACCCCTTACTCCAATCCACTTGCTAGTTCTTAGCAGAGTCCTAAGGCTGCGAATATAAAGTGCCACCTGGTTCTTTCATGCATGCATTCATATATTTACTTAGCAAGCATTAACTGAGAACCTACTATATACCAGACACTGTTCCTAGCTCTGGGGACCTAGCTCTACTCCTGGTCTCATGCTAGTGGGGTCAGAGTGGGAGGGACAAGAGAAGGGCTGAGGGACCTAGAAGGAGGGCATCCAGGGTTCTTCCTCTGGGAAGCCTGCCATGATCTCCCTACCACCATTTGCCTGAGTCTTAGAAGATGGGGTGGGGGGCTAAGAAGAATGGAGACAATGCTCTAGGTGGCAGGAACAACACATGCAAAATTGTGGTTGTGGGGATTCAGTGCCAGATTTTTTTATGTGCCCATGGCATTTTGCCAGGCCACTCAATGTTTTAAAGCCTTCATAAGTATTTGATGAATGAATTTTGTGTACAAATTAGCAAATGTGTGTGAGGGTGAGTTTTCCTCACAACTAATAATAATATCAACAAGGAACACCATTTATCCAGCATTCTACAGACAGTGTTGAGGACTTTCATGCTCATTGCCCTCTTTAATCCTTACAATAACCCATTTTACAGATGAGGAAAGCTGAGGCACAGGAAGGTTCAACAACTTGTCTGGCTCCACAGAGTCAGAGGTGTAACAGCCTGCTGGGAGGAGGGGATGATGGTTGAGCCTCCTGTCAGTCCCCAGGACCTGGGAAGTATCCAAGTCCCTTCCATGGAGTGAGAATCTGTCCTGGGATTGCCTTCTTTCTTCATCCACTCAGTAAGCAAACATGTCATGACCTCCTCATTCATTATGGCTGTTCTTTGGCCCCTCTTGCAAAAAAGCCTTCACAAATCCCTCTGCTCCTGGCTGCCCCGTTACTGATACTACCCAGCCAGGAGGAGTGTGCATCTAGGTCTTTGCTGTCATCATCCTCATGGGATGCCCTTCAAGGTTGGCTTTGATTTATCTTCAGGATTGCAGTCTTAGCTGCTTCCATAACCTGGACCTCACTTTCCTTCCACATACAATGGGCCTTCCTCTGTAAGGTGCCAACCAGGACATCTTGAGTCCAGTAGGTTTGGGTTTGAATACCTAAATCTATTACCTTTTGGAAAGTCCCATACCCTCTTTATTCCTCGGTGTGCCCATCTGTAGAATAGCACCCACTGCCTAGGTTTGCTGGAACTCTCCAATGAGATGAGGCATACAGAGCCATTGGCACAATGCTTATTCTGTGGAAAGGTTCAATAAGTGTGAGCCAAACACAGGAAAAAATCAATGCTTGTGTTTTTATTAATGAGGCCTAAAAGCTTTCTTGAAGGAGGTCTGTGGGTGTAGGACATTTCATGAGAGCTTACTGTGTTCTCAGGCTTAGGAGGGCTCAGCAGTACACAAGTGGCAAATAAGGTGCCAAGTTCATTGGAGGTATGGCTCACATATGCCAGAATGTCTCACATGCAGTCACACTCCACTGCCAAGCATATTAAGGCCTGGATGTTCAGCACCGCGGACAGCTCAGGGTACAGTGGGTTCACCGCTGTGGAAAACATGGGGATGGCCCAGCGAGTTCCCCATTGTGCACAGCTCCTGCTGAAGCGGAGCCGGGTCTCAGGGCAGGGCTACTGGGGAAAGAAATGACATCATCCCTTCATATGACACTGTTTAATAAGCACCTGCTATATACCAGGCCTAGTTCTAAGTGGTACTTGGTAAACAACACAGATAGAAATCCCTGTCAACGTTCTTGGTGTTTTATACCAGAGACTCTGGCTTATTTCTTTCTTTGGAGAGTGGAGTCTTCTCTCCCCGATGTGAAGCCGGTGGAGCCAGTGTACTTACCACAAAGCACATGTCCGCCATCAACATCACATATGAAACTATCAAACATCCCTGAATCTATTTCTGAATTCTCCAGGCTTCCCTACCCTTCCTTGTAGTGTCTTCTGATACCTGGTAAGCATATCCTGTAGGGGGTCATTCAGAGGCTTCTCTTGAAGGACTGGAATCCTCTACTCCCCACCCCCACCCCCAGGCCTGGCAGGTCATGGACTAGGTACCCCAAGACCAGAGTCCATCTCAATTAGAATCCAAGGGCATTCAGGCTGAGGGCACACTTAGAACCCAACCAAATGCTAAAAATAGTAATGAGACTATTAATGATAATAATAATAGTAATAGTAGTAAAATAATGCTAATCATAATAATGATAAAGAAGAAAGAGGAGAGGGAGAGAGAGGAGGGAAGACAAGAGAACAAAGGGAAGAAGACCAGCTAGCCCTACCTCTCCGCATTTCCCAGATGACAGAACAGGTCCAAAGACTGGCAGCGCCTATGGGAGTCCTGAAACCCTGCACCCACCTTCACTGATTCTGTTCTTACCAGCGTCTGCCTGTGCAACCACATTAATCAGTCAGCGCTGATGGGGTCCCCAGGGACCGTGGAGGCCGCGTAGGCCGCTGACCAGACCTGATGCGGTATCTCCCGCAAGACAGCAGGTCAGAGGTGCCAGCAGTGGGTACCTCCCCCCTACCCGCCACTCCCAGCTGTCGCGTCACCCACGCCCTCTGCGTCTACGCGTTATAAATAGCTTCGTGCGTGTGACCAGGAACTCGCGGAGAGGGGTGGCGCTTCCACCCCGGTGACCCCGATACCCCAGCGCGGGCGGGGGAAGGTGTCGGGTGGAGATGCGATGACGATGGTGGTGAAGGCGACAATGACTCGGACAATGAGAGGAAAAGGGGGGGTAGAAGGGAGAGAGAGAAGGAGACTTGGTTCTTTCTCTTAGCCACATCGGCCTTTCCCTGAGCCTTCTGCTTCCTCCAAGCCCTCTTCCCCCCTGAGCCGCTTTCCTGATACCGCCTACCTCTCCGAGTCCCTCTCCCTTCAGGGTCCCCTTCCCCCAAGCCAGCCTCCTCCAGCAATTGGAGCTCACTTCATTTAGTTGGCTCCTCCCCCTACCCCATATCCTACTTTAAGCTCCCTTCCCCTTAAGCCCTCCTCCCTACTGAGCCCCCTTTCCTGATCATGTATTCCTCTCTGAGCCCCCTCCCTTATGCTGAGTTCCCTCTCTTCCCTCTGAGTCCATGAGGAACATATATTGATCTTTTCATCCTGAACCTCCTGAAGGGGCCTGAGCCTGGCCTTTGCTGTCAGAGATAGACCCCTTCAGTGGTCTCTCACTGCTAGTGGATCCCAACCGAGCCCATTACCCTCTGGTCCTCTGAGGTTAGGGAGCTGGAAAGTGGGTAGAGGAAAGGGATGGGAACAAGAGAGACAGAGACAGAAGGAGAAGGGAATGAAGGAGACAGAAAGGCAATGACAGAGGTAGAGAGAAACAGAATGGAAAGAGGGAGACAGGGAAAGACACCCCTGCCCCCAGCCCCTGCCAGGAGGATGGAGGGCAGACTTTGGACAACTGGCTTCCCCTTTGAGTCTTGTCCCTGACCTGTAAAAAGGGAATATAGTGGCCAAGGCCAGGTCAGGCTAGACTCCAGTTAACCCTTGATCCCCCTAGGACCTGGCACCTATCTCCTTATTTCTTTCCTCCAACTCTGCCTCTCCTCTAATCTGCCTGCCCTCCCTAGTGGGGATCTATGAGTCTCTTTCTGTCTCTGTCTCTCTCTGATTCTCATGACTTGTTATCTCCACCCCTTCTTCCTCCTTCCTTTTCTTTATTCTCCCCCATGTTCGTCCCTTTGTGTGTGCGCCTTTCTCAGCCACTGTGTCTCTCCCACCATTCTCCCTTCCTGACCTGCTCCTGCATCCCTTCCCTTCACAGAGTTATCAGGTTTGCAAGTTGAAGTTCCCTCAAGGAGGGAAGCCTAGGGCTCTTGGTGCACACAGTCCTAAGTGCCCCTGAGCTTCTCTCAGCCCCAGGGGTAAGGGTCTGGGTGAGTGAGTTCCTTGTGGGCTGGGTGTGGCTGAGGGTATAAGAGAGGGCCAGTGGGATGGGGGCTGAGCTTGCATCCAAGAGGGGCCTTTGTAAGAGCAGTCGTGTGCCTCCAGTGGCGAGGTGAGGAAGACAGGAAATGGCGACTGATTTTGGGTGTGGGGTAAAGAGACAGAGAGACAGAGACAGAAAATACAGGGGGATACAGAGAGACATAGACAGAAAGACACACACACACACACACACACACACGCACACGCACACGCACACGCACATGCACACGCACACGCACACACACACCGAAACAAAGCCAGATCTAGAAAAACAAGGAGAGACTGTGATGGAGTGAGACAGAGATGAAAGCCCAGAAAAGGGAGTTTACTTGCCCAGGGTCACAGAGTATGGTAAACTGAACCTGACTCCACTTGACTCCATACTGTCATGCTCCCCTCTCCCAATGCCCAGCCAAGGGCTCCATCCTTACTCTACCTCTCAAACCCAAACCCAGGTAGTTTTGTGTATATATGCCCAACCATTTGCATTTAAAACCTGGGTCTTTTGGAGGCATAGAAAGGCATTCATTCCTTCTCTGGCTCGGCAGCTCTGGGGAGCTCACTCAGTGCTTTCGGGTATCGATTCTGCCCCCCCCACCCACTAAGAATGAACAGTATTTATTGATCAGTGTTTAGAACCACTCCACTTCTGCCCACCCTTCGTATGAATTCTCTTTACTGGCTCCATTCATCTGCTTTTGCAAGATAAAAATTCAAGTGATAGAACAGAGATACAAACTGTAGATGGGAGGCCATGGCATTTGCTTAGAAAAAAGGCCAAATTTGACTTTCAAAGGAGAAGAACCACAGTTCTGTTACTAGGAATTTATCCTCCAACTTACTTGCACATACTCTTTAAGACATACAGAAAAACACAAATGTTCTACGGAGGATGTAGAATACTACTGTTTGGGTAGGAAATAAAATAATACACGTATGCTCATGACTGCTGACACTGGACTACCTGGTAATGTTGATTGCACTTGGGAGGGAGAGTAAGGACTGGGTAAAGAGCCTTATTCTCGTATAATTTTTTGGTTAGTTTGGATTTTGTAAAATGTGCATGTATTGCTTACTTAAAAATATTCATTTGAAAGGAAAAATGGAAAAATGTGGAAAGGAGAGGACTCAGTTTGGGAACAGGTTTTAGGTGGGGCGGAGAGTGAATGGTGGAGAAAGACCTTGGGGGCAGCTGCAGGGCACAAGAGATGTTAAAAGTGAAACTTTAATACCCTGTGAGAAAAGCCATTGAAGAATGAAATTGCTTTGAATCACTTGGGACTGTGGGTTATGTGAAATCTGAAGAGACTGGACCACATGGGACCCTCACATATATTTAAAGTGGCACCTTTCACAGACAAGTGGGACAAGACAAGCTCTAACAATCTCTGGCCAGGACTGGGATGTCTCTATCCGGGATGTTTTGTTCCACCGCCCCCAGTCATCTTTGAATATTGAATATTGAATACCAAATAGGAGAGTCGGGTCATTGGAGATTGTCTCTCCTCCCCACCCCTCTCCTTCCCAACTGTCCTCCTTTTTCTGCAGCAATCCAGAGGGCTTCTTGTGGGAGGTCTCTCCTACCACATACCCAGCTCCTTCTTTTGAATCTTGTTTAATTGAGGGTAAAGGCATAGCTGGAGGGGAGAAGCTTCAGGTGAGTTCAATAGGGATGGAGGAGGGGCAGGGACTGCTCCCAGGGTCCAGATTTCTTCAACCCCTAGGTCTAGCTCTGCTCATCTGTCTGATGGCTTCTTTCTCTCCCTCTCATCCCTGCCTCCCTCCTCTTCTTATTGCTCCTCCTCTATTTGTCTCTTTGTCTGTCTCTGACTTTACCTCTGTCTTTATCTTGTTGGCTTTTTTTCCCCATGCTTGGTCTCTTCATCTGTCTCTTTTGCTCTTTGTTTCACCTCCGTCTTCTCTGTTTCTTTCTGTGTCTCTCTTCTCTCTGTCTCTCTTGTCATGTCTCTATTTTGGTGTGTCTCTCTGTGTCTCTGTCTCTCTCCTCCCTTCCTCTCTCCCCATCTCCCTTCCCTATCTCTGTCTCTCTCCACAGTCAAAAAAGCCAAGTTTGATGGTGCCCAAGGTAAGTGGCCTCTGTACCTGTCCTGTTCTGTGTTGTCTGTCCATTTCTAGGAGAGCTCAGGGAAGGGTTCTGAGCTAGTGGTGGGGGATTTGGGTTCTGTGTCTGCTGAGCACCACGGAGAGTGTCTGACTTGGCCTGGGGTTCAAGCAGTCTCCCCAGCCATCCCCTGAAGATCTCAGTGAGGGATGGGGCTCACCCTGAGCCAATGGCCCTTCTCAGGATCCTAAGAGATAGGGTGGAGACTCTTAGATCAGGCTCCAGGTGGAGAAAGTGAGACCCAAAGAGGTGAGGGAGTTTTTATAGTCACTTTTGTTCCCCTGTCTGGGGCCTCAGTCTTCCCAGCTAAAAACCAAGACTGTTGGATATAGATTTTTTTTTAGGGGACATAGTTATTTTTAAGCAACAGGTTTAGGCATCCCAAAATTCCATGGCTCCCTGTGCCAAGGCCCTTCCCTTGTGTTCTAAGGAACTGGGGGTTTAGGGAACCCTGGGAGCTGGACTGAGGGTGGTTGGGATGCTGGGGGCTGACCTGGGGGTGAGAGGGATACTGGGGACTGTACTGGGGATAGGGGGAATGCGCAGAAGCAGTACAGCATGTTGGACCTGGAGGTGGCTCTAACCACACACAGCTCCTGGGGGATCATAGCAGGTAGTCTAGAGCTTGGGAAGTGGCATGGGGAGTACCTGAGTCCCTGTGCTGACCCCTACTCTCACCACCACAGAGAAATTCAACACATACGTGACTCTGAAGGTGCAGAATGTCAAGAGCACGACCATCGCTGTGCGGGGGAGCCAGCCCAGCTGGGAGCAGGATTTCATGTTGTAAGTCTGCCTGGACCTGCACAGCCTCATGCTGGTACTTCACTGGTTCCACTGGGTAGAGCCAGACACCTGGTGTCTTCTGGGACTCCCCTCCCTCCTCCCTTGGACCCATGTCCATCAGCTTTGCCTCCAAAGCACTTCCTGAATTGTCTCTTCCCTTTATCTCTGGAGCCACCAGCCAAGTCCTTGCTGCCACCAGCCTCCGCCCTGGCCTCCTGCTGCAATCCGCCTCCTGCAATCTGTTCTCCAGGCAGCCAGGGGATATTTTTAAAACTGCAAATCACATCCTGTCACTCTTCAAACTTGTTCCCGGTGTCAACCTCAGAACAAAACCTATACTCTGCCCCACAGCCCCAAGGACGTTTAGCCCCTGTGATCTCCTGCCAGTGTCTCCCTCCATCTCTCCCAGTTTACCTGCCCAGCCCCAGCCACCCCTGAGAGGTTCCTCCAACATGGCCAGCTTGTTCCTGCCCCGGGACTTTTGCACTCACTCTTCTCTCCCCCTCCCTTCCCCTGCCAGCTGGCTCCTTCTTATCCTTCCTATCTCAACTGTGTCACTCCCTTAGGGAAGCCCTCCCTGACTACAATCCCCAAGCTGTAATTGAAGAGTAATTTCTGGTCTTGCTACCAATTGTTATTTTAGTCATTTGTGTGAATTTTGGACACATTTCTGGCCCCTGTCCCTGGACTGTGAGCTCTAGGAAGGTAGGGCCTGGTTGGTCTCTTTCCCTGTTCTGACCCCCATGCCAAGTATGGGGCCTGGCACACCTTAAGTGCTCAACAAATATTTGCCTAATCGCTGAATAAATTCATGACCTGGACCCTCACCTTGACCTAGAGCTACACTCAGGACCTCATGTTACATCCCACTTGCTCTGAAGATGGGAATATGTGTCATGCTGTCTTCTAAGGCTTTGAGTAAATTGATGTGCCCACAACTCCGGGAGGGAGGATGCTACTATAAGCCTCATTTTACGGATGAGGAAACAGAGGACCAGAGAGGCAGAGCCACCTGCTCAGTGTCAGATAGCCTATATCTGGCAGAGCTGGGATTTGGACCCATGTGCACTTCTGTGCAGAGCCTGGCTGGGGACTCTCAGTGGTGGAGGCCATGAGAGAACACAGCTGAGATCCTGGAGCAGAGGAACGTCTGGGGAAGGGAGTGAGGAGCTGGCCCTACAATTCTAGGAAAGATGTCAGGGGGAGTCTCCAACTCCCCCAAAGCCAATTGCTGAATGACCAGGTCACAGTCAACAGATATATTTGAGGAGAACATTCCTTAAGATAAATCTTTGGCAAATTGGTAAATTCAGTCAATTGGATATTCACCAAGGTTATCCTTCAAATTTGCCTATTTCCAGGGTGAGGCCTATACAGAAAGTGCTCAGGGGTAGGATCATTCATATACTCAAGGGCGTCCTTATGTGATTTGATAGAGATGACACTGGGAAGGATGGAGACATCCAGAATGCCCTTATCCTGGGGTAACAGAGAGCCACGGAGGGTATTTGGGCATCTTCCTTGCTTTGCTAGAATTCTCAGGGTCTGAGGGCTTAAGGAGGGAGTGGGTGAGTTGGTACAGGAGGTATGTGGTAACTTCCCACCCTAACATCCCAGCTTGGAACTCTGGTTCTGCCGTGAGACCCTAAGCATGTAACTTAGCCCTTTGGCCTCAGTTTCCCCTCTGTAAAACAAGAACTACTGTATTACGTTCCTGGCTAGGATTCACCCAGGCCTTGATGTGAATACCAGTTGGCTGTGTGAGTAAACTGACTTTTTTGAGTCTCCATTCCCTCACTCCTGACCCTTCCTGCCCCCTCCCTTTTCTCCACAGTGAGATTAACCGCCTGGATTTGGGGCTTACAGTGGAAGTGTGGAACAAGGGTCTCATCTGGGACACAATGGTGGGCACTGTGTGGATCCCTCTGCGGACCATCCGCCAGTCCAATGAAGTGAGTGGTGGGATGAGAAGTGGGGAGGAATGCCTGGGAGGGGCCCAGAGGCCAGTGGCCTAAACAAGATGGACATTTCCTCCATCCGCTGACAATGTTTGTGTAGGCGTCTGGGGCTACAGTGGCGGTTCCAAAGTCACCAGGGTCTAAACTCTTTATATCTTGATGCTCTGCCTTTCTTTCCACGTGCTTCTACCTCGTGACCCAGTGTGGATGCTGGAGGATCATTATATTTACATTCCCAGTGAGGGAAGGAAGGTGGCAAGGGAGGGGGTTACCCTCCTTGTTAAGAGCCAAACCGGGAAGTTGCTCATGGCACTTCACTCACATCCCATTGGCCAGAACTTAGTTATGTAACCCCACCTAGCTGCAAGGGAGTCTTTGAAACGTAGTCTTAAGTTGCACAGCCCAGCTAAAAATGTATTCCTATGGAAGAAGGGAAGGGCTATTGTGGGCAATTAGCACTTTGTATAGGAGGAAAGCTACACTAGCCCTGACAGTACTGGACAGTCACATTGGCCTCCTGGCTTTAAGTTTTTCCTCCTCCACTCCTTCCCCTCATGCTGAGCCCAGCAGCAATTTATTACCCTAGGACCCTTTCCATCCCTCCCTCCCTATCTCCCTTGCGAGACCTTCTTGATGGCACTTGCCATATTGCCAGTTTCATCTCCCTCAACATCCCAACCTCCACACCTTATATGGTCCAAAGGAGGCCTCTGAGCCTTCACATACACTATTCTCTGGACTTCAAGTGTCCCTTCCATCACCCTCTAAACTCAGCTCCCATGCCCTTTCCTCCAGGAAGCCCTCCCTATTTTCTTTCTGGATCCTTCAGCCCTCACCCCTCCTTCCTCTGGCCTTACCCTGACGATGCAAGGCAGAGGGTGTCTGTGTTAGGCTCTGCCTCATGACTGTGGGCTTCTCAGGGGCCTCTTGGAGATCCTGAAATTGCCCAGCATGGGATAAGCATAGAGGAGACACCAGGAAGGGTTTATTTTCTAATACAGGATGAGGGAGCAAATGGTGCAATAATCCAGGCAAGTGAGTCCAAAAGGAAGCTTTGAAGATGACCCAAAATTTCCTCAGTGACACCGCCCCCTCCAAGTATGAGGAAGGCCTGGTCACCTGGGGAAACAATGACCCACGCAGGGGATCCTTCACCCCTGCCAGCCTCTCCCTAGAGCTGCAGAAAGCAAATTCCACAGATCGCTCTCATTTGAGAGATAAAGAAAGTGAGGTTCAGAGTGGATTCCACTTGCTGAAGGCGGGGGCCCACTCTGAATGCAGAGGGACTAGGGGTCCTTCATTCACTTGGAGGTCCTTACTGGATGGTGGGAGCATCAGGGCTTTCATATGAAACCAGGGCTACATAACCCTTCTCAGGGATGAGAAGTGGCTCTGTAATGCTAGGACTGCCTTTGCTGACCCCCCAGGGCCCTCTCCCTGGGTCCTTGTCTCTGGGTTTCCTGGACCTACCATGTTGCTCTGGACTGGGACCTTCCCTTTGAGTCTCAGTTCTCTCATCTGTAAAGTGGGAATGAGGCCCTTGCTCTTGGGGTAGGGGTGAGATGGAATGAGGGAGACATCCTATGAGAGTTAGGAGCCTGCTGGATGATTTGGAACAGATATCTGATCCACCCCACTTCACCTGTCACCCTGACCCCTTTCATCCCCTCATACCCAGGAGGGTCCTGGAGAGTGGCTGACCCTGGACTCCCAAGTCATCATGGCAGACAGTGAAATCTGTGGCACCAAGGACCCCACCTTCCACCGCATCCTCCTTGACACCCGCTTCGAGCTGCCCTTAGGTGAGTATGGGGGCACAGGACCCTCGCCCAATCCCAGGAGAATGGCCAGGCCTGGGTGAGTTCAGAAGACCCTTATTCTGAGGACAAGTTTTCCCCTTCTAAGAGGGGAGAGTTTCCTGGGTTTCAGTGAGTCAGATGAAATGTGCACCTTTCATGGACAAAGCACTTTCTAGCTCTGCAGGTGCACAGGTCAACAGTGGGCGACAAATGCTTTTTGACCCATGGAGCTTAGATCTGAGCTGTCCTGGCTGGTCCTTGATGAGGTCTTCGTCCATAGGGGTGAACTAGGGATAGGAGAGAGACAGAGTCAAAGAGATAAAAAGAGAGAAATAGAGACACAGAGAGACATGTAGAGATAAACAAAGGCAGAGGCACAGAGGCCTCTCAACCTTTCCTGGAAGCCACTTAGTTCTCCCATATCGTCCTTCTAAGAACCCATGGCTCCGCTACCCTCATAATGTTAGAATGCATCTCTGCCATCTTCCATTTATTCTCAAGACGTTGCTACAGTGGGGAGGGATTGGGGCACCACCATGTCCTCCCTTCCTCTCCCTCACCCCCTGTAGACCAGGCCTGTAGGCCTGCAGGGCACACTGGATGGAGGCTTGAGGGGTGGGCAGGGGCTCCCAAGCTCACAGCCAGTGCTCCCTTTCCAGACATTCCTGAGGAGGAGGCCCGCTACTGGGCTAAGAAGCTGGAACAGCTGAATGCCATGCGAGACCAAGATGAGGTGAGTGTTGGCGTGTGGAGGTCTCTTTTCTTCCTGTGTCTGTCTCTCTTGTCGCCCCATATCCTCCACTCTGTCTTTGTTTCTTTCTTTCTTTGTCTTTCCCTATGTTTGTGTCTCTAACCTTTTGTAACCTGACCAAATCAACAACCCGTGTGGTCCAGTCTCTAAGTGGTGATGTCAGCCAGGAAAATACAGTCTACTAACAGTGTAATAATTTTAACTGACTCAAGTTCTGCATTTGCCAAATACTGTCAAGGAAACACAGGTACCCTGAAGCAGTTCTCATACCCACTCCTTGCCCACACCCCTCAGTTCCTCCAGTCACAATTTTGGACTTTCTTAAAAGTTCTCCTCCCCAACCAGCCTTAACCCCTGTACCTCTGTTCTTCTATGTCACCCCCTTCTTCGTGGCTCCATATCCCCACAGTGCAAAGACCTGACGTGGCCCAGAAGACAGTCTTTAGAAGATGAGGGCAAAGAAGAAATCATTGGCAAGACTAGAACACTCTTGGGACATGGTTCCATAGTGTAGCGGTTAGCATGTCTGCTTTACATGCAGAAGGTCCTGGACTGCCCCAGTGGAGCCACAGTCCATGATCTACAGGCATGCCACCCTGAACAAGCCTGATGTCTGATTTCAGAAGCTAAGCAGGGTCAGGCCTGGTTAGTACTTGGATGGGAGACCACCTGGGAAGACCAGGTGCTGTAGGCATAAATAATAATAAATAAAAAATAAATTTAAACAAAAAAAAGACTAGAACACTCTTTAGTGAGAGGTGGAGGGCAAGGGGGCCATGAGTACATGTCAGTAATCTTCATCCAAACCTCATCTCTCATCTTTATTCAATTCCTGTCTCAGTTCTTTCTGTCTTTGTCTTCTCTCTCCCTCCCCCCGCCCCGCCTCTCTCCCCTTCACCTGTACCTTTTTTTTAATGTATCTGTTTCTCACTGTCTCTGTGTGTATCTCTCTCCCTCTTTCTTTCTCTGTGAACATCTATATCCTTCTCCAGAGGGAAAGGATGTGGGAGGCACAGAGGAGTCAGGATGGAACACAACAGAGGACTATCCTGGTCCCCTGGCTTCTGCCTTCCCTGTGACAAACCTTCTCTTCTTCCCTCCCCTCAGTATTCATTCCAAGATGAACAAGACAAGCCTCTCCCTGTCCCTAGCAACCAGTGTTGTAAGTACCTCTCAATTCCTCTTGGCATCCCTCCCCCATCCCACAGCTGTTGTAACAGGTCAACTCCCCTCCAGAGTTACAGGTCCTAAGAGTGGACAGTATCCACGTACAGTGTGGTGGAAAGAAGAGATCTGGGACTTAGGTTTGAGTCCTGCTTTGCTTTGTGGCCACAGGCATGCTAGTGTCCCTCTGCGATCCTCACAGTCAGTCTCTTTGGGGCATCTGACAGCCCTTCACTCTGAGGGGACTCAGGATGTCTAAAAGTTTAAAAAAACATTTTTCAGACTCTTTAATTCTATAATCAATTTCTAGATGAGGACCTATAATTTACTCAACAAACTTTCATGGGGCCAACACAGACTCCCAAGCAGCCCACAGAGGCTGCAGACAGACACTGGCAACCAGTCCTGCCAACACACAGGCGCATGTACAATGGACAAAAGCTGTTTCATTTGCCCATTTTCTTAGATGAATAAACTGAGGCCCAGGAGGAGAAGCAACTTGCCCAAGGTCACACACCTGGCAGCAGAGCTAGGATTTGAACCCAGGTCTGAGGGACTCTTTCCACTGCACTACATCTATTAATGCTGATGATGATCCTGTTCCTCCCTAAAAGCTGGAGTTTTCAAGATTGTTTATGTCTCTTGACCCTTGGACACTCAGCTGTACCCAGACCAGGTCTCCATGAGCCAAGGAGATGTCTCTCTCCTAAAAGTTCCCCAAGTCCTCTGGAGTGGGGAAGAAGTGACAAATCATAGAGTTCCAGAGCAGAATCCACACCTATTACACTTGTCCCCCACCCCGCCCTTCAACCTTTTTCTCCTGTTCCATCTGCTTCCTTATCCCCCTTTGCTCTTCTCTCATAGTCTCTCCTGTACCCATTGTCCACCCCTCCCCCATATGCCCAGGATGGTGATGATGGATGGAGCATAGTGGGGAGAGGGGCTAGAGGACTGCAGTTGGGGGACCTTGTTCTGCTCTGACTTGGGGTGTGTTACTGAGAAAGTCCCTTGACTTCCCTGCCTTCAGGGGCAGGGAGTCATATCTGCCCAGGAGTTACAAATGCCTTCCCCCTTGAATGGGGTCACTGAAGATTGCGTTGGGGGCAGGGCCACACAGGGTGGAGGCAGGAGCAGATGACAGAGCACCTGGGCAGCTGAGCCAAAGTGAAGGGTGGGTTCGATCTGGGAATGGAGACCCATTACCCAGCATTTACCTCCGAGCCCTCTTAGGAATGTTTCATCACACCCCCCCCACCACCATATCATGGAGGAAGCAGCTGAGGGTAAGAGGAGTCAGGATTCTGGTCCAAGGTGTTTTTCCAAAATGCCAGGTTTTGGGGATGATGGAAGGAGATGTGGTTCTCTCCCTGGCCCTGACACTCAGAGGCTGTGTGACGTTAAGCTGCTCACCCCACCTCTCTGAGCCCTGTTTCTTCACACGTATGATGAGCAGAATGATAAAAACCCGATTTAGTTTCAAATTTTAGTATTTCCAGTTCAATATTTCTTTCTCTATGCATGAGAGAGGGGAGGGAAGGAGTGGGGAGTACTGACCCCAGACTTCAGAGCTGGAAAACCCTAGCCCCAAATGCTCCTCTTTGTTACTTCCTGGCTGAGCCTATGACCTCCTCGAAAAATGTATTCTGCCTTCCTCCCAAGGTGGTGAGTGAAGGATTGACAAATGTTAGTGGTTAAAGTGATGCTTGGGGAAGATACTCAGGATAGAAAGGGATCAGGGTCCTGGGTGGGAGAAGGAGATGGGGAGAATGAGGAGGCCCCCTCCTTAAGCCCCGCACCTGCTCCCTTTTATTATCTCTGCCCCTTCTCTTTGTAGGCAACTGGAATTATTTTGGCTGGGGTGAGCAGCAGAGTAAGTACTCAGCTCAATGTTCTGGGAGGCCATGGGGAGGTGGGTGCCTTGGCAACTCTGAGGCCCCTGCCCCACCGTGCAGGGAAGCGGGGAGCATGTGGCTGGCACATTGGGGCCAGAGGACTGACTGGCAAGACTCCTTCCGTGCCCCCCCGCCCCCTGACCATTAACATCTGTCTTGGGGATCCTGCTCTGTCTGGTGGGGAATGGGCACTGCCATTGGAGTGGGAGGATTCAGCTGGGAAGAATGGGCATTTAGATGGGAGACCTGCCTGTCTCTAGCTGGGCACTGTGACCCCCTGTCCCCCCTACTCCCCATGTATGACCTCATCTCCTCTCCTGTGACTCCTTCCTCTTTTCGTCTCCCCATCTTCCTCCTCCACCTGGAAATGGACCCCAGTGTCACTCAGAGGGTGGTGGATGGGGAAGGAAGAGGGCCTCAGAAAGGGCAGTGGGCAGGGACACCCACACAGATATCACTCCAGAGACCTCAGCTCCAAAGCCCTCTCATACACATCTTCCTCCAGTTTGCCCCCAGGGGAAGGAAAACAAGCCATCCCCTCAATTTGGATGCCAATTTTTCTCCCTAAGGAAGAGCTCCCTTACCCTCATGTCCTGCCTCTTCCAGAGAAATCCAGTGCTTTAGTCTGAGCGTGAATCTGTGTCCTTCTCACTCCTCCACCACCTGGTGGACAAGCTCCCTTTTCCCTCCAGGATCAGGGGAACTGTGTACATCTACTTTTGATCCAACACAATTTGTTGAAAACAAGTCAAATAAATTTGGCCAGAATACACATTAGGCAGACAAGAAGACAGTAATAACCAGTTTGCCACAAATAATACCATCAAAAACAAAGATGTTTTTGGTTAAAACCAATTTGTCTGAAGTAGATAATTAGGTGAAGAACAAAGATCATTGGACCAAAAGCAGACCCTTTTGTCGAAACACAGGTGTCTGAATGTGACTCAGCTGGAGGCAACAATTTGGTCAGAAACTATTTGGTAAAAAGCAGTCTGGGCAAAAACAAAAAGAATCCAGTGGAAAGCGATTTGCCCCTCAAGAACAATTTGTCAGAAAACAAAAGAAATAATTGGGTTAACATGGACACAGCCTCATGAGATTTGGTTGGAAACATCTTGTCTTGATCAGGGACAATTTGGTAGAAAGAATGCCAATTTGACCAAAGACTCAGATAATTGGATAGAAAACCAGTTAGTTGAGGGGGGAAGGGCTGGCAATTTGGTGACATTGACAAATTATCCAGAGCTTTGAGGGAACTTGTCCAGGTTTCAGATCCCTCCCTTCTGCCTGATACCCACAAATGGAAATTTGCCTCTGCCTCTCTCTATAACAGCAGTGCTGACGCCATGCAGCACATGACAGGGTCGTCATGTACGATAGGGACAGGATCAAAAGCTTGTAGGTCACACTGACCCAAGTAAGATGAAAAATCGGGAAACCAGTTACCTTGATAGGGCCAGCTTTGCTAGCTGAAAATGAATTTAAAGTTTTTCTAAAGGCAAAACAACTTAGGGAATGAATGAAATAGCATTCAACACAAAGTATAAAATTCATTTATTATTAACAGTTTACCTCATTGATAAAATGGACCTATTTGTTTAATTTATAGAAACAGACACAATTAACTGGAAAAGAATTAGAAAGTTAAAATAATAAAGCAAGAAAAATAGATAAACATCTGGAAAATGAACAAAAATACTTAAAGGCACAAAAAAGCACAAGCCACATTTTTGGTTTAAAATCACCAGGAAATTGATGCCATAGGCCACCCAGTCAGGGGGTTATTTTTTTTCCAGTCCTTTTGTTTTCAAACCAAGTATTGATTTCTAAATAAATAGTCTCTCTCATCCCACCACAATCTAACATACCTCAATGTTTCCTTCTTACAACAGAAAACAAACCAAACTAAAACATCTTTTAATTCTTATTAAACACCTGAAGTTTGGCAACCCCACTCAATTCCATTTTAGCAATAAATTCTGGGTGTGTGGTGGTCTTGCCAACCTAAGGATCCAATCCTTTTTGAGGGAGATGGCACCTTGTCAGACCCCCTTTTTTTGTTCCTGCACATATGAGTTCAGATCTTCGGCCTCCATTCTCAGATATCAAGAAATCTCTGACAGTTAATGGGCATTTTTTTTCCCATCTTGTCCTCCTGATCTCCCTCCCAACTTTTTTCAGTGTTTGCATGACTCCTGTTATGGGAAGCCCACTGACTGATAGAAAAACTCATCTGGTTTTCAGAGAGCCTGGACTTTGGCAAAGTCCATTCTCACATTTGAGCTGAAGGACATCTTCCAATTTGCCACTGTCCTGCTCAGCTGTAGGAGCTGTAGGACTTATCCTGGACCCAGACTCTAGGTCCAGTTTGACCCACATAAGGCAAAGCTGGGTTTTCACCCCCTTATTCTAAAAACTGTACCTCTATTAACATGACCCAGTATCCCTCATTCATTCTGGTAAAGATTCCTCTTCTTGGGTTAGCAGCCAGTGAAGACCCCTGAAGTATGAGATACTACTTTGGCCCCCATTGTGTTCTTTCTCTCTCTTTTTATCTCTATCTCTCCTTCCCCTTCTTACCCTCTCCCCTCACCTCCTCTCTTTTCCAGATGATGACCCTGACAGTGCAGTGGATGATCGTGACAGTGACTACCGCAGTGAGACAAGCAACAGCATCCCACCACCCTATTACACTACATCACAGCCCAATGCTTCGGTCCACCAGTATTCTGTCCGTCCACCACCCTTGGGTTCTCGAGAATCCTACAGTGACTCCATGCACAGTTATGAGGAGTTCTCCGAGCCACGGGCCCTCAGGTAGTCACTGTGGGGTGTGGGTGGTCTGTGTGTGTGTGGCCCTGTCTCCTGGAATGAAGAGAGGAGTAGGGGATTAGAGGGAGCTGAGGGTGTAGGTAAGTGGGTCTAGAAGAGAAGCATTTGTGCTTTTTTGTAAGCAGTAGAACCCTTGCTTTACCCAAAAATTTGCAAGAAAGTTGATAAAAGGGGTTCTGCTTTGGCTGAAGAAAGTGTGAAGGCCCCTGAAAGGTCCTCCTGAAATATGGGTGCTCTTTGCACTTCCTTTAAAGTACTAGTCTCCATGTACTCTCTAACTGGTCAGAAGAGGGAGTGGGTAGAGGAAGAGATGACTATTAGTGGGGGGTGTGAGGCATGGCGACATTGGAAAGATCCCAGTAAGGAGCTAGCTTGTGGTCCCAAGGAGGTCCTGCCCCTTCCTTCTGGTGGCCTCTGACCTATGTTTCTGACCCACGGGCATGTGCACAGTGACTTCAGAGCTGCCACTGCTCTGTCCAGATGCTATCAACACTGCTTTGAAAGTAGGCTGTCCCTAGACCTTCCCAATGGATGGGTCCCTTCGTGGACCACACCACTGTCCAGCGCAGTGTGCTTACTGGTTCTTGAGCCTGCGAGGCTGGACCTCATTCCTGCCGCCCTCCTCACTGACCTGATCACCCCAGCCCTGGTTTCCAAACAGACCAACAAACATGATATTAAACAGATTGAATATTTGTAGAGCACTTGGATAGACTGAAAACACTCCCATCCTTGCCGAAAGTTCTATTGGACAGCATGCACTGTACAGAGTTTTGGTAAAACATAATTTGAAGATCTTCATAAGCTTTCTACTCAATCTTTAGTATCGATCAGTATAATTTTTTTGCAGATATTTGAGAGAATTACTTTTATTTTAAAATTTTCTACATTTTATATATACCATAGAAAGCTTGAATAGTTTACAGGTGGAGTATTTTGAAAGGAATTTTTTAAAAGACTGAGCATCTAGTCTAGACTCTATTTTTTTAGCTCCAAGGAAATGAAATTATATACTCAAGATAAAATATATAGTGGCAGAGGTGGGATGAGAACCAAGTAAGGAATGGTGTTCCTGGCAGAGGGCACAGCAAGTGCAAAGGGCTGGAGGTGGGCACAAGTTTAGGGTGTTGGAGGAATAGCAAGGAGGCCGATGTGGCCAGAGCAGGGGGAGAGAAGCAGGGGCAGAGGGAAATGAGGGTCGGGAGGTTGGACAGTTTGGGCCACACAGGGTTGTGGGGCATTACATGGGATTTATTTCAAGTGCACTAGTGAGCCTGGTAGCATTAGAAACAGAGGAGGTGTGTGATTGGATTCATGATTCGAAGAAGCCCCTCTGTGGCATCCATGAGAAGCAGGGACTGTCAGGGACAGGAGTGGTAGTTGGGGCAGCATCTGGTGGAGATGGTGGAGCCTGGACTAGAATGGAGCCCAGGGTGCAGAGAAGTGGATGCGTTTCAGCAAGAGCTTGCGAGGTGGAGCTGAGGGGACTCATGGCAGGGTCAGCTGTGAGAGGATGTTGAGGCAAGATGTGGAGGCAGGAAGGCCCCAGTTCCTGGCGAATGGAGGAGCTCGGCTATAGGAGGACCAGGTCGAGGTAGGGGGACATTGAGAGACAGATGCAACCATGTTCAAGTTTCAGAAGCCCTAGGTATCCAAGGGAGCTGTGGCAAGGATACTGATTCCAGGTCCCCAGAACATGGGTGGAGCATTTGCAGTCCCCACAAGGCATAGACAGGAGTGGCGTACAGTAGGTCATCGGTGATCACTGCTATCACTGATCTGATTTATTGCCTGTCCATGCAGACCAGAAATGCCACGAGAGTGAGATTTTTTGTCTCTTTTGTTCATGGCTGTGTTTCGCTGGCACATACAGCATGGCCTGGTGCATAGTAGTCGCTTAAGCAATGCTGAGTGAATGCCTGTGTGATGGACCTGTGTGACCGGGGCTGGGTGGGCAGCGGCTCTGTGCCCAGTCCCTGAGCCCCACCTGTCCCCCACAGCCCCACAGGCAGCAGCCACTATGCCTCCTCAGGGGAGCTGAGCCAGGGAAGCTCTCAGCTGAGCGAGGACTTCGACCCAGATGAGCAGAGCCTACAGGGCTCCGAGATGGAGGATGAGCGGGACCGGGACTCCTACCACTCCTGCCACAGCTCAGTCAGCTACCACAAGGACTCGCCGCGCTGGGACCAGGATGAGGACGAACTGGATGAGGAGCTGGACGAGGAGCTGGATGAAGACCTGGAGGACTTCCTGGAGGAGGAAGAGGAGCTGCCTGAGGACGAGGAGGAACTGGAGGAGGAGGAGGAGGTGCCTGATGACATCCGTGGTTATGCAGAGCACCACGAGGCAGCTGTGGCTGAGCCCAAGGACTTCAAGCGTGTCAGTCTCCCACCAGCAGCCCTTGAGAAGGAGGACAAGGCCCCAGCAATGCCCACTGAGGCCCTTGATGTGGCCAAGGTGGCCCCTGAGCCAGCCACCAAGGAGGTGCCTGCACTTGAGCGAGCACCTGAGGCTGAGCCCCCCAAGGCTGAGGAGAGGTAATGGGAAGCATCCAAAGGACTGTCACAAGGTCACTGTGGTCAGTGGTGCCACGATGGAGTGAGCCTGGACCTGGAGAATGGGGGATAAGAAGTTGTCAGAGGGCCATGGGTTTATTGAAGGGATCAGGATATGTCTAGGAGGTCAGAGGGGGTTCAGTGGGGTCAGAGTGGTTCAAGAGGATCATGAAGGAGTATTAAGGGTTGTGAGGGGCCAGACATTTTTCCAGGTTGAAAAAGTTACAAATGCATTGGAAGGATCCTGGGCAACTAGGATTACCAAGGGTCAGAGGGGCCAGGAGGATAGGAAAAGGAGCCTGGGGACCCAAAGGTGTCAGAAATGTAATGGGCATGTGGAAAGAGAGCAAGAGCACTGAGACGAGTCATTGGGAGACACAGGCGGGTCATAGTGTCTCTAAAGGGACAGGCATCACTCAGAGGGTAGAGGATGAAGGGAGAACTGTCAGTGGAGACTCAGGATACACCTTGCATCAGTTTCAGGCTGCAAGAAGATGAGGAAGGCCAGGAGGGTCAGGACTCCATGTCCAGGGCCAAGGCCAACTGGCTTAGAGCCTTCAACAAAGTACGGCTGCAGCTTCAGGAGGTAAGTGAGAGCCCTAGTCAGCTCACACCCATGCCCAATACCTCTCTAACCCCAGCCTGGCCCCAGACTGACCATGCCCACTTCCACTTTCCTCCCATGCCCCACCACCCTGGTCCCGTGCCCACCCACAGCATCCCATTCTATGCCCCATGGGCAGCTTGACCATGCCCACTTCCCCACCCCATCCACCATGCCATGCCTCTGTACAGCCTGTTTCTTCTGTGGCTCTGTTCATACCAACCTGGCCCCACCCTCTCCTGCCCTTGCCCTGGCTCCACCACTCCTGGCCTCACTCACACCGGCTTGCCCTATCTCCCCACCAAAGTCCAGTCCAGACTCACCTACACCAGCCTGGGATTTCTTGGCAGGGAAAGAGGAGAGGCGAGCTGGAACCTGGAGCTAGGTCATGGCTACAGCCATGTCAGAAGGGAAGGATAAAGGTTGGGGATAGGAGTAGAGATAAAGGTTAGGGCAGTAGTCAGAGATCAGATGTCAGAGTTAGAACTGGTGTTAGGGAAAGAGGTCAGTGTTTGGGATCATATTGAGTGTCAGTGTCAGGGTTGGAGAAAGGTCTGAGGTCAGGTCAGTATTGGAGAAGGAATTTGGTGAAAGATACAATTAGCATCAGGGCCAGGGTGTTGACTGTTCAGATGGGCAGCAGGATTGGAACCATTCACTTACTCCTACAGTCATTCAACCCACTCTGGCCTGGAGATAGAGTAATGTTATTATCCGGGGGGAATTTCCAAGTTGGGATGAGACTGGCAAGAGGAGATCCTAATCACACTCCCAAAGTCTTCATCCAATATCAGAGCCACAGAAATTTCAAGTCAAATTTTTTATCAGTTTTAAAATAGAATTTTATTTTTTGACTAAATAATATTTTCACGTAGTTCTAAATTTAAAAGGTAGAAAAAAGATCATGCAATGAAAAGTCTATTGAATAACTTCCACTATATCAGCAAATTAAGAGGAAAAAAAAACAGTAGCTACCCTTGTAATGGAACTAGTGACATGACAAGAAAAATAAATGTGGGCAGGCTCTCTGAGTTTCATAGATGGGTCATAAAACAAATCCAAGGCAATCAGGAAAAGTCCTTGTAGGAAGTGACACTTAAAGTATTCAAAGTACTTTAATATTACTTCAGAAGCGTGTGCTGGACCCTCCTCAGCCCCTCTCCAACTATACTACCCTCTAGTTGCATGGCAGATGAGGAGTATCAACCCTTTTCTGAGACCTGAATGAAAAGTGGAGGCTGGTTGGGTGCAGAAGGTGGGAGGGCATACAAACAGGTGCACAGCTTGGGCAAAGGCCCTGTTGCACAAGAGCAAACGAGCAGGTGAGGCTGTAGTGAGTTTAAGAAATGACAGAATCTTATGAGTGTTTGAACTAGCCTCTGCAAATCCCAGGAAACTATAGATGCATGAACTCTTGTTGGAATGATGCTAACACATCCCCAGTTTTGACAGATGAGGAGATCAGCATCCACTGAGGTTGGTGGCAGAGAGGACATACTCTCCCCATTTTACAGATAGACAGACTGAGGCCCAGAGAAAGCCATTGAGCTCCCTAAGGACATACAGTGAGGACTACGACCCAGGTTTCCTGACTCCTGGCCCAAAAGGGAGACAGAAGTGGGTGTGGAGCCTGCCTTGCTCTGGGAAGGGGCAGCCACACTGACCACATCTGTCTGTCTGTCCCACAGGCCAGGGGAGAAGGAGAAATGTCCAAATCCCTGTGGTTCAAAGGCGGGTAAGTAATGGAGCTTCAGGGGTAGGAGGAAGTTTTGAACCCAGAGCCCATAGCTGGTTTGCACCATAACCTCAGCCTAGAAAGGGCAAGGAGAGGTTCCATTTAGACAAGGCACAGACTAGGCATGGGTGAAATAATGGAACCACTGTCATAGGCATTCAGAGCCAAAGATAGTAACATGTTGAACCCTCACAACAGACCCATGGGGGGCCCACTATTCTATTTTACAGATGGGGAAACTAAGTCCTGAGAAGTACATGCCTTGGCCTAACTACTTACATAATTCAAGACTGCTTCCCCCTAGTAATAAATGCGAGATAAAGGAAAAACCCATTTTCCTGCAATGCCCATCTGCAACCCTGGAGTGAATGTTTTGCTTTGATTCTGCTTTTAAATCTCCCAGATTCTTACTACAGATGCTGGCACTTTTGTTAACGATAGTCGTTTGGTCTTAAATGGAGCATTTTGTCACATCTAACTTAAGTTACCACTTTTCAAGGGTGTTTTTTCAGCCTTTGGATAGGGAAAAGATATTTTTTAATTACACTAATGTTTTAAAATAGCAGCAGGAGAGTGACCTCCTACCCTTGTGGGTCCTTTGCAAACAGTCAGGGAAACAGGAGCTGTGACTCCCAGATGAGCAGATGTGCTGGGCAGGGAGCCCTGGAAGCAGCAAGTGAGATGGGGGTTTCTGTGCTTGTGATTAATGGAAGAAGCTCTCTCAAGAGACACTGGTGTGGCAGGCTGGGTCAGGTGGGGGAAACGAGCAGAGATGTGGTTCGGGAGTGGCCAGGCCTCTGCCTGACCCTGCAGGAGGCGCTGGAGCACAAATCACACCCTGGAGCTTGTCCAAGAGTCTTTGGCAGCCAGGCAACTCTCTCATTGGCCAGTGAGAACCTTCTGGAGAAGAGCCACAGCTGAACCCTCTCTGGGATGAGTGCACCTCTCAGTAAAGTGAATTTGGACAAGCCTGTATGGCGTCTTCCACAGCACTCATTCAGTCCTCCAGCTACTGCGAAACTGCCAAGAGACAAGAACACAAACACGATTTCCAGTTCCCTCAGTCCCACTAAAGTTGAAATCACTCCTTCCAGGACTGATTTTCAATAGACGCGTATGTTTCCAATTTTGAGCATAAAGAAAGGTTTCATTGATATTTTTGTATATTATTAGGTTTGCTTTAATTCAAATTTTCATTAAACATGGACACCTGCATTATCTCCCCAGCTCCCAGACGAGGAAGTTGAGGCCCAGTGTCTTAATTTCCTGGGGCTGCTGTGACAAACAACCACAGACAGGGGGCTTAAAACAACAGAAATTTATTCTCTCACAATTCTGGAGGCGAGAAGTCCAAAATCAAGATGTGGGCAGGACCACACTCCCTTGACACCTATAGGAGAAAATCCTTCCTTGTCTTTACAGCTTCTGGTAGTTGTTGGCAATCCTTGGTATTCCTTGGTTTGTAGATGCATTACTCCAATCTCTGCCTCCATTGTCACACCACAGTCTTCTTGTGTGTCTCTCTTCTAAAAAAAGATACCAGTTATATTGGATTAGGGCCCACCCTTCTCTAGTATGACCTCATCTTAACTAATGACCTCTGCAATGACCCTATTTCCAAATAAATTCACAGTTTGAGGTCCTGGGGATTAGGATTTGAATGTATCTTTTTGGAGGACACAATTTAACCCTTAACACCTGGGAAGATCACATGTCCTGCCCCAACCTCAGGTGATGTCTAATGGAGGAAGGGCGACTTCCTTGGGCCCTTGACATCTCTTTGTGTGTCTTGCAGCCCAGGGGGTGGTCTTATCATCATCGACAGCATGCCTGACATCCGAAAGAGGAAGCCCATCCCACTCGTGAGTGACCTGGTGAGCGCCTGAGCCCTCCCCCCCCACCCCCCGCCCTACTCCCCCAGTGCTCAACCTGTACAACTGCCTATGGCAGGCCTGAGGCTGGGGGCTGGCAAGACATTCTCTGGGACTAAAATAATTCGATTTCTACCCTATGTGCTGCATGGACACTCCAGGCCATGGTAAGTTATGGTGATCTGGGCCCCTGAGTCTCCTCTGCAGACCCCTTCACTGGGATCTTCCAATTGGCCTCCAACCCATGGGTTCTGGGGAGGGGAACTTACCATGTCTTACAGTTCACGAGTTGGGGAGAGAGCAGGTAACTCCCACCCTTGGTTCATGGTGTGGCTGCTAACAATGGTGGTGGGGGATGGGTGAGTCAGGGTTGTGGGGCTGCTTGCCCTCCTGGAAGTTCCCTTGGTCATGTCCCAATTCTTTGCTGGTTCTGCTCCTGCTGTTGTGAACTGTGTCCTGTTCATCGTGGCTGTGACTTGACCCCATGGCTGGTGGCCCCAAACCATGGCTGTGGATTCTGCTCTTGGTGACAATCCCATGGGTGTCAATCAACTCGGTGACTCCCTCGGTGTCTTCCCCACCCCAGTCCCTGGTCCAGTCCAGAAAAGCGGGCATCACCTCGGCCTTGGCCTCCAGCACTTTGAACAACGAGGAGTTGGTGCGTGGGGTACCTCCCCCTCCCCTGGTTGTAAGGTGGGCTGGGCTAGGGGCGCCTGGAGGAAGAGGAGGAGGGTATAGCAGAGACAGCCACTACTCACTCCAGAGTGCGATAGCGCAGCATCGTGTTAACACACTTTACCCAAGAACCCGTGGGGGTGGCGGAGGGCCTGGAACTTGACTATAGTCTGCACACGGTGAGAGTGAGTCAGGACAGCACCCCCAGGTGAGGGCTCTGTGCCCCATACCGCACCCTCCCCCTTCCCCTCCCCGCAGAAAAACCACGTTTACAAGAAGACCCTGCAAGCCTTAATCTATCCCATTTCGTGCACGACACCGCACAACTTCGAAGTCTGGACGGCTACCACGCCCACCTACTGCTACGAGTGCGAGGGACTGCTGTGGGGCATCGCGCGGCAGGGCATGCGCTGCACCGAGTGTGGCGTCAAGTGCCACGAGAAGTGCCAGGACCTGCTGAACGCAGACTGCCTGCAGAGTGAGCGCGGGCGCGGGCTGGGGCGTGGACAAAGGGACCCGGCTGAGTGGTAGGGGTGGGGCTCCACGAAGATGAGGTTGAAGGCGGGGAAGAACAGAGGCGGGTCCCTGCGAGATGGGCGGGGCACGAACAGAAGGGCGGATCTGCGTGGGTAGGGTGGGGCTCCGCGGAGGTGGGGCAGAAGGCGGGGCGGCAGAGGTGGGCGGGGCTTTGTGGATTGGGTGGAACAGGGGACGGGATGGTGGGCGTGACTCCGGGGGGAGGGTTGGAGTGAAAAGAGGAGAAATGAGATGTGAGGAGGGTTGGAGAAGGGTGTGGTGGGGCTTCAGGACTGGCGTAACTGTACAAGGGGCAGGTTTAATAAGAGGCAGCGGTTCACCTGGAGAAAAAGGGGGTTAGAGTTAGCTCAGAGCAGGGAAGGTTGGGGAGAGGTGTCAGAAGGGGTGGAATCTTGGGGTGCTGGGGATTCAGAGGGGTTGGGCTCTGAAGGGTGAAAATCTTGGTGGGAGGGGGGATTCAGAGAGAGAAAATAGGAAGCTCTAACTTTTGGGGTGATTCACCTTAACCCCCACAGCTTAGTGACTGTGGCCACTGCTGAGGAAGCTCTGGAGTGGGAGTCGGGGTGCTGGCTCCGGTGAGGGGCGCTCTCTGGACAGTGCTGCTGTCCACTTCTGCAGGGGCGGCAGAGAAGAGCTCCAAGCATGGGGCGGAGGACCGGACCCAGAATATCATCATGGTGCTCAAGGACCGCATGAAGATCCGGGAGCGCAACAAGCCTGAGATCTTCGAGCTCATCCAGGAGATTTTCGCCGTGACCAAGGCCGCGCACACGCAGCAGATGAAGGCAGTCAAGCAGAGCGTGCTGGACGGCACGTCCAAGTGGTCGGCCAAGATCAGCATCACCGGTGAGGCCGCAGTGGGGCGGGGGTGGCCATCAAGTCCCTTAGCCCCTTGTGCTCCCTCCCAGACCCCTTCCTTCCCTTTGCTACAGGTACTTGAGCGTATACTGTCTTTCCAGTGTCCACGTGTGTGTGCATTCGTGCCGCAGGTGGGCATGTATGCCTCTAAGCGTGTGTGCATGACGCTCTATCTGGGTCATTTTGATTGATGCCCCCAGAACCAGCCCCCAGGAAGAGGAGTTGAGAGTACATGGTTCATCTGGGAGGTGACCACAGGAAACCCTATGGTAGTTTAGAAATGAGACTGGGAGGGAAAGAGGGCACAGGGGGCCAAAAAGCAGGCAATGCTGTGGACAACAGGGGCTCAGTCCCACCTGAGACCACTAGGGGACAATATTAGCTCCCACTGAAGAGTGGTCCTATCCAGAAGCCTGGGCCTTATGGTGTTTATCCATGCGCAATCTCATTTGGATTTCCCAGAAGACAGACCCCAAGATGATTTCAGCATAGCTGGGTGTCCAGGAGGCAGTCCCAGGAAGCCCCAGTGGGCGATGGAGACCAGCAGCAGGGAGGAGTGGAGCCCTGCAGGGGGTGCAAATGATCAGGTGGCTCCATGGTCAGTGGAGGTGCAGTCCCACTGCAGAACCTCAGGGGCACAACGCAGAGCACACACCTGAGAATACCCACCCCAGATGTGACCCTGGGGTACCTTCCCATCTTTCACTTTATTGGCCGAGGGTTCCCTGGGTGTTAACTCTCTAGCAAGACCAGCATGCCCACAGGCTCTGGTGGCCAGAACCAAGCCCTCAGGCCACGTCACAGGATCCCCAGCAAGCAGCCTGAGCCCATTGCAACGACTGTTTTCAGCATGCTTCCTTCCTTGAGCACACATTTATGTCTGTCCTATGTGTTTTCCAGTGGTCTGTGCCCAGGGCTTGCAGGCAAAGGACAAGACAGGGTCCAGTGACCCTTATGTCACCGTCCAGGTCGGGAAGACCAAGAAACGGACGAAAACCATCTATGGGAACCTGAATCCCGTGTGGGAGGAAAACTTCCACTTGTAAGTGCCTGACTAGGCCACCAGTAGCCCATCTGGAACACCCTGCTGGGACAGCCAAAGGGGACTCCAAGACCAGCCCAAGCTGGCTGCCTGATCCTTGCTCCTGCCTCCTCCCCACAGTGAATGTCACAACTCCTCAGACCGAATCAAGGTGCGTGTCTGGGATGAAGATGATGATATCAAATCTCGTGTGAAGCAGCGGTTCAAGAGGGAGTCCGATGACTTCCTGGGACAAACAATCATCGAGGTGCGGACTCTCAGCGGCGAGATGGACGTGTGGTACAACCTGGGTGAGCAAGAGGGGGTTCTGCAGGCGGTGAGGAGGGAGCCCCAGGAAGCCAGCCAAATTGAGGAACACAGCTGGAGTGGAGAGACAGTGTCAGGAGGAATCAATCTAGTAGCCCAATCTGGTGAGGGAGGCAGAGTCTGTGAGCCCAGTCTAATGAGGACAGGAAGAACCCAGGAACTTCTTAGCTTGGTTTGGGAGTGTGAAGGAGGAACAGAATGTATATATCTCAGTCTCATGGTGGAGGCAGGAAGTAAGACCTGAGGATCCTAGACCCGAGGAGAGAGGTGCAGACCTAGATATCCAACCTAAAAAGGAAGACTAAACTTTGAGAATCCAGTCTAAAGGAGGAGGTCTAGTTTGGGAATTCTAGTCTGAGAAGTGACCTACAGACCCAAGAACCCTAAGAAGATAAGTAGAAACCGTGAGCCCATTTTGATGGGGGAGACAGAATCTGTGAGCTCAGTCTCAGGGCATAGGAAGAAGCCGTTCTGAGAGGGGTGAGCAGAGTCCAGGAACTTAGTTTGACTGGGAGAAATCTAGATATCCCATTCTGATAGGGAAACGAGAAGCAAGACCTAAGGATCCTAGTCTAGGAGAGAGGCACAGACCCAGGAACCTTGTGTAACAAGATAAGTAGAGTCTAGAGGGCTTGATCTGATGGGGGAGACAGAGCCTATGAGCTCAGTCTGGGAGAGAAGCAGTGCCTAGGGCTTCTAGTCTAAAGAGGGAGATGTAGACTTAGGAATGTAATGTGAGTTAGGAAGATCTGGGATCCTAGTGGAATTCTAGTCTAATGGGAAAGAGAAAAGTCTAGGGAAGCAATCTGAGGAGAGACACGCAGGCTTTAATTTCAGAGTATCTGGAAGGGAGACAGTCATGCATAAATTAAAATATCCCAGGGCTAGATTGGGAAGTTCTGACACTATCATCTCTTTTTGCCCTGCAGACAAGCGGACTGACAAATCCGCTGTGTCAGGTGCCATCCGGCTACACATCAGTGTGGAGATCAAAGGCGAGGAGAAGGTGGCCCCCTACCATGTCCAGTACACCTGTTTGCACGAGGTGAATCCTACTGCTCCACCCTGCCTTTGAAACTTTCTGTGATCTCCCACATTGCTTCCAACTCACCATTTCTGCCTTCCCCAGCTCTCCCTTCCTCTTTTTGGCCACACCATTCACACTCCTCTGGGTCTCTGAGACTGTCCCCTGTACCATTCTCTCTTCCTGGGAAACTCCTCCCCATCCATTCTCCAGGCAGACTCTCACTACCCAGCTCCAGATCTTCCATCTGTCCCAGCCCTGAACACTCAGGACTGAGCTGCTTGTGTCTGGATCTGTCTCTTCCAGCCACCTGGGGGCTCCTGGAGAGAATTCAATTTGTTTCATAAATAAATGATTAAATAGATGAATTAGTAATGAGTGAATAAAAAAAAGGATTGATGATAAAGGTACGAGCAGATGGATGTGTGCTTGAACTATTGGAAGTATAGATGAATGTATGGGTGAATTTTAGAATACTTGGATAGATTGATGAGTGAGTAGATAAATGGACAGATCGACGATATGTGGATGAATGGATAGATGGATGGATAAACTGATGGGTGACAGATGGTTGAATGGGTAGATGGACGAATTATTGGATGGTCGATTAAGTTGTGGGTAGTGGATGGGATAGTTAGATGTGTGGTTGAATTGCTACAAGGAAGGAGTGGATAGGTCAATTTGGGGGTAGTTGGATAGGTGGGTGGATAGATGGATGGTTGAACTATTGGAAGTATAGAGGTATAGATGGGTGAATTGGGGGGGGTAAACAGATGGATGGGTGGGTGGATGCGTGGACAGATGTATGATAGATGGATGGATTGATTAATGGTTGATTGGGTAGAGGATGAATTGTTAGATGGACAGATTAAGTTGTGGGCAAATGTAGAGATGAATGGGTATGTGGTTGAATTATTAGAAGGGTAAATTAGTGGATTGGTGCATTTTAGAATAGTTGAATGGATGGGTGGATGAGTGAGTGGATGGATAGACAGGCAGACAGATGAATGGGTGGATAGATATGTAGATAGATGAATGGGTGGATGAATAGATAGATGGAGAACTCTTCCCCATTGGTCAAGATCAGATGAATTATTAGAAGAATGGATGAGGCATAGATGAAATTTTGGGTAGCTAGATGGATGAAAGAATAGATGAATGAATTAATGAATAAACAGGTACATGGATGATGTAAAATGCCCCAGACCTGGGATCTCTGACCCCTTGTGCCCCCCTTTCACTCTCTGACACCTTCTCCCTTGTGTTGGCAGAACCTGTTCCACTTTGTAACTGATGTGCAGAACAATGGGGTTGTGAAGATCCCAGATGCCAAGGGTGATGATGCTTGGAAGGTTTACTATGATGAGACAGCCCAGGAGATTGTGGATGAATTTGCCATGCGCTATGGTGTTGAGTCCATCTATCAAGCCATGACGTGAGGCTGCAGGATGGGGTGGACATGAGGGCGAGGTGCAGGAAACTGGAGGGAGGGGTGGTCACCAAGTGAACACTGGCAGATCTAGGGTGGAAGGGTTTCTTAGGAAAAGGAATTAGAGAGAAAGTGGGTGTGGTGGGCATTATGTAATTCCCCTGGAGGTTAGGAAAGTGCCATTGTTGGGGCTGGAGTGATAGGGATGAGAGCTGAGCTAGAAGCAGAGATAGGGCAACTCAGAGAGGAGAGAGAGACTTAGAGGGCAGAATCAAGCAGAGAGAAAGGGAATGGTTTGGGGGTTGGGAGGAGCCACTCATGATGGTGTCTTAGAGGCATTCTGGGGTGGTCACAGCCTGTCCTGGCTGGACACCAGGCCCAGTGCCTACCACTTCCTCCCACCAGCCACTTTGCCTGCCTCTCCTCCAAGTACATGTGTCCTGGGGTGCCTGCTGTCATGAGCACCTTGCTTGCCAACATTAATGCCTATTATGCGCACACTACCGCCTCCACCAACGTGTCTGCCTCTGACCGCTTCGCCGCCTCCAACTTCGGGGTCAGTCCCAGGGGCTGGGGGATGAGGGAGAACCCAGCCCCGTGCTGGTCAAACCCCATTTAGCTCCCGATTCCCAGTCTGAACTTGACTTGCTGTGTGACTTTGTACCAGTCATTTCTCTCTGAGCCTCAGTTTATCCTTCTGTTGAATGAAAATCGATGTTATGAGGGTTCAGATCAATGGTGGATGGGATGCTCTTCTTGCATAGTTAGCCCTCAGCTAATATGGCAACCACCTTGCACTACCACACTCGCTGCCCAAGTCTCTGCTTCCATCTATCCTTCTCCTCCTCTACCTCTCCAGAAAGAGCGCTTTGTGAAGCTCCTGGACCAACTGCATAACTCCCTGCGGATTGACCTCTCCATGTATCGGGTGAGAAGTGTATGCGTGATGACTTGCTCACCCCCATGCACATGTGTGCCCAGATGAAACAGCTTCCAGCAGGCATGCATGTGAGAGGACCCATCCTAACATGCAGAATGTGTTCCTCTGACACATGTACACATGTGAGCAGCACCTGCCCAACCCATTTGGTGCATTCAAGAAGACCCCCCCTGTTGCTTCAAGGTGTTTTCATTGACCCCCAACCCACCTCCTGAAACTTGGGAGCTTTTGAATTTCCCCTAAAACACTGTCTCCCATCCTCCCTAGCTTTCTTCCATAACTCCATCTCTCTTCTCCCTTCCAACAGAATAACTTCCCAGCCAGCAGCCCAGAGAGACTCCAGGACCTCAAATCCACTGTGGACCTTCTCACCAGCATCACTTTCTTTCGGATGAAGGTAGGAAAGGGGACCCAGTCCCATTTAGCTCTCCAAGAAGGATTCTCCAGGACTCTTAGCTCCTAAACAGCTAGTATTTCTCCTGGAGAGCAGTGCCCTTTCTCTGTGACCCTCTGCTTTCATACTGCTACAACATTTCCTGAAACCCAGAACCATTAGCACCTCTTGCCCCAGCTGTGCCCAACCATGCCCGGCTCTCTCTTTCCAGGTGCAAGAACTCCAGAGCCCACCCCGAGCCAGCCAGGTGGTGAAGGATTGCGTGAAAGCCTGCCTCAACTCTACTTATGAGTACATCTTCAACAACTGTCATGAACTCTACAGTCGGGAGTACCAGACGGACCCGGTGAGGACCCTACAAGAGGTGGAAGGGAATAGCAAACATCAACCAGACCCTGACCCAAGACCCAGATCTGCCCCTTCCCAAACGTTTTAACTGTTCTGAGCCTCAGTATCTCCCTCTGTAAAATAAGGGTCATTAACCCTCATCTCAGGATTGAGAAGGAGATTCAATGAGATACAAGCTTTAGATAAAATATAGTTAAGTGCTTAGCACCTGATGCACAATTGGTGCTTAATAAATTCAGTTTTAGTTAAACTTAGCTGAGTTTGGCATAATACAGTGTGCCTGGAATAGAATCACACTGTTCAATAAATGTTGAGTTGAATCGAATTTTTTAACTAGAGTTCAGTTTTGGTCATTTCAACTCAATTTATGTGTAATCTGTCAACATGTATTTATCTACACATATAATGTCCCAGGAGTGTCAGAAAGGTTTCAAGGAGCTTATGTTCTATTAGGAGGAAAAGATGGAAAAAATTAGAAATTTACAACCCAGGGTGACTAGCACTGGGATGGAGGAATTGCGGGAGGCTGTGGGAGACTGAAGTGGCCCCTACCTCAACTTGGGCTTCTGATGGGAGGTAACACACAAGCTGAATTCAGTTCAATTTTATTTCATGCTGTTCTTTTACATTCAGTTGACTTCAGTTGAAAACAAGTTGCTCATAATTAAATTGGATTGAGATGAAATGGATTAAATTGAGTTGAGTTTAGTTCGACTATAATCAGTTTAGTTCTATTTATTTCTATTTGATTGACTTAAGCTAAAATTGCTCTTGGCTAATTAGTGTGCAGCACTGAATTGGATTGAGTTGAGTTTAATTTAGTAAAAATTTATTCATTTCTATTCAGTTGGCTTGAGTTGAAGATGTTATTGACTGAGCTGATTTGGCTTGTGTTAGAATGAGATGGGTTGCTGGATTAAGTACAGTTGAGTTCAAGTGAATTGGATTAAGTTGGACTCATTTCAACTGAGTTTAGTTATATTCATTTCCATTGATTGACTAAAGCTAGATAGATTAAGTTGGCCTGAGTGTGTTAGGTTGAGTTGAGCAGGTAGAGTTGGGTTGGGTTGACTTTGGTTGAATTGAGTTAAATTAAGTTGGGTTGACTTGAGTTAGGTCGAGTTTAGGTCAATTTATTTCCATTTTTTGATTTAGAATGATATCGATCTTAAAGAATTTGATTAGGCTTAGTCCAATTGAGTTCATTTGAATTCAATTCAATTCAGTTAAGTTTAGTTCCACTCCATGCAGTATAATTGGCCCAAGTTCAGTTCCTCTGAATTAACACTGAGAACTACCATCTGTTAAGCTAAGTGGATCTGATTTACATTCATTTCAGCTCCATTTAGCTTACTGTTTGAGTTTGTTCAACTAAATTCAGTTCCATTCAGTTTTATGAGCTGAGTCTAATTAAGCTTTGTTAAGCTGGGTAGATATGAGTTCTGCTTGAGCCACTTCACATGAGTTTTGTTCCTTCTCATGCAGACCTCTCACCTGAATCACACACACCTTAATGGGGCCCCTTCCTCACCAATCTCTGGTACCTCAATAATGAACTGACTGAAGCCCCCATCCCTGAACCCCTTGTAGCCAATGTCTCCACTGCCCCATTCAGGCCAAGAAGGGGGAAGTTCCCCCAGAGGAACAGGGCCCCAGCATCAAGAACCTTGACTTCTGGTCCAAGCTGATTACTCTCATAGTGTCCATCATTGAGGAAGACAAGAATTCCTACACTCCCTGCCTCAACCAGTGAGTTACATGTAGTTAATTATCTAGAGGTCATTGTGTATGTGTGTGCACAATCTTCTGTCTTGTGTGTAAAAGCACTCATGTCTAATTACACATAAAATGTTGTATATATGAGAACAATTGTAGGTGTAGTTGTGTCTGGATGAAATATGGCATAATTTGCAGACAAACATAAAATTATGTGTATGTTTATACTATCACTGGTATAATCAGACATGTATTTTATGTGTATTGATTTATGTGAATAACAGTATGTACATATGTATATAATTTTGTATGTGTGTGTAACTTCATAAATAACAATAGTATTGTTCTAGTACTTGCTATGTGCAAAATACTCTACTAAATGTTTTACATTTAAATTTCATTATCTCTTACAAGTGTGGATGTAATTTTGTGTATTATAGTTGTGGTCTATGGGTTTAATTGTACATGTGTGTAAACTTGTAGAATGCACTTTAATGTACAGTATTGCATCTTATGTAGTTGTTTGTGAATGCGTGCACAGTTTTGGTTTCTGGATTTAAATGTCTGTAGAATTTTTATCTCTGTTAGCTGTTTTATTTCTCCTTGAGGTGAGTGTTAGAGGGGGCCCTAACTCTGGGGTGGCAGCATCTCTTGGTTACTTAGATACGGAATTAATATCAGATTTTGGACTGAAGGGTGGATGGGGTGGGTGGATGAATGGAGAGGTGGATGGATGGATGGGTAGATAGATGGGTGGATAAATGGAGGGATGGAGGGATATGAGTGGAGGCTCAGGAGAAGCAGGGCCTTATTACAGAGTCACTTAGCAAATTTGTAGCTATGAGGGAACTTGAATCCAGATCCCTCTGCCTGTCCTGCATTACCTTTTGGCTAGGAAGGCCAAAGTAGCCTGTGCTATCTGGCTTCTGTCTGCTGAGTTTTCATACTACTATACTTTCATACTTTCATAATTCAAACTTTTGCCAGGTTTCCCCAGGAACTGAATGTGGGTAAAATCAGTGCTGAAGTGATGTGGAATCTGTTTGCCCAGGACATGAAGTATGCCATGGAGGGTGAGTGCCCCCACTCCCATGTCTTCTAGCCTCGCTACAGCAGGTAGCTGTGCCTCAGTGTTCCCTGAAGGGCTATGAGTGCCCTGGATCCTCATGCTTGAGGTCGAACACGAATGATTGCCAGAGCAGAAACTGCTGAGACAGAGGGTGGCAGACCCTCTCACCTGAGCCATTCCCCTGCTTCTCCTACTAGAGCATGACAAGCATCGCTTGTGCAAGAGTGCCGACTACATGAACCTCCACTTCAAAGTCAAGTGGCTTTACAATGAGTATGTAGCAGAGCTTCCTGCCTTCAAGGACCGAGTGCCTGAGTACCCTGCGTAAGTCTCCTGCCTAGAACCCAAGCCAGAACTGTAGTGCTGACAGCGATACTGAGGCCCAGAGAGGAGAGCTTATCTACTTAGGGTTCCCTGGGCATCGGGGGCACAGGTGCGGCTCAAACCCAGTGTTCTCTATTCTTAGCCATTGGACTATGCACTTCTATAGCCATAATCATAAGTATCAGGAACCATCCTGAGCAGGCTCACATGTCTGTTCTCATTTAATCCTTTTTACAATTCTATGAGATGGGAGCATCATAATTCCCATTTAGTAGGTGAGGAAATAGAGGGTTAAATGCTGAAGGATTTGCCCAGGGTGATGTCCAATAAGTGAGAGAGCCAAATTTGAACTCAGGATGTCTTAATGGCAGGCTGTGGTGGAGGGGGGTTGGTGGCCACTATATATTGAGGTCCTACTATGTGCCATGTTGGGATCTCAGGGACTAAACCCACTTGCCCATGGATAGTTTATCAACCAGGATTCCCATGAGCCTGGGCTTTGCTCTGACAGTGGTTACTTGGTCCATTTCACGGGTGAAATAGCTGAGGTCTGGTGGAGGAGGGGAGCAGTGGAGTGACCACCCAAGGACACAGGGTGAGTTCAAGCAGAGGGTCATAGGAACAAGAGATGGCAGAACACCATCCTGGCTCTCCATTCCAGGTGGTTTGAGCCCTTCGTCATCCAGTGGCTGGATGAGAATGAGGAGGTATCCCGAGATTTCCTGCATGGGGCCTTGGAGCGAGACAAGAAGGATGGGGTAAGAAAGCTGACTGACCGCCAAGCTTTCAGTCTGCCCACAGTGGCCTCGCTCCCTCTGGGGTCCATTGAGATCCAATTTGGGAACAAAAACTGCCCTTGGGATGAAACCAGTCTCTGAGGGTTGTCCTCAATCTTTGTCTTGTTCATGGTGTTTAAAGACTTTTGTTCATTCAACAAATAAATGAGAGTTTATCAAGCCTGGCCCACCCACCCACCTTATGGCCTCTGTTGAGCAGTAAGTCAACCTCCCACACTATTTATGTCATCCCTGGGTGGTTGGTCTCTGGCTCTAACCATGGAGAGTGAGAGGGTTGTGCTCTGTGGACTGTTTGGCTCTGACCCCTCTCCTCAATCCTGGCTTGCCTCCCACTGCAGTTCCAGCAGACCTCAGAGCATGCCCTATTTTCCTGCTCCGTGGTGGACGTCTTCTCTCAGCTCAACCAGAGCTTTGAGATCATCAAGAAACTCGAGTGTCCTGACCCCCAGATCGTGGGGCACTACATGAGGCGCTTTGCCAAGGTGCAAGAGTGTGGGTGGGGTTGGGAATGGGGTCTAGGATAGGGGTTGGAATAGGGTCAAGTTTGGGGTTGGAGTTGAAATTTGGGATTGGGGTCAGAGTCAAGGTTAAGGCTGAGTTTGGGACTGAGGTCAAAGTTGGGGTTGGTGATATCACTGGGACTGAAGTCTGTGGAATGACCAACCCAAACCATAATATTGGGGTTGGTCATACCATAGATGTTGGAGTCGCAGTTGGGGATAGGATTTGTGTTGAAGTTGGAACTGATGTCAAGGTTGGGATAGGTGATGTCATTGAGATTGGAGTTCAGGTTGGAGTTTGAGGTTGGGGTTGATGTCATTGAGTTAAGGTTGGGATTAAAGCTTAGGTTGAGGTTGAATTTGAGATCAAGGTCAGGATTGAGGTTGAGGTTGGGTTTGAGGTCAGAGTTGGTATTGGTGATATCACTGGGATTGAGGTTAAGGTTTAGGTTGATGTTGGCATTGGTCCTTCCGTAGAGGTTGGAGTTGTGGTTGGGAACAAGATTTGAGTTGAGGTTGGGGTTGAGGTCAGGGTTATAATTAAACTTGAAGTTGAATTTGGAGCTGGGGTCAGGGCTGGGGTTAAGTGGAGGTTTGGATTGGGTTTAGGGTTACTGTTAAGATTGGGACTTGATTTGGTGTTATTAGAGTTAGTATTGGGATTTATATAGAATCTCAGTGGGCCCTGGGGTGAGTTTGGAGGTTGAGATCATTGGACTTGGGTTAGATTCAATTGGATTTGCTTTACCCTGGGTTGAAGTTGGGGAATGAAGGTAGAAATTGAGATTCGGTTTGGGATCAGGTCATGCTTGTGATTGGGGCTGGGTTAATATGATGGTTGGTTGCTCTGAAAAAAGAGTTGAGTCTACATAAAATAATCATCTTCACATGGTGGTGTCTTCTCTTAATTGTGATGGTCAACCTGGGTGGAGAATTGGCCCAGCGCAGTAGTCCTATTAGGTGCTAAAATGGGTTCCAGTTCATCCCTCATCTCACTAGTATCTCTTGGTGGGCCCACCCAGCCTCAGCCCCTCCTCTCAACCACTCTCTGTGTCCTCCCCAGACTATCAGTAATGTGCTCCTCCAGTATGCAGACATCATCTCCAAGGACTTCGCCTCCTATTGCTCCAAGGAGAAGGAGAAAGTGGTGACCTGAGGGGACCCCTGTCCTGTACCCTCCCAGCCCCATTTTGCAGTCCCAGGGCTCCATCTTTTTCTGGGCTCTGAGACCTGTGTCTCTGTGTGTGTCTAACTATGTGTGTCTGACTCTGTATGTCTGGGGGAATATGGAGGCAAGGGGACAGGTCTTCAATGTGTCACTGTCTGGTTGTTGTGAATGAAACCTTCAGGGTATATGTATGTGAGCATTCAAAGCTTAGCCCATGTAGGAGAAGGTGGGCATGTGACAAGAATTCCCCTTCTTGCTACCCTCAGAGGCCCAGCCCACTTACTTGTGTCCTCCTTCCCCCTGACGGTCCCCAGAGACCAACCTCCCTAACACTTCCAGGAACCTGGTCCCAAATGATGTCTTCCATTTTCAGATGAAAGTGTGGGACCCAGCTTCCTCCAGATTTAGACCTTGAAACCACCAGGGCTCCCTGGCTGTGGGTGGGAGAGGCTCTAGGGAAGCATCCTGCACCCTGACTCTGCTCTCTTCCCATCACCAGCCCTGCATCCTCATGAACAACACTCAGCAGCTGCGAGTTCAGCTAGAGAAAATGTTTGAAGCCATGGGAGGGAAGGAGGTGAGGTGGGACTGGGCAGGGTGACACACCCCAATCCCTGCAGTCCCCAGAGCTTCTATCCGATGAATTCCAACCCAGTCACTCTCTCAAACCCAAGCAAGCGTCTTTACCACCTGTGCTTCAGTTTATTCTCTAGCCCCTTGGGATCCCTTTCTTGGGGTTGGATGGGAAAATGCCCCAGACCCATAGATACTCTGTAAACCTAACCTGATATGCCTTCCCTCTTCTCAGCTGGATGCCGAGGCCAGTGACATCTTAAAGGAGCTCCAGGTGAAACTCAACAATGTCTTGGATGAGCTCAGCCGGGTGTTTGCTACCAGGTGGGGGCATCTCCAGGGCTGGGAGCAGAGGGGAGGGGGCAACTCCCAGACCTCTGAGCCTAGGGCATCCGGAGACTCAGCAGATGTGGTGGTGAAGACCTCAGACTTGGAGTTAGATAAAGCTGAGTTCAGTCCTGGCTTCACTGCTTACTAGCTGTGTGGCCTTAGGTGAGTCATTTAACCTCTCTGAGACTTAGTTTATTCATCTGTAAAGTGGAGATGATGATAACAATAGTACCTGAGTAAGATTGTGCAATGAAATGAACAACACAGATAAATGTCTTAGCCAGTGCCTGATTCTGCTATTAACACCCACCGCCTTGCTCTGTTATATGCCATGTCTCTCTGATGCTGGTGATAAAAGGTCAGGGTCCACAGATCAGCATTTATGGCCTCATTTGGCCCTTCCTCCAGAGACCAGGAGAGTCTGATCTGAACTCCTCCCCTTTATCCCCCAGCTTCCAGCCACACATTGAAGAGTGTGTCAAACAGATGGGTGACATCCTTAGCCAGGTGAAGGGCACGGGCAATGTGCCAGCCAGTGCCTGCAGCAGTGTGGCCCAGGATGCTGACAATGTACTGCAGCCCATCATGGACCTTCTGGACAGCAAGTGAGCCAGGCTAGGTGGACTGGGTCAGCCAAAGAGGGGCCATGAATGGGGCTGGCCTGGAGAGAACACTCAGGGTGGTGGTTGAATGGTTTGGATAGGTGGATTGGTAGGGATGGAAAGATGAGTGGGAAGGATTGGTGAGTAAATATTTGTATGGATTAATGGATGGTAGTTGGATGGCTAGATGACATGAGGCACAGGTGGGTGGATGGATGGGTAGATTAAAAGATAAATGCTTAACAAGCTAGATGTATGAAAGGAGGATGGATGGGAAAAGGATAAATGAATGGAAGTGTAGATGGGGGGGTGGATGGAAGGGAGAGAGAGTGGGAGGAAGGGAGGATGCATGATGGATGATGGATGGTTGGATAGTTGGATGGTTGGATGTATGGAAGGAAGGAAGAGAGAAGAAAGGAGGGAAGGAAGGAAGGAAGGAAGGAAGGAAGGAAGGAAGGAAGGAAGGAAGGAAGGAAGGAAGGAAGGAAGGAAAGAAAGAAAAAGAAATGGAAGGAGCATTAAAGAAAGCTGGGGAAGGGATGGCTTGCTGGATGAGGGGGTCAGTTGCTGGATGGATTGTGGTAGATTACCCTCTCTCCTTCAACCTTCATATATTCAATCATGAATTCTTTGTTGTTTTCCCTCTTAAGTCTGCCCTCTTCCTACCATTCCCTTCCCCTCACTCCTGAGCATGGCCCTAGCCCCTTCATAGTCGCTGGTCTCCATGCAGCCTTCCTAATCCAGTATATCCCCACTCTGCTCTTTTGAACAGTCAAGTCTGTCTCTCTGTCTCTCTCTCTCTCTCTCTCTCTCTCTCTCTCTCTCTCTCTCTCTCTCTCTCTCTCTCTCACTCCATGGCTCCCCACCGCCCTCATGCTAGGCCCAGGCCTTCCTCCTGGACTTTTAAGCCCCTTCCTGTCTGGCAACTGGTGAGCTGTCCAGCCACCATTTGCTCTCCATGTGTTTCATGCATCATATCCCCGTTAGACCACCCACGGGTCCCTGTACAGGTTCTGTGCCCTCTTGCATGTTCATGGGATGCCTTCCTACATTGCCCATGGGTTGCGAGGAAGAGCTTGGCTCTGTGGGCCAGGGCCAGTAGGGCCCTCTCTCAGACCTGCCCCTCGCCCCCAGCCTGACTCTCTTTGCCAAAATCTGTGAGAAGACGGTGCTGAAGCGGGTGCTGAAGGAGCTGTGGAAGCTGGTCATGAACACCATGGAGAAGACCATCGTCCTGCCACCCCTCACTGACCAGACGGTGAGGCCCACAGGAGTTGGAGGGGATGCCTGGGCCACCTCCCCTGTGGGAGCCCAGAAAGCTTGATGCCAAAAGCATTGGGGCTTAGATGTCATTCAGGTACAAGGGTTATCTAAGGGTCATAGATGCTACCAGAGGTCAATAAAGCCAAAGATTAGAGAGGTCACACATGGATCAAAAGTCATCAAGAGGCCATTGAAGAGGTTGAAGAAGTCATTTAGGGGGTCAGTTATTCAAAGGTCAAAGGTCAAGTAGAGTTGAATGACATCTAAGGGACATAGAGGTCACATGTAAAAGAAGGGGTTATTCAAAGGTCAGAGTCACCCAAAAAACAGGTCAGCCTGAAGATTAAGGCCACCCATGGGTCACAAAAGTCATAGGGGTCAGTGGGTTCGTCAGAGGCCCTTGGGAGGTTCAGTCAAGAGACAAAAAGGGAAGACACCATAGACTTCAAAGATCTGAGAGGAATAGAAGACAGGGCCCCTGGAGGTTGGGCAGAGGTAACAAAGAGCATCCAATGTCAGAGAAGTCAAACAGAGGTCTGCTGTCATCCAGAGAGCAGGACTATGCTTCTAGGACCCTTCTAGGAACAGCCCAGAGGCGATGATCTCCAGGGATCAGGCTGTGGGTGGGAGTCAAGGGGTGTAGCTGGGCATGGGTTACTCTGGGGTGGCACCAGTGGCTTGGACTGTGATGGTACATGGGTTGATGACTCATTGCAGAGTAGGAGGACACTCCTGGGTGGAGCAGGAGGGTGGGAGGGGGACCCCCAAGAGGCAACAGTGGTTCGGGAGGCTTGGACCTCCCTTGGCCAGCCCCACCTCCTCTGGGCTGGGCTAGGGCATCGGGTCGCTCCCGGTACCGTCTCCACCCTCTCCCTGGCCTTCCTGGGAGACTCATGGTGACTTATTCCCCCCTCCCCACCACCCCACCCCCATCACGGCTGACAGATGATCGTAAGTAGAGGCCCGTCTGTCCGTCTGTCTGTCCGTTCGCTCTGTGTCTGGACTCGGCCCACTGCGTGGCTGTACCCTCCCACCCAGCGCTCCCTCCTCACCCACTGGCCCCCCCACCGTCCCACTTCCCGCCTAGATGTGCCTGTGTCTGTCTGGGGCATGGTATGGGGAGGAGGAGGGACTGGGAGGGAGGGAGGCCATGCCCACAGCCCCACCCATTATAAGTAAGGAGGCAGTGCCTCTGGGCTAGCACCTTCTTGTCGGCCACAGTCCTTTAGTTAAGACTCACCCTCACTCCCATGCTCAGATGCCACTAGGGTATTTGGGCCTCTCCCCAATGTTAGAAAGAGGTTCAAAGTCTGACCTCCACTTTGGGCTCACAACCCAATCCCTTCTTAGTTACTCAGTGCTGGCCCTACACCACCCCTGCCTACCCCACTCCTGCTGCACATACAGACACGCACGAATCCTAGACACACACCCAGGCACCCAGGTGGGGGACGGCACTGTGACTTTGGTGTCAGGCAGACTTGGCATCAAATCCCAGCCCAGCCACTCTCTCTCTCTTTCTCTCTCTCTCACCTTGGGAAGTCACTTCACCTCTGAACCTCTACCTCTTTGTCTGGAAAAGGGGGTTAATTGTAGCAACTGCCTGTTGTTGTGAGAACAAGATGGAGTAAAGCACTAAAGTGCTCATCTCTGTGACTAGCGGAGGCAGTGCTCATTAAATTGTTGTTTAGTATTTAGACACGTATCAGGGCAGAAATCAGTGAAACCACTTCAGAGCCTCTCTGTGGGAAAGACAAGGCTGTTGCAGTATTTCACCTTGTCAGAAGTTTGCAAGAGCTCATCTTGCTTCTTGGTGGCTGTAGTCTGGGTCTTTGGCTGTAACACTTGGTGGCAGTATACCCAACCACAGACAATGCATTTGTGGAAAGGAAGCTAAGGGAGTTCACATTTATCCCTGATTCCCTGTATGCCAGTCCTTCTCATAGCTGTGGTTTCAGCTTACCTTCATGGCAACCTTTTGAGAGAGGCAGATATTATTATTTCCATTTTGCAGATGAGGAAAGCTGAAACTCAGACAGGAGGGCTTACTTGCTCAAAGCCACATAGTAAATAGATGCCAGAGTCAGGATTCAAATTCAGGTCTGTCAGAATATAGAGCCTGTTTTTTTTTTTTTCAAGGACCAAGAGTCTCACATACACAGTAAATGTAAATCGATTATATTTTGGCAGCAACTTCTCTCCTTTCTCTCTGGCTCTGTATTTCTGTTTCTCCTTTTCTCTTTCCTGTCTCTCACACACGTCATTAAGGCACACACATTCCCCCTTGCAACCTGGTCACCAGCCCCCTGTGCAGTACAGATGCCCCTTACCCCCCATCCCCATGAACATATATGTAATCGCCCCGGCTCCCAATTCACATGGCTCACCAGGTTGATCACCCTGTGATGTTGTCTCTGCAGGGCACCCTCTTGAGAAAACATGGCAAGGGATTAGAAAAGGTAATGAGGGCCTCATCGGTGCTGAGGTCCCGAGATCTGGTGTCTGGGCGTGTGTGTGCATGTATATGTCTGTGTGCAGGACAAGAAGGTCAGCTGGGGGTCACAGGTAGGAAGTAGGTACCCTAAGTCCCACAAATCCAGAATTCAGAGGCGAGGTGATTCCCCCAGGAAAGTGGCTTGCAGTGTGTGTGCGTGCATGTGTGTGCGCGTGCGTGTGTGTGTGAGCTAACATGCGCACATACAGCTTCCGCCCTCTCACAACAACTTCCAAAGGGTTTATCTCAGCCCTGGGTTCAGCTGAAACTCTATGGCTTTGTGAAAGGCCTAGACCACTGCCCTGGACTGAACCCTGTTATTTTTTCTGTAGATTTCTTTTGTTCTAACGGTTGTTTGTTGTAAGGAGATGTGAACTGTAGCAATACATGAACAGTTGTCCTTGCTGTGCACTCATGCACACAAGTAGGGTCTTCACTTCATGAACATGGGTTGTAGGACTTTCCTACTCACTCATCCAGCCTTTTGGGGGCATGTTCAATGTGCCAGGCACCATACACATGTATGTGCATCTGTGTGGAGGTGAGAGTGTGAGGGTTTATGGATGTGATTGTGCACACACATGACAGAATTTAGAAGTACACACGTGTATTTTAGCATGTGAGTTCTGTATGTGTGTGTGGATCATAAACCTGCACACTCACGGATGCACCCAGGTGTGTGTCTGTGTGTTGAGTGAACTTGTGATACCGTTAGCACGTTTCTTCTAGTCAGGCCTGCCAGGGTAAAGTCTTGGGAGCTGAGAGCCAAGAGACCCTGAGCTCTGTCTCTTCTCTCCCCCGGGGTGCCCCATCCCAGGGCAGGCTGACTGTGGGATGGGACACCTGTTCCCAGGTGATGGGCTGGTTCTAGGCTCCTAGCATGGCAGTCTGGGAGCCTGGCCCCAAGCCTCCACCAGGGGACAAGGGAAAGTGCCTAGCCGGGGAGGGAGCTCAGCATTAGACCCAGCACTTGGAAGGGAGCTTGTGGGTTGGGGAGTGGGGGAGAGCTTTGAGGGGGCAGAGAAGTCCCACTGAGTATCTTCCCAGCTGCCACCTAAACTCTGACATCCGCCTGATTCTCTTCACAGGGCAGGGCGAAACTGCCAAGCCACTCAGATGTAAGACCAGCCTCTCACTGTCTGTCTGGCTCCCCCCACCCCTCACCCTACCCCATGCCTCCTCCCACCCCTGTGGTCTGTGCCGTCCAGGGGCGTTCTGTGAACCCATCTGTTGGTCTTTTCTTCCTTTGTCTGTCTGGCTTGCTCGTGAGGGTTGGTGGGTGGGGGCAGCAGGTGGGTAAAGGGGGGTGGCAGGGGAAACTGAGGCCCAGACAGCTGGGCTACTGAGTAACTGTGCCTTGTGACAGCCTTGGTCAATCACAGATCAGGAATAAGAAAAATAGGGATAGCCAGGATGGTGATAACACTGGTACCAGCAGAGTGACCAGCTCCCACAGGCCAGCTAATAGATGATTCATGTAATTTCAAATCTCCCAGCTGTAAATGGTCCCCTCCTTGCCCAGCCTCACCCAGGAATCCATGACCACCCCAGGACCCAGTAATGAAGGAGTCTTTAGCTCATTGATACTCAGTTCCACCCTACCCCCCAAGTGGATGCCCCTGTTAGCCAGGGTAGGAAACCGAGGCCCAGAAGGGGTCTGAGAAACACCTCAGGTCACCCAGCTCAGTGATTGAGGAGGCAGGACATGTGACTTCCAGGCCAGGACCCTGTCTCGCCTAGCACTGCCCATGACCTTGAGACCAGGTACTAATAACAGTAAACATTGAAAAAAGACATACTTAGTCTCTGCCAAACCATGAAATGTATATGATTTCCTCCATCTAAATGGCAAAACTGAGGCTCAGAGAGGTTAAGTGACTTGCCCAGGGCCACACAGCAGAGCTGGGATTTGAACTCAGGCCCACTTAGCTTGTTGGAGCCATAACCAGGAAGCCATCTTGCTGGTGTCTGTTTTAGGGACAGTGGGGCATGGGTACTGAGGTGTGTGTTGTTGGGGAGGATTCTTTCTTTAAAAGGTCAAACTGACATTTCCCCCAGATTACTGGAGTACTCCTCCCACCAAGGGAATGGTCTCACGGTGGGTAGGGGGTTTCACTAGAGACCATCTCATGGTTTTCTCAGGAATTCCTGACTTTGGGCTGGCAAGCCCCATCCATACCCACAAACACCATCTGGGGTTCCCCCCACCTACTGCCCCTTGCTATCCACTCTCTATTTTTCTTCTGTCTCACAAACCTGGGGTTGCAGTGGAAGTGGGAGGGTGGGTAGCATCCCCACAGGACTGGGGTTTCTAGGGATGAAATCACCACCTCCTCCTTCCTGTGGGGCTCCAGACCTCTGTCCCCGGAACACAACCATTGCCCTACCCAGATCCTTTCGACAAGAACCAAGAAGACATCCAGGGCTAGGGTATCAGCTGGGGCTTAGGGACTGAATTGGAAGACCCTCACCCTCACTCCGGCTGTGTCTGTTACCTGCAGGGAACCCAGATGATCTTTAATGCGGCCAAGGAACTGGGTCAGCTGTCTAAACTCAAGGTGAGGCCAGGGGCGGAGGCAGGAAATCAGGGTGGGAGGTATTCCTAGGGGAAAGATCCCAGAATGGTGATATGCTTTGCAGGTTCAAGGGACAGGATCCCTACTCAGACTGGCTTAAGCACAGTTTATTTGCCCTGGTGTGTTGGAAAGACATGTATGGTTAAGCTTCGGATATGGCTTGATCAAGGGTATAAGTCATTTATTCAACAAATATTTATTGAGTGCCTGCCATGTTCCAGTCACATGCCGGGTACCAGATACAGTGATGAAAAGACAGACCCACTATCCCACTCCTCAGAGTTTTGCAGGGATGAGTCCTATAGTCAGGCAGATCCCCAGTATAGGGCCTGCTCTGCCCACCTGACCCCTCTCTCCATCCATGCAGGACCACATGGTACGAGAAGAAGCCAAGAGCTTGACCCCAAAGCAGTGTGCAGTTGTTGAGCTTGCCCTGGACACCATCAAGGTGAGAGGCCTCACCCCTGCCCATCAAGGTGGGGCAGGCAGAGAATGTGGCTGGTGTGGACATTAATCTAGGCTCTAATCTACCTTAATTCATTCAATTTATAAACACTTCCCAATGACCCTTCTGGGAAGGCCCTGAGGAGCCCCTAGCTGTGGGGTACAGCTAGATATAGACATCCCCATCCCTGTGGGGTCAGGGTGTGATAGAAGGAAGGTTGGGATTTGGGGGAGCCCAGGGAGGGAACAGTGAGGACTTTCTGTAAGAAGGCATGTGGGAGGTGGGTTTTGAGGAATGCATAGGAGTTCACAAGACAAACCAGAAACATTGTTATAGGCAGGGGACCAGCCCATGCAAGAACATGGAGGCATGGTGGTCCATGCCCCCAGTAAGGGGCTGTGGTCTTCATAAAATGAAAAGCATGAAAACTACTCTAAAAAAATGTTTTGCTGAAATGAAATTGGCAACATAGTAAAAAGGGGCAGTCAAAGAAAGCTCCTTGAATCCTTAAGAAAGACAAGGAGCCAAGTAGGATGGAGGGCAGAGGTGGGGGTAGGGGTAGGGAGGACCTAACCACCAGTGAGCGTAGTAAGTGGAGCTGAGGCAGGTATGTTCTAGGGAAGACAGAGAGCAGGCAGGGAGGTTGCAGGGTTAGAGCCATTAAGGGAGGAGGGAGGGACTGGAGGCATGGGTGTTATTCTGAGGGCGCTGTGAACCCATGGGTGGGTTTGGAGCGAGAGTGGAGGTGGGGAAGTAGCAATACCCAACTTAGGTATTTTGAAGACCCCCTGGTCATCCAGTACATCACTGAGGAGAGCAGAGGTTTGGTGGATAGGGCGTTGGGGCGTCAGGATGGGCTGGTAGGGAGTCCTGCTGGTCTTACCTCCCCCATTCTGTGCCCACAGCAATACTTCCACGCAGGCGGTGTGGGTCTGAAGAAGACCTTCCTGGAGAAGAGCCCGGACCTGCAGTCCCTGCGCTATGCCCTGTCCCTCTACACGCAGGCCACCGACCTGCTCATCAAGACCTTCGTGCAGACGCAGGCGGCCCAGGGTAAGGAGCAGCGGGCTAGCGCATCGTAAACCACCTCTGGGGCAGGAGTAGACCAGCCCCGAGCAGCCATTGGCTCATCTCTGTGACCTCACGGGCAATTTAAGAGCTTCTTGGCGTCTGTGAGCTCCTAGATGTTACGGAGCCAATAAGTGCTTGACAGCTTGTGAGGGCGGGGTCTCTGACGTCATCCGTCCAGGAGGTGACTGACTTCGCCTGTGAAAATCTATGACGTCATGAGGCCAGGAGGTGATTGAAAGCTCTAGGAAGGGACCTCTTTGACAGCAGTGACCAAGGTGATTGATAGACCTAGGGGTGGGACATGACATCATGCTGTCAATGAGTTATTGGCAGCTCCAGGGGAGGAACCTGGAGGAAGGGTTGAAGGCCCCAGGGGAGGGGCTTCTGTAAAGTCTGGGGCTAAGGAATGATTGAAAGCCCCAGGGATGGGAGGGGCCCCGACCTGGATGGGACGGGCTGAGAGGAAGCTCTCATTTCTCAAATTCTTTCTTTCTTCTCTTGCCTCTGTTTCCTGTCCCTCTCTGAGCTCCACACACAGCAGCTTGGGCTGAGGCGCAGGACTCCAGGACCCCAGTTACCCTCCCTAGGGCTCCCCCACCCCGTTTTCAAATTGGCCCCAAGAGTGCAGACAACGGAGAGAAGTTTGGCCGCTGACCCAAACTGAGTTCCGGAGGGGGAGGCTGCGGTGTGGTGAGCAAAGCCTTGAGGCCACCAGCAGCCTCCTCCCCACCATCCCAGTCAGCCCAGGGCCCTCAGCTTCATGCCCAGTCCACACCGCTGCTTTTAGTGTCCCTGGTGTTCCCGGAGCGGGAGGCTGTCTGTCTGTCCGTCTGCAGCTGACGTTTCTCTCTCTCTTGTCTCTCCTCCCTCTCACTCGCCACCCCTTCCGCGCCTCCCTTGCTCCCCCCACGCAAACTTTCCCTCCATCCTCGCCCCTCAATTGCTCGTCTCTGTCCTTCCTTCCTTCCTTCCTTCCTTCCTTCCTTTCTCCCCCCTCCCCCGCGATTAGTCCATGGTGGAAAAGGGACTAGGTTTACCCTTAGTGAAGACATTTATCCTGAGAAGGGTACGTGCCTCCGCCGCCCGCCCGCGCCTGGTGCCCGGTGCCTGCGCCCCTCCTGGCCCCGGCTAGTAAAAGGCCCGTCCTTCTGCCTCCACAGCCTGCGGGGCCCCATCCAGGCCAGACCCGCTGCGGGGGCCAAGGTGGATGAGGGGGAAGGACGGCTTGCTGGTTCCACGTGGGGAAGGAGAAGCGATTTGAGTCAGCATCTGTTTCTCCTTAAGTCTATCTCTTAAGCCAGATCCCGGTTCCCCCGGACTCAGATCCCAGCTCTGCCGCTCTGCCCCTGGGCGCCTAGGGCAAACGTCTGCGCCCCTGAACCTCAGTTTTCTCATTTCTAAAATGGGGACAGTCAAGGACCTTAAATTATAGGATTATTTTTAGGGTTCAGTGAATTAAACTGAGAGCAGTTCCTGACATTTAATAGCTCGTAGCAATTGTTATTGTTGTTATTATTATTAATTATTATACCTGATATCACTTTTCTGAGTGTAGAAAACTTTGTTAGGTTCTAACTTTGAGCCAGCCCTTGCACCAAACACTTCTCAAGGATTCTTGTGAAGATTCTTTCAAGTCACCACACAAGATGGGGGGTAGGGGGTCCATCATCCCATAAGTGAGGATGTTCAGTCCCAAAGGAGAAGCCACTTGCCCCAGGAACCTTCCCCTGCAGGGGGACCTAGGACTTGGGGAGCAGAGGGTGGGGTTGAGAGAGCACAGAGAAGCCCCGGAAAGACCCTTCCCCTTGGAACCAGCAAACCACGGGATGGGGGTGCCCAGCACTGCCCCCCTCCCCCTTCTTACTAGCTTTGGCCTTGGTCTGACCCCTTACCTCACCCACCACTGTCCGACTGCCCCCTGGCACCCTCAGTCTTGCCCTGATTGAGCTTGCAATGAAGCATCAGCCTGGGGGAGGGGGGCGGGGAGGTGAGGCTGAGCATGTGATTGGTGGGGGGAGAGAAGAGCGGGCGGGAGCCTGAGATAATAAGGAAGTTAGCCTGGTGTGGCAGTGAAAATGGGGGCGGGGTGCACTCCCCAGTTTTGGGGTGCTGGGGGTCTCCAAGTCTCTCTGCCCCTGAACCTTAGTCACTTCCCACCCAGCGCAAGTGACCTGGATCAACGTTATTCTAACCCATTCTCCTTCCCTACTCCTACCTTGGACTTTTCCCCATTCCTCCCCCCATGCATGGGGTGCTCCAGGCGTGGGGAGCTTCCTGGCAGGCTGGGGAGGGTCCTGGTGGGCGTGCTGGCAGTCACAGGTCCCCAGGCCCCCACAGGATGCCCTTCCCAGAGTCACAGAGGGAGAGACAAAGACAAAAGCTTTTAAGCTGCCCTTCAGAGATCTCCATTAGAACTAAATAATCAAGATGCTCAATAGTGGTAGAAACAGAAGGACGCCTCACCCTGACTCAAGCAGACAAGGGAATTTGTTGGCTGTGGAACTAAAAGATTAGGGGTTAAGCTGGCATCAGGGATAACGAGATCCAGAGTCTCTAACAATGCCACTGGTCATTGGTCTCCACTGAGACCTCTGTGGAGCAGACTTTCCCCTCACTGGCCAGAGACTCTTCTCTAACAGTTATAGCTGAAGTCCTAGGGCCTACTGCTATAAGTCCAGCTTGAGTCACATGACCATCCCTGAGCCAATCGCTGCAGCCATGGACAAGGAATCCTCTGATTGGGCAGCTGTGGTTCACTTAGCCATACTCGAAGTATGGGATGGAGCCACAAGGTCTGAGGTGAAGGTGGGGGCATTTCTCAATGGAAAACTGAGATTGTCTATTGGAAGAGGAATGATATGGGGGACAGGGAAAATAAAAGAGGAATCCTGTGCATCTAGAGCAGAGTTAGTAAGGGTGAGAGTGGAGGGAGGTGAAGCAGGGGAGGTAATAGACATATTGGTAGGGACATTGCATGTCACAGAAAGGACTCTGATTACTTCAGAGTGAGATGGGAGGGTTTGGAGCAGAGGAGAGATGTGATCTGACTTGATAGGATTTCTCTGGCTGGTGTATGAGAGATGAGAAGAAAATGCAGGGAGACAGGAAGGAGGCTATTGAAATTGTCCAGGAGTACAATGCTGGGGGCTAAGCCAGGTTGGAGGCCAAGGAGGTGGGTGAGATTCTGGATGTACTTTGAAGGTAGAGCAAATAGAATCTTCTAATGTACCAGTACTTACAAAGTGAAGACACAGAAGGGGATCAAAGATTAATGGATGGAATTGTTGAACAGATATATATGTATGCATCTGTTATGAATATATAGGCATCCAATATGCAAAAAGAGACAGACACATATAGTTTTATATACAAGGTTAGAGCTCAGTTTGTATGAGTGTATATACATACATAACTTTATCTCCAGTTGACATGAGGCAGCCAGCTGGCATCTGGTGTAAACTAACCAGGGTACCCCAACAGTATGAGAATTGACAGAGGAGGAGGAAGCAATAAAAGAGGTCAGGAGTGAGTAGTGTGTAGGATAAGAACCTGTAGAATGTGGTGTTGTTGCAGCCAAGAGGAAGCCAGAATGTCAGACTCTGCCAAGTAGCTGTATACAATGAAGACTGAGTTTTGACAACATGGCAGTCAGTCAAAAGAGAAAAATGGAAGGCAAACACATTAGGTTTAGAGAAGTTAAAAGATCTGCCTGAGATCTCACAGCAAGGCAGTAAAAGGCCAGAACCCTGTATTCTTGGCCTCCTCAAGAGTACCTACCTCCCCAGCCAATCATCAGAACCACCCTGTCAGGGCTGCTGACCTGGTGCTGCCAGCATGTGGTGGGTGGGAGGTAATCTAGGTCCCTTCTAGTGGGTGGGAAAGAATGGAGCTGACGCCAAGCATCCTCCCTTACCCTGCCCAGGCTCTGGTGTGGAAGACCCTGTGGGCGAAGTCTCTGTCCACGTTGAGCTCTTCACTCATCCAGGAACCGGAGAACAGAAGGTCACAGTGAAAGGTGAGCAGCCTGAGGTTAGAGGGGAAGTGCCTCAGCCAGGATGCACTAGGTTCTAAGAAACCAAATTCAAACTGGCTGAAGCAAGAAAAACTTTTTTCATTAAAAAAAAAATAGTTTTCATAAAACTGGAAATTCCAAAAGTAAACCACTTTCATGCATGGCTAGATCCAGGGGTGCAAACAGTGTTACAGGACTCAGTTCCACTTTCTCCATCTCTCAACAATACTTTCCTTTTATTGGCTTTTATTTTGCTAGAACACAGAGTGGGCTGTTTTAGCCAAGGCCTAGAATAGCAATGTCTTAAACAAAACAGAATACATTTTTCTCTGAGGTAACTCCAAGGACAGTCAACCCAGAGTTGATATGGAGGTTTCACAGTGTTGGGGATTCAGGCCACTGCCATCTTTTGTCGCACTTTCATTTCTGATGTGTTTTCCTCTTCTATAGATTCCCTAAGAATACAGCCCTCACCAGTACCCCAGATTGCAGCTAGGGGAAAGAGAAAGTTTAGCAATGTCCCTTTAAAACCACAACCTGGAAGTTGTACACATCACTTTCTTTCTCATCTCATTGGTTACATAGCTACAGAAGCATGCTGGGAAATGTAGTCTTTCAGCCAGGCTTTGAAAAACCACAGCCACATATTGGGGGACCTTGACCAATCATACCTTCCACTTCCCCCAATAGTGGTGGCTGCCAATGACCTCAAATGGCAGACTTCTGGCATTTTCCGGCCGTTTATTGAAGTCAACATCATTGGGCCCCATCTCAGCGACAAGAAACGCAAGTTTGCAACCAAATCCAAGAACAACAGCTGGGCCCCCAAGTACAATGAGAGCTTCCAGTTGTGAGTCTGGGGTGCTCTGGGGAGGGGACATCTAGATTAACCTCAAGGCTCACTAGGCAGGAGGATTGTTTGATGGACCAATCTGGGGAGGGGTCACATCCTAGGTGGGGTTGCTGGGAAGGGACGCACCTTAGTGTAGGACTGACATCAATGAGGGGACACTGGGATGCAGTTGACCATGTTGGGAGGTAGGCAGGTCCCAAGGATGCATCAAGTGTGATATAAGTTCATGATGAAGGCTTGTGAAGGAGAGGGGAAGTCTGGGCAGAAGGGGTGTGTTGGGTGGGGCCATTTCTGGAGCTGAAGACTCTGGTGGTTAAGGAGCATGGGTGTTCATGATGGGGGAGGAGGCACGGGGATGAGGACTCATGGAGTCACCAGTGAGCCATGTTAGGCCTGTTGGGGCAGGTCATCTAGGGAAGTCTACTCTCGGGGGACAGAAGTGGAGTATGGCTTGGTCTAGGGCCTGAGGAGATGTGTTGTGTGTGGGGGTTCACATCCAGATGGGGCTTCCTGGTGGGCGAGTGAACTTGGTCAAGGCATCGAATATCTAGAGTGTATAGAGGGATTACCTGGGGCAGGAGTGGAGTCACATGGGTGGATCTTTGGGTGAGATGTGAACCTCACTGGGGCAAGATAGCATTGGGAACTGTTCTTGGGGGATAGAAGTACAGAGGACATCAGAGCTGGAGAGAGTAGGGGCTTCTGGGAGACAAGAGTCTGACCAGTCATGTTAGGAGAGGGCTCTTAGAGGATTTTGGAGTGATAGGTCACCTGACACAATGCTTGGGAGCAGAAGCATGGCCTAGTGGGGGACAGATGCTTCCTGGGGTGGGCTGGAATACTTGAGGGCTAGGAGCACAGCCTGGGAGGAAGACCTATAGGAGCGATTTGAGCGTGGCCAAAAGGAGGGCCTTTTGATCAGCTAGTATTAGGGCAGGTCACTTGGGGGCAGGAGCCCAGCTTCTCCGGGGACATAGCCTAGTGGGGTTGGGGGGGACGGCAAACGGGGGAGCTGGGGGGAGGTGTCTTCGAGTGGAGGTCACTCGTGAGACATCAGGGCAGGGCTGTGTTGGGAGGGTATCCTGGGTAAAAGAGGAGTGGACTAGGGAGCATGGGGGAGAGGCCATGTCAAATGAAGAACTTGGGTTCAGATGGTAGCCTGGTAATGGGGCTTCTGGGGCTTACGATATCTGGGGCCACAGGGTGGTAAGGGCAGCGGCTCAACATACCAAGGGTGTGGATGCAGGTATCACAGAATTTTGGGAGCATGGCCTAGCAAGAAGCTCTGGGGGAAGGGTCACTTGGGGGTGGAGACATGGTTTGTCCAGGCTCGTGGGGGCGTCGCTGGGTGGGAGAGAAAGGAAGGAGAGAGACATGACAGGGACATTACTTAGGGCGTGGGGGGTGGTATCAGCTGGTGTGGATATGGTTCAGAGCAGGGTTGTAGAGTGAGTCACCTGCAGCAGGGGCTGGCCAGCCTAGAATGGGAGGTCATAAAAATGGGAGGATCACGCATGAGCATGCTGGAGCTCGAGGCAGGGCCGGTCCACCTGTAGGGCGCTTCTTGTAGGGTGACAGGGCCCTCGTGTGTGGTGCGGGGCTATCAGTAGGGCGTGGCTGGATGGTGGGCGGGACCTTGCCTGACGCCCCACCCCCCACAGCGCGCTGAGTGCCGACGCGGGCCCTGAGTGCTATGAGCTGCAGGTGTGCGTCAAGGACTACTGCTTTGCGCGCGAGGACCGCACGGTGGGACTGGCTGTGCTGCAGCTGCGCGAATTGGTACAGCGCGGGAGCGCCGCCTGCTGGCTGCCCCTCGGCCGCCGCATCCACATGGACGACACGGGCCTGACGGTGCTGCGCATCCTGTCGCAGCGCAGCAACGACGAGGTAGCCAAGGAGTTCGTCAAGCTCAAGTCAGACACACGCTCTGCCGAGGAGGGCGGTGCTGCGCCTGCACCCTAGCGAGGGGCGCGCGGGGCGGGACCGCTCCTGCGTGCTGGAACCTTCCAGAGGGCAAGGCTTCAGGCTCTGTGCAGAGAGTGGTTTGTGCCTTTGCCCTTGACTTAGCTTTCCGCTCTGGGGAATTGTGAATGGACGACGCACCTCCCCCTCAGGAGGCCACACCCTAGGGCGGGAGGAAGGAAGAAGCCACATCCCCTCCTTGAAGCAATGCCCGCAGCATCTAGGGGGCCTTTCGAGCTAGGTTGGGAAAAACCCCGCCTCCTATGGAGGAGGCCAGGTCCCAGGGCTCTGGTTCCGAAAGGCTCCGCCTCTTGTCCCCTGGAAAAGCCATAAGACGGGTCCCCAACCCTGGGGCCTAAGACCAATTGCCAAGCAGGGAACTCTCGGCTCCCTCAAGGGGCAGGCCCTGGGCAAAAGACAGGGCTTCCTGGAGCATCCCTGGGATGATCTGGGGGCTGGCGGGACTGGGATGGTAGTTGGAGAGTTCTGGGTGGACCGGAGTACATTTTCATATTTGTGCAAAAAATAAACGGAGAGAGGGGGGAAGATTGGATTTCAAAAGCACATGCGCCCTTGGGCGCCCAAACCCTGGGGGCCGAGGGAACGGCCCTCTGTGGCACCCGCATTTCCCTATAGGTTTTTTCTATTTTCTCCCACGTGCCCAGTCCTCATAGCATAGAGTTCAACCCACACATTTGACAGATGGCAAAACCGAGGCCCAGAGAGTTGCTGAAGGTCCCAGTGCCAGACCCTCTTCCCACTCCCTTTGGCCTGTGTGCCCCATCCAAGGGTGGGCTGAGGTGGTGTGACCTCACATAGCTCCCCATTGCTGCTAACTCCCCTCAGGGGACCTTCCCCAACCCTTACAAGGGATGTTCTGGGCCAAGGCTCCCACTGCCCCCTCCCACCTCTGGCTGCCAAGAGAAACCCCTGCCCTGGGCCCTTTCCTCTGGGACCCCAGCAGGGAATACCCTGTGACCTCCTGCCAAAAAAGAATGAGGATTTGGAATTCCCTGGACCCAGGCCCACCCATCCCTTTTTCCTCTCCTAGAATTCTTCAGGCAGGAAAGAACAGGAAGAGAACAGAAACTCTATGGTGTGTGTGTGTGTGTGTGTGTGTGTGTGTAGGGTTCCCCAGCACCAGCCCAGGAATGTGTTTTGAAAATCTCCTCATTTCCTCCTTATTTTCTCAGAGAATTCCTGCTTATTCCTCAAAACTCATTACAAATATACCCCTCTGGAGAAAACCCTTACTGCTCCCCTCAGGACTTTCCCACCCTCTATTCTTGAAGCCATGGGACTGGGGGTGTCTGTGACAGGCTCTGTTTCCCCTAGATTAGAGTCTGAGATCTCCCGAGTTCACACAGCATAGGCTGGGCATGGGAGATGGCAAAGAGGGTATGCCTAGTTGAACTATGTCGTGGCCATCTGTGTATGCCTACGCATCCACATGTGTGTCTGTCGACGGCCATCTCTATCAACCTTCTCCCCTCCCACATAGATCTGGGCACACAGGAAGTGTTCAAGTCAGGCTGTGGCTGAGTCACAGGACATAAAGAGAAGATGAGAGGAGACGTAGAAGAGACAGGAGAGGAATCCAGAGGGCTGAAAGGGTTTGAAATCAGGAAGTTTTCTATCGGAACAACAAGGCTCAGAGAGGAGTACGTCTTTCCCCAAGGCCACCCAGCAAGTGGACACAGTGCCAAACTTTGGATGACATCTCTGGGTTTTTGCCACCTCACCAGGAGTACCCGGGGTTCTGAGCCCTGGTGAGGTCTCGGGGTTGCATTGGACCTTGTTTCATGGCAGAATCTGGCCCCAGATTACCATGAATCAGGGAAAGGATAAAGTAGGATGGGCCCTTAATGAGGTAAAGGGGTGTGACATTGAGGGACATCTTGGACAGAGCCGTCCCCTGCCCAAGAGGGACAGAGACACAGAGTAAGGACACGGAGGGAGAGAGAAGGTAAGAAATCAGGAGAATGAGATCATACCCCAGTAGCGAGAGAGAGAGAGACCTTGAGATGGAGAGACAGAAAGGGAAGAAAAAGCAAAGTTGGGGACCCAGCAGAAAGAAAGACCTGCTGTTCCAGCTCTCACCAGTCAGACCTGGAAGGATTTACCTAAAATGAGGTACCTGGCTGCACCCCCAACCCCTCTGACTCAGACACTAGAGCCTGAAACCTCACCGTGCCCCCATCAGAGATGCAAAAAATCCAACTAGAAATCCTTGAGACCTCTCGGCTGGGACCTCAGAGACCTTTCTGTCCCTGACCTGTTCCCCTACGCTGTCCATCTTGCAGATAGGGACACGAGGGGCGGGGCAGAGCAGAATGGGGACAGCCCAGAGTCCTCTCGAACTCTGCTGCTTGGATGCAGAGGGAGGGGAGCTTGCTGGGGACTTGGTTCGTATCACAACCCCATCTGCACCACCCCCCGAACATTCTTTCTTGAGAATTGTCAAGGACCAAAGTTGTCTTCGCTGACACGTGTTGCTTTTCTCTATGCCTTTTTTTTTTTTTTTTTGAGAGAAATCAAGTTGACGGTGTTAAGTAAGACCCCTCTACCCCCAGCCCCTGCCCAACTATAGTGGCTCTTTCAAGGCACAGGTCACAGGCGGAGGGTTGCCCATGCATCCCAGGCCAATAGCCAAGGGCTCAGGCCCCACCTCTGGCTCCCGCCCCCTAAGACACCAAAACCCACCACAGAGTTCAGAGAGGTTCTTCCTCCACACACCTTCTCTTAGCATGTGATTGCAAATGTGAAATTAAAACACTGTTTTAACTCCATCCCATCAGTCCGGCATCTGCACAGATGCCTCCATTTCTCTGTAAATATGTGACTTGGAACAAATGTTTAAAACCAACAAGAAGTGGTCATGAATGCATGGTGTTGAGATGTTTTGCACTATTCTGACTTTTTGGTCTCTGTAAAAATATTTTATTAACAGCAGACATTAAAATAAGAAAAAGCACACAGCCTCAGATGCGTAGTGGTGGGTTTGCAGTTCCATAAATACAAAAACACCTCACGTAGCACTTTCTACATGCAGACGCTGTTGAACATGCTTCCCACCTACGAACCACTTCATCCCCAACTAGCATTGCCCCATTTCACAGAGCAGGAAACTGAGGCCCAGAGAGGTGAGATGTTGTGGAAGGGGTGGAGTCAGGATTTGAATTTGGGACACCGTGCTGCTCTTCTCTTAGCTCAAGCAAGTTAGAACACAAAGGCCAGGGATGCCCCCGCCCCCAATTCAACCTACAGCTCCATGTTTTCTGGGATTTTTTTGTTCTGTTTTGTTTTGCTGTAGCAAGCAAGAGTCTCATTTCATAAACTCAGAAATGCAAAGAATAAAAACTTCACTTTTCTACAGCTGAACTTAATTTCTATTTTAAGCCCCCATCCCACCAGGGAGCAGAAATGAAGTCTTCCTCAGCTCAGGGTTTCCTTGGTAAGACTCCCCTCCTAAGATCTGGGGCTGTTTCTGCATTTGAGCGGTCAGAGCTGGGGCCATGGGATCCTCTGCTGGAAGTGGGTTCAGTGAATGGTTTTAGTGGCAATTAAAAGCCAGAAGTGCTAAAAGTGGAACAAACAGTATCTATACCAACAGGGGTTACTCGGAACTCAGCAGTTCCACCCTCAGGATTTGCATGTGGGCAAAAAGACTGGAAGCACCCTCAATGTCTTGGTATTTTTACATTGGGAATATTATACAACTGTGAAAAGGGATGAACCACAGCTATCTGCATGATGTCAGAAGAGGTAGCCCACTAGGGGCCCTGAGGGTCCCTGTGTGTTCTTGTGACTGTGCCAGACTGCAAGCTTTATCTTCTCCCTGAGACCCAGCACTTTCTATAGCGAGACAGGTGGGCCATGCAGCCTGACTTCTGCATAACTGCTTGCTCTCTGACGGAGGAGAGCTGGTTTGCTTGCTGTTTAATACAAAACAGGTTCAGCCCTTGGCCCTGTGTCCCTCAGGTTCATCATGTCACCTGTGGTGCTTAAAGACTGAGGCTCGTGCTGCTTGCTGTATTCTAAGTCATAAACCCTCTTGCTCTAATCCACTGAGTCTCAAAGTTGACTCTGTACCTGCAGACCAGGGACAGGTATACTTCTGCCATTCTCTATGAGGGAGGTCCTTCTATGACTAATGACATGAATGAGTTTTGGAAGTGTGATGTTGAGTGGGGAAAATGTAAGTCCCAGAAGGCATCAGAAAGCATGACACCACGTTTATAAAACATCAAAAATTGGCTATACATATTTATACCCACAAAATACACTCACAGAGATATAGTTTAAGGATGCGGAAGTGTGATTAATAAAAAAAATAAGCATGGAACTAAAGATTAAAAAATCAAGGATTCTACCCTCAAAGACATCAGGATGGTTACTATAAAAAAAAAAGTGTTAGCAAGAATGTGGAGAAATTGGAACCCTTGTGCAGTTAGTGAGAATATGTAAAATGGTGCAGCCACTGAAGAAAACAATATGGAGGTTTCTCAACAAATTAAAAATAGGATTACCATGTGACTCAGCAATTCTACTTCTGGGTATATATACCTGAAATAATTGAAAGCAGAGTCTCAAAGAGATGGTTATAGACCCATATTCACAGCAGCATTGATCACAATAGCTAAAACGTGGAAGCAATTCAACTGTCCATTGACAGATGAATGGAGAAGCAAAATGAGGTTCATTCATAAAATTAAATATTGTTCAGCCTAAAAAAGGAAGGAAATTTTGACACCTGCTACAACATGGATGAACCTCAAGAACATCATGCTAAGTGAAATAAGCCAATTACAAAAGGACAAATACTGTATGACTCCACTTAAATAAGGTCCTTAGAGGAGTCAGATTCATAGAGACAGAAAGTGGAATGGTGAGTGCCAGGGACTGGAGGCAAGGGGTGGGGAGTTAACGTTTAATGGCACAAAGTTTCAGTCTGGGAAGATGAAAAATTTCTGGAAATAGTGTTGACAGTGGAACAACAATGTGAATATACTAAATGTCATGGGATTGTACACTTGAATATGGCTTATTTTATGTTATCCAAATTTCACCTCAATTTAAAAACAAAAATAACAAACAAAAAAATAGGTGGCTGGCCAGAGTTAGTCCATGGGTCATTATTTGCCAAACCTTGACCTAATCAATTCTTCAACTTCCCTCCCCTCCTTGCTTCTACCAACCTTAGGCTAACTCATGAGCACCATCCTCATGCTCACTCCACCCTCTGCTCTCACCTGAATCCTGGCCCCAGCCTCGCCTCATCCTCACACTCTCACCCCACCCCCTTAATCTACCATACTCTCACCCCCATTTACACATGCCTTTTATCGCCCCACCTTTCAACATGGCAGGATCACCCAGGCAATGTCAACAAGGTACACTCAGTTTCCTGGAGGGTGTAACAATTACATGATTCATACTTCCTGTAAAGTTACATTTCATTACATAATTTATTACACTACATAATAATTACTCTGTCCATAATCTTGCAATTACATGTAACAGTTTCTATGATTATGCATCCTACAATTACACAATCATTCTTACCATCCCCATAACACACAGTAATAAACCAGAAGGAAGTTGTGGGTAGACAATAGCCTCCGCCCCAATCCAACCCCTTTCTGGGCAGAGGCTATAAAGCTGCTGTCATACTCCCGGAATTCCGTGTAGCCAGGCACGTGTTGAGGTGCCAGTGGGACTTTGGAAGGAAGAAGGAACTCGTGCTGTCTTAGTTTTGCTTCCTCTTCACTATGCCAACAGCCAACTTTGGCGGGTGTTGAAAAGCAGTTGTGGAGGAGGCAAAGTTGGCATTCTGTTCCTGAATCACAGTTACTGTGTATGTGCCCAAAGTTGGAGATTTCAAGGACCTCCTGACTCCCCCACCTTCTGTGATTGTGGGAAGCCTCAGTTTCCCTGGCAAGCCAGTTCTGCAGAATCCTCCCTGTGGGACCAGCTCAGCTCCTGCTCCTCTGTACCAGGAGCTGGCAAACTACATCCCCTGGGCCACTGTGGCCTACTGTTTGTTTTTATAAACAGAGCTTTATTGGCACACAACCACACTCGTTCATTCATTCAGCTCAGTCTGTGACTGCTTTCATGCTACAATGGCAGAGTTGAGTCCTTATGAATTTCCTATATTAACCCCCTTCCTGTTAAAAGACTTCAACTGGTTTCTCTTTCTCATCTTAAGCTTGACTGATACATTGTGTTATGATACATACATAATAAATTATACATCCATGGAGTGAGACACAACTGTAGCTATGCTAAAGGATGAACGTGGTAGACTGAATAATGTGCCCTGCCTCAAAGATATACCATCTCCTATTGTCCAGAACCTGTGGATGTTACTTTAAATGGCAAAAGGAACTTTGCAGATGGGATTTAATTAAGGATCTTAGGTGATGGGAGATTATTCTTGATTATATGAGTGGGCTCTAAATGTACTCAATACGAGGGTCCTTACAAGAGGGATGAAAGAAGGTCCGATGACGAAGTAGATGTGATGACGAAAGCAAGAGGTTGGAGAGACACAGGAAGGGGTCGTGAGCCAAGGAATGCCCGCAACCCTCAGAAGCTGGAAAAGGCAAGAACGCGGACGCTCCCCTAGATCCTCCCAGAGCAAGCAGCGCTGCCAACACCTTGACTGCAGCACAGTGAAACTGCTTTCAGACTTCGCCTCCAGGACCGCATGAGAATAAATGGGTATTGTTTTAAAGTCACTAAATTTGCAGAAATTTATTATTGCAGCCATAGCAAACTAAGACTATGAGCCAGTGGACCGACTGAGGGGTTTTCCCACGAACATAAATCATTTTTCAATTAAAAATAACAGATTAAAACCATATATATATTTCATATATATTTATATATATGAAACATTCCAGAAGGAAGGATGCAGCTCTCCTGAAGGTTAAGAGAGGAAAGGAAGGATCTGAGTTAGGTAATTGGACACAGTGGGGACATTCGAAATGAACTTCAATTTCCTAGGTATCATCAGTAAGCTTCTAATCCCTTCAGTCTGGAGACAGAGCTTGAGAATCTATGTTTTAGTCAGTGGTATTTTTTAACAAAGGAAACCACTTATGTCATGAAGACCCTTCCAGAGACTCGTATCCCCAAGAGGCTGAATGGAATTGGGTGCACGGATTCTCAACCATAGCACAGTGGATTTTGGGGGCCCAATCATTCTTTGTTATGGGGCCGCTCATGCCCTGTAGGATGTTTAGCTGCATCCCTAGCTTCTGTCCCAGAGCCAGTAGCACCTGCCCCAAGTCGTGACTAACAGGATTGTCTCCAGACATTGCCTAATATCTCCGAGGGACCAAATCACCCCCAGTTGAGATCCACTGGGTTAAAATAACATTTAGAAACATCACATGTAATGAACACATGAGAAGCAACTCCAATGTCCCATAAGGGGGGACTGGTTACTAAATTCGGATCATCTGCCTTGGATGAATAGTGAGGAGTTAACAAGTAACGATGACGGCCTCTACTGAAACTCCAGGTGCACATTCCTGCTAACTCAGCAATTCCACCTGTATCAATTTACCCAACTAAAATAAAAATTTCACCATCAAAGATGTAATATTATGCTGTTCACTACAAGCTGTGTTCTTCAGTCAGAATGGTCCGATAAATTGTGGTCCACCCCATCACAGAATATCGTATGTTACAACATGAAAAGAATCAGTAGACATCTGCAGATTAGAATGTCCATGATATGTTATTAAATTTAAAAATAATTGATCCCATGCTATAAAATGAAAATATGTGGCATGGGGGAAAAGAAAGCAGGTTGCAACAGTTTATGTAACATAATCCTCTTTTTAAAAACATGTATAGATTTGCTCCATGTAAGTGGGTAAGACAATTAAGATTGTTCACCAAAATGTGTAGGATTTTGAGATTGTGTAGCTTAATTTGGTTTTGGTTTGCTTAGCTGTATGTCCTAATTTTTCCACAAGGATCCTATACCATCAGTGTTTTGTAAAAGCCTTGGGTATATGACTACACATCCTAAGGGCTTAAGAGTCTTAAGAGCCCTTAAGTATTTGACAAAGAAAATCCAAATGTGGTTGGGTGTGGATCAATACCTCACGTCCCCAACTCCTGGGGTAGGACCACTGTGAGGTGTCTGCTTGAGGCTGTCTTCCTGAGGTCCCCAGGTGCCCAGGGAGTCAACTGTTGGTGCCTCCTGCAGGGCTCCCTCCCTTCTTGTCTCATGTCCCCACCCCCATCAGCACTTCCTGGGGTGACCTCTTCAATAACCAAATCCTTGTCTTGGGATCTGTTTCCTGGGGACTCCAAACCATGACCACCCCTCTCTGTATTCTTTCACCTGAAACAATCCTGCAGTTGACCACACAGGATAGGCGAACTTGGCCATCTGTCCCTGGGCTACTTCAGGGATGTTTTATGGGACAGGCCCTCACTGCCCCTCACTCCCCGCTCAGCTTCTCTCCAGCATCTGGTTCCCTCCCGCACCTTGGCAGCAGCGGGGATGGGAACTGAGAGTGGTGTGCTGGCGGTGGGCAGAGCATGGAGTCAAGAACACAGACTTATGTGAAAACCAACCAGGAACATTTAATTAAAAAATAGGCAAGTTATCCAGGACCTGACCCGGGGAGCAGTTATCCATCCCTAAGAGTGAAGCACCACTGGCTGGCCCTGACATTCATTTTTGGCTGAAGGCACAGCGAGTCCTCCATTCTGAGCTGTGGAACATGCTGCCCGGGCCGCAGGCAGCGCCTCAGTGCTGCTGAGTGAGCCCACCAAGGTCCCAAACACACGAAGCTCACCAAAGGCTTGGACAGAGGACCCCACTGAGCAGAGATCACACCTGAGAAGCAGGCCAAAGAGGTCAAGCAAAGAGGACCAGGGGTAGCAGGGTTATCCCTACCCCCTCCAGGGGGGTTGGGTCCAGGGAGCCCACATGCTGCCATGGGGTCACTGGGACCTGCAGTTGCCCCCAGTGAGAGAAGAGCCACCCTCCCTAGTGGGTGTGGCAGGGGGGGACGTTGTCTGCATTCAGCTCGAGTGACTGGGGGATGGACGAGGAGGACTCAGACTCAGCCATTCTCTAACCCTACTGGAAGTCCGTGAGGTCTGGTACACAGTAGGCACTCAAAAAATACCTACTGCAGGAAGAAATAAAAGGACTCATTTTGTTCATCTCTGTGACCCAGCACACATGTAGGTAATCAAATGCTGACTGAAATAACTGTCATGCTGTTTTGTATCACTAATGCCTGGCGCACAGTAGGTACTCTTCAGATGTGTGGGAAGAAACCAGTTAGGGTGAAAAGCACCTTGTTTATCTCCATCCCCAGCACTGAGCTCAGCTCCCAGCACACAACAGGCATTCAATAAATTCAGAATCAATAGGAAGTTTTGTGTACCAGGCACACAGTTAGGTGCTTGATATGTTTAAGTAAATGAAAGTATCTTGTTTATCTCAGTATTACTAAAGCCTGAAATGGTGCCCAACATACAGCAGGCATTCAATAAATACTTGAATTTAAAAAACGAATGTGTATGACTAGTGCCTGGTTCTTGGTGGGGGAATTAATAAATGCCTGACTGAACCAATCACTGACTGAGGGAATAATTATGCCTCATTCACTGCCATCGCACACAAACCTGGTATACCATCAATGCTTAAAAAACGTCAGGCACGCGGAGAGATGAATGATGGCTTGTTCCCACCCCATCTCCCGGTGCCAAACCCTGTTCCTGGCATACAGTAGGCACTCCATTAATGCTGCCTCCATGCACCTGATTGCTGAGCAAGAGCTGGCTGGACACCACCCTGTGTGGAAAGCCCTCCATGGCCTGCTGGGGTCTGCAGGGGACCCCACTGTTCCTGGCGAGCATGTAGAGGATGGGGCAGCGATAGTTGCTTTGGTGTTTTGGCCGCTGCCCCTCAGAGTTCGTCACGGGCAGCACTGTCTAGTGGGGACTGGAGCACATCCGAGTTCTTGGCCTCGCGGCTCAGGGCCTGCTGTTCCCGCATCTTCTGGGATTTGGCACGGTCCCAGTCAGTCTTGACATGCTCATTGTTCCACACGACTGAGGTCTCTGTGTCACTCACATATCCATCGTCCCCTGTGTAGTGCGTGGGGTACACAAGCAGGGGCTCCACGGAGAAGGCGTGCAGGTTGCGGGGGGAAAAGTGGGCCTTGTACTCGGACCTAGGGAGAGGGGAGGGAGGGGCAGCAGTGGGTCGGGGGAAGGGACAGATGGAGGGAGAAGTGGGAGCGGACAGACTGAGACAGAAGCAGGGGGCAGGTACAGATGGAACCAGAAGTGGAGGGGACACACAGAGGAAGTGGGCGAAGAAAAAGGCACCTTCCTAGGAGTCCCCAAGCCCCACCCTCCACCTTCAGGACAGCTATACAGTGAGACCCCAGCTGGCCTGCCCTCCACAACCCCCTCTCACACTGGGTGCTTGTCAAACATGACTGGCAGGAATTCGTCAACGGGCAGCATCTTGGAGAGCGGCCGGGCAGCGAGCAGCTTGCGGGCGCCTTGCAGGGAGATCACGTAGGCCAGTGTCCAGTAGGAGTAGTCAGCCTCCACCAGGTTCCTCACGCGGGGCACGGCCTTCTCAGGGTGCTCTACCTGCATCCGCTTCCGGCCCACATAGCTGGGTTGCAGAATCAAGACCTGTCACCCTCCTTCCATGCACCAGAGAACATTAACCCAGCAAGGCAAGAACCTAGCGAGCCCCTGTCAGGCCCTGGGGTAGGAGCAGGCTTGGAGTGTTTGAGGCACAAGGAGGCTTGTGTAGCTGGACTGGCAGGACCCCCCCTGTCCTTCAAGGAAGAGGATGGGCTTTTTTCCAAGGGTTTCAGGGAACCATGGAAGGATCTGAAGCTGGGGAGAATGGGATTTCTGGACGTTCTCTGAGGCTATGCCACAAGGAATGAGGGGGCCTGAGAGGGAAGCTGCTCTGGGATCAGAGGGCTCTGGGGCAGCAGGGTGAGGTGAAAGGAAACAGTGAGCAGTCAGGAATTAAAGTGAGCAGTTACTGTTCTCATTAATAACATGGTCCAAAGTCTGGGGCCTAGAACCTAGATCAGAACCCTGAACACTAGAGGGGGAGAGGGTAGGAAGGAGGCAGGGAAGGAGAAACCGACCCACCTATATGAGATCCCAAAGGACTGTTCTAGAAATAAGCTGGACACACCTGACCTAGTGCTGGTCTAAGACCCAGACTCCCTAGTTACTTCTCCTGTAAGCTTCTGGTTAAGCTACCAAGTCCTGACCACACCCCAGGCCACGCCCCCAGCTCCTCAGCCACGCCCATGAGCTTCCCAGGCAAATCCCCTCTGCACTGAAGCCCTCAGGTCTCTAGGCCCTGAAGAACCTCCTCTTCTCCATGCCAACTCCTAGCCTGCCGGGTCATCCTCTTAAGGCTCTACTCCACTGTCCTGGGGCCATGCCCCAAACCCTGACTGCTCTCAGGCCCAGGGATCACCTCACACAGGCCACACACTGAAGTCCTCCTTCTGCCATACTCCCAAGAGTTGGTCCAGTCTATTAACCAACAGATGCCCTCAGACCTATGTGCTCTAGACCATACTTCTGAGCCCTGGCCCTGCCCCCAGGTCCCAGCTCTCTCCTACTTTATACTCTACCCCTGGGCCCTGGCCATGCCTCAGACCACACCCCCAGTGCTGGCCTCACCCCCAGGCTCCACACTTACATGAGGTCCCAGTCCAGATCCTCCCTCTCCACATCCCTCATGAGGTTCATCAGGCGCCTCTTGAAGAAAATCTCAAAGCGCAGGTCATCCTCAAATACCAATGATTTCTGCAATCCCCGGTCCACAACCTGAGGAAAACCAGGCTGTCTCTGCTTAAAGGCTCTCGGGTGGCAGAAGAGAAGCAAACGTACCCCTCCCCCACCACTCTGTGGACTGACCTCCCCACCAGGCCACCACCTCCTCGCACACAGACTCTTCAGCCCGGCTGCTCCTTCCCACCCCAGGGCCTGGGCCTGTGCTGACATAGCACCCTCCTGCACACAGTGGCGGGTAGACTCCCTCTCACCCTTCGAGCTTTAGCTCCAATGGCACCCACCCAGGAGGCTCTCCCTGACCACCACCCAAAGCTGCCGACTGAGGACAATTCACAGCCCTGGGCCCCTTTACTAGATTCATCTCACTTATTTCACTTTGGTTTATTTCTTTGTGGTATCATCAGTCTCCCCACCTCCTGGAGCTGTGAGTCCCCTGAAGGCGGCTGGGTCTGTCCCGGTCGCTGTCATGTCCCCAGCACCAGGCTGGGTGCACAGTAGGTGCTTGACAAATGTTCCCTGTATGAATGAACTTGAGAATCTTCATGACTGCCCCCTGAGGCCGTGACTCTGTTATCTGGGGAAACTGAAGCTTAAACTTGGAAGCGCCTTCCTGTTCACAGAGCTAACCTCTCTAAGAGGCAAGGCTGGACTTGACCCTGGGTGTCCCCTGCCTCCAGGGCCACTTGGACACAGCTTCTGCCTCATGCCATCCACAATAAACTCAGGAAAGGAGCGCATCTTGAGTGAGCACCTAGCACCTCAAATACCTGGATGCCCCCTCCAGGCACCCTCCCACCCTGCAGTCCAACACCCCATCTGGCCTCATGCCTCGCAGTCCCAGGTTCGAATCCCAACCCGGCATCCTCGCCTATCATAGCCTCTTTCCCACTATGACCAATAAGGCTGGCATGGGGTCCATGCTAATTAATGTTACTATGGCTGTTATTTCTATTAGGAAATGTCGAGACCAGAATCTAGGCCCAATATTTGAAAGCAGCCAGGTACAAAGAGGCCTCGCTTGGCAGGGGGGTGGGGGTGGGGTAGGGGGGGTGGTGGTCCCTTGGCCTTGGACTCCGCCTGTTTTGGAAGTGGGCTCACCCCTCCCCATCCCCAGTCTGTTTTCACATCCACACAAAGGAAAGACATTCACTAAGGAAAGGCCCTGGGTCCTGCAGCAGCTTTGGAGGCTGCCTAGGGTGCGGGAGGTGCCTTCCCTGAGCCATCGGGAAAGCCGAGGAGGGCCCTGCCCCACTGGCCCGCCAGATGCCCAGCCCCATGGGACCCACCTCCTTCCAGATGTTATAGTGGCTGAGGAAGCAGCCCAACTCGCCTTTGGTGAGGGGCCGCCCATGGTAGGGGTCCCGGTAGCCAGGCAGCATTTGGATGCCCAGTTCCTCCACCTGGCTGGTGTTCATGGCTCTGGAAGAGGGGACAGTAGGGGGTCAGTGGAAGACCTACTCTGCCTGCCACTCCACCATTAGTGCCACCTCCCGCGGAGCGGCTATCTCCTTCCACCACTGGCGCCCCTCCTGGACCCTTGGCCAGGGAGGTGGCCTACATCCGAGTGTGGCTCTGCTCTCCGAGCTGAACTCACTTCCAGTCCACCATGGCCGCCACCAGCACGGTCTACATCCGCGTGTGGACCCGCCCCTCCCCTGAGCTGGACTCACTTGCCGTCCACAGCCTCCACCAGTCGGCACTCGATCTCCTGCGCCTGCAACGCCTGCAGCATACGCTCCCGCCGGTCCTGCCGCCGCTTCAGGTTGATCATAAAGACCTGCGGCATGGAGCCCCCATCAGTCTCTCCGGTCCTCAGCCCCCCACCCCGTGTTCCCCTCCCCCCGTTCCAAAAGGCCTGGCCCACCTCATCAAAGCCCATCTTGTCGGCTGTCTTGGTGGGCACGGAGATAAACCGGGAGGGCTCTGCCGGTGGGTGCTTCACTGTGGGGCAGAGAGAAGCCAAGGCATTGCTGGAGCCATGGGACTGGGCACTCCAGCCTTTCCTTTGCCCGCTTCCCAGCCCCTCCATGGCTCCATGTTGCTCTGAGCTCCTTAGTCTGGTGTTGAAGACCGTGCCTGACTTGTCTCCACTCACAACACTGGTGATAGTATCTCTCTCCCACCCCCTACTCACTCTGGCTGTTAGCATGCCAAACTCACCCATTCCTACCTCGCGACCTTTGCACATGCTGGGCAGGTACCTAAAACATCCTTCCTTCTCCCCCCACCACCAGTTCTCAGCTAAGATGTCTTTTTGAGGAAATGTGAGTCTCCCAACTCCTCCAAACTGAGTCAGGTACCTACTCCTGGACCCTAAAGTGCCCGGGCTTCCACCATCAACCCTCCATCCTGCTATCCTAACCCCCGCCTCCTCTGAGCCCTGTGGGATGATCACCAGAGCCGTCCACTCACATTAAGTCCCCAGTGCCCAAAACAGGGCTCATCACACAGCGGGCACTCAAAAATTATTCACGGAATGAACAAAGGATCGATGGCAAGCTGTGTGACCTTGACCTATCTGAGCCTCAGATTCCTCATCTATCATGAAAAGTTGCCATTAAATCACACACGTTAAGAGTTGCATGGTGTCCTCCCCGCACAAGATATGTTGGTATCTGAACCCCTGGGACCTTGTGATGTTTGGAAACAGGGTCTTTATAGAGGTGATCAAGGTAGAATGAGAGTGGGCCTTAATCATTGTTATTTGAGTCCTTATAAAAGTGGAAAATTTGGACACAGAGATACATGCAAAAGACAGACACACAGGGAGAAGGTGGCCATGTGAGCGAGTGACGCATCTATAAGCCAAAGTTTTCCCAGAATTTCAGAGTAGTCGTAACTGTTTCCTTTTTATCTGTTGTGAGCAATGCTCAGACCACATCCCTGGGACCATCTTGGCATATCCCTGACAGTTTCCTGCAGGAGGATCAGACCCCAGGTAGACATGAGCTTGGGGAGGTCCCTGACCACCCACCAGGCTAGCCCAGAAAAGCTCCCTGTGACAGGAAGTGTGGTGTCTGCCCTGCCAAGAGCAAAGGACCTATGTGAGCTCAAGGGACAGACACAGGTCCCTCTGTCTGGGAGAGACCTAGGCAAGGCCCAGTGCCAACCAGGCACCTCCCACCTCATAGCCTGGGCCTCCCCTAAGGCCACCGTACCCTGGGGCTTCCTCCCACCCAGAGCATTTCAGCAACTCTGCTGCCCCACCCTTCTTGGGTGAGTTGAGACTAAGGACAAGACTCTGAGATCTGAGGACATGGGCCCAAATCCCAGGTGCCCCTTCTCTTTCTGAGCTTCTGTGCCCATCCCCAAATGGGGGTGTGGATGGCGACTGTACCTGCCTGTGGGGAGGTAGGATCTCATCACCCTGAGCTTTTCTGCGAGTCTGAAATTTCATTGTAAGAAAGATCTTTGAACACATAAAAAAATCACATGCACAGCCTGGGTCCAAGTACCCACACACAGGTGTGTTCTGGCCCTCAGGAAACAAGCAGATATTCACATCTGTTGTGGTTGAGTTTCTAACAGTAGCATAAACGATTTCCTTACCAGAAACAACTGAAATACATTTGAAATCTTAAGTTAGAAAAACTATGGCAGCCACAGAGATGCTTCTCAGGGTTCAGTCACTGACAGTAGCTGGTCACAAGCAGAGACTTTCCTCTCCTGACTGTAGCCCAGTGGGGTTCCTGGGCTGGGCCTGAGCATCTGCATGTGACAGACACTCAGGTGTTTTAGGGTCTCTACCCTGGTGAATTTGCATCCTCTAGGTGTCACCTCAAAAGACCAAAATCTCCCCAAAACAGAGGGCAGGATGCTATTCTATCTTCAGCCACTAGGGGGGGAATCCTCCCTCTCTCTGAGCACCTTCCAGAATGGGGGAAACTGAGCCAAACTGCAGGGGCCTGGCCCCTCCCCATGTGTGCAGTGAGGGGGATGGTTGTGTTGCCTCCCAGGCCTTCTCGGGGATGTGTGTGACGAGTGCAGGGCAAGGCCCCCATGAAAGCTGACACCGTACCACTGTCCTCTTGCTCTGGAGACACCCTCCCACCCCACACACCCCCAAGCCCAGAGGAGCCCCGAGGAGCCCCCTCCTCAAACAGCCTCCATGGCAGCTCGGCCCTGTGCCCTTGTCCCGTCTCAGGGGCTGCTAATTTAATAATTATGGTTTTATTTGTTTAACTATTATAAAAACGTGAGCTTACAATTGTAAAAGTGTGTAGTTTCCTTTTTAAAATAATGTATTGGAATTTTTAAAAAGTGTCTGCTTAAGATAAATATTAAATAAATAGTAGATGTGATATTTGAAAATGGCCCAAAATGGCTGTGTTCCAGACACTACCACACACATGAAGGTTCATTAGTGAAAACCTGCTGCCCTCCGTGCTCCGACACCTTCTATGGCTCCCAACTGCCCCTGGGGAGAATTTCGGTGTCTGAGGCTGCTGCCACAGCCCTCTGCCTGCCAGCCCTGCCCAGTTCACCAGTCCTACTTCTGCTCCGCTGATGTTGCCTGTTCCCTGAGCTCACACCCCCTCCAACCTCCTAGTCTCTGCATGTGCTTCTCCCCTTGGCTACAATCCCTTTCTGGCTAACTTCTACTCAACCTGCATCTTAATGCCACCTCCTCCACAAAGCCCACGCTGACTGCTATGCACAGCTGTTTGCAAGCCAGCGCTGCCTGAGAGCAGGGACAACTGTCCACCAGTGCCCGGCAAAGGGACTGGCACTCAGTGGGCGGTCAATCAGTGTTCACGGGATGGATGTGAGATGGCGGAGAAAGGGCATCATGAGCAGACTCACCCATGACCTCTAGCTGCACGTGCATGAAACTCTCAGCCTCGTCCTGGAGGGTGCTGTGAGTTCGCAAAGGCACCGGCAGGAAGCCATACACCTCCTTGTTGCAGACATACATCTGGACCTCTGGGTCGAGGAAACAACAATCAAAATTGAAAATGAAGCAACAAGGTGGCAGAGGCTGCCTCCACAGCACCAGTCTCACAGCCCAGCACGAGGCCAGAGCATAAATGAGTCCCATTATTCCCTGCAACCAGCAGAGACTCCTCAGATCTCCATCTGGAACTTGGAACCAGAACAGGGGTTCCTACTGGCAGACGAGATAGTGACAAACTCCAGAACTGTTAACAAGCACCTTGCACTGCCTGCAGGATTCTATGACAAAGCAAACCGTAAAACAGCGGGGGAACAGTAAAGATACACATTTCTGCCCCAAAATGGAATACAGCTGGACAAGACGTTAGTAACATTACGTCTGTATTTATCTTTTCCTGGACAATTAAAATTTTTATGAGTGTGTATCTTTTTTTAAAGTGGAAAATTCAATAAAATTATTTTCATTTTAACTGGCTTTTTCTGTACTGAGACAGACGGTATAAATATTTCAGGCTGCTGGCCCAATGGTTTGTCTCAACAACTCAGTTCTGCCCTTGGAACATGAAAACGGCCATAGGGGACACTTAAATCAATGGGCGTGGCTGCACACTGATGAAATTTTCTGTAATTTACAGGCATTGAAATTTGAATTTTATAGAATTTTCAGATGTCACAAAATATTATTCTTTTTTTCATTTTTTTCCCATTAAAAATATGAAAACCACTCTTAGCTTGTAGCCATACAGAAACAGATGGTGGGCCAGATTTGGCCTGACAGCCACAGTTTGCCCACCCCTGTTTTAAAGTTAATGACAGGTCAGCATATGGCTATAGTCCCTTTCCCTTTAAAACATTTTTCCCCTAATTATACAATTAGAGATCAATTATATTCAACTACAGAAAATTGGGAGGATATAGGAAAATACTAAATTAGAAATAACTTTCCATAAATAAGTCCTAAAGACCTGGGGGTGAAGACACCCAGCAAAGCTAGGAAAAAAAATGAGTCCTGGGAACATCATCTGAATATCCAGATACCGCTACACCTGAAGACACCCAGGCATCCTGAAATTTTGGCTCGTAAACCTCCTTTGGGTTGTTTGGACTTGCTTAGCACAAATCCCAAAGAACCAGCCAGATGACATCCTTGGGACAGCAAACCCCTAAGGGCTCACCTGCCTGCTTGCAGGAGAAGGCAAAAACGATGATATCATCGAACGACCAGGTGTAGTCGGGGTGTGGAGGGTAGAAGGCCAAGTTCCTGGATGCTGACTTCCGCAGGTCGATCAGGAAGGTCGAGTGCACCATGGGAACTGCGAAGCAGCCCTGGCGGTCCCGCTTTCGGATGGGGATATAGGCAGGCGTGCGCTTGTAGTAGCCCTGTGGGGAGGGGGCAGAGTTCTGCATGGGGCCCTTTAAGGTGAGGCTGGAGGCCCGAGTGATGTGAGGCATGGAACACCCGGAGAGCAAGGCCTGGGTGCCAGCTCCTGGCTGAAGTGGGCATTCCCTGAGCACGGGGCTCTACGTATGGTCAGGAACAGTCTCCACCTCTAGCACCTCAGGTGATGAGACATTGGCAGATAAAAAAGAAACGATTGCCTACTTGCACACTTGGCCCTTCACTGCAGATCAGAAATGAAGCATTTGGAGGAGGAAATTAAAAAGCTGAAAAAGGGACTGGATATTTGATATCCTTTGATTTACATAGAAATTGAACATCAATTCAATTTAGAAGAAAGTTTTAAAAGCTTCTGGAACAATCTGGAGTTGGCCTCTCTCTTCCTTGTACCTTTTACAAATTGGAATTGTTAATGTGTAACATTTAGATTTCTATGATAAATTTTTAAAAATAGAAACCAGTAAATTCTTCACTTTAAAATGGTGAATTTTATGTTTTATGATTTGCATGTCAGTTAAAAACAAAAAGACAAGAGGAGACAGGATGGGTCGGCCTCCTCGCTCCAGCCACCCAGCCCCCTCACCCTGGCATGGCCCCTACTCCAGCACCCACTCCTTTTCTCCCCCTAGTTTTGGCTGCAACCTCAGTCACAACCTGGGGTGGGATGAGTGGCTCAAGTCTGGCCAATGAGAACCTGACATGTTCTCAGATTCAGTAATAGGTTCAGCGGTAACAGAAAATACTGGACAAGGTCCAATCAGAGAGGATTTTGGCTGGATGCTGCTGGGATCATTCCCCAGGAGTTTGAAAAATGAAGCCACCCAAGGGATGGAGTAAGACAGGACTGTTGTTTGAACACCTGGATCAAGCTGTGCCTGAAGTCCCAATTGGCACAACCACTTCCTAGCTGTGTGAACTTAGTCAAGTCACTTCCTCTCTCTGTGTTTCTGTTTCTACCTCAATAACTGGGAAGAACAGGGGAGTGGACACAATCATGGACCCTCCCTCAGGGGCTGTTTAAGGATTATCACGATGGTGTTAATGCGCAGCCCAGCCCTACCACCCCCAGGCACCCACCCTGCCCCAGCAGCCCCCTGACCTGAGAAGTCATCCCACACCAGAAGTTGGAGTATGCAGCCCGGGAATCCAACATGGGTGCCACCACCGTCTTGTTCTCAGAGATGAGCAAGGTCAGTGTGTCCGGGTTCATAATCAGGTTGTCTGCATCCACGAACTGCAAAACACCCAACATGGCATCAATGTGAGACACCAGAGTGACCCAGGCTGGGCCACGGCTCAGAACAGTTGGCCAGAGGCAGAGTCCTTGGGGTCTGGAGAACCTGGAATAGCACATGTGAAGCCACCCGGCACCTCATCGGTGGCTCTGCCCTTAGTAACAAGCTGAGTTACATTCACACAATGTAACAGGCTGTGCAGGAAGGAGCAGGAACGAACCACACAGCAAACGGCAACACTAATGGGTCCCAGACACAGTGCTGGTGAGACAGCAGACGTGACAGCGACCACGCCACATGGCTCCATTTATGGGAACTTTACAACAGGCAGCGCTGGTCGATGAGGAGGATGGTCGCTCTGTGGGGAGTGGCCGGGAGAAACATACTGTTTTCTTTGTCAGTTGGATACCAATAAAAAGTTCATAAAAATAGAAACTTTTTTCTCTTTAACACCTCAAATGTTGGGGTAAAAAGATGGTAACTTGCTTGCTGCAGCAAAGAAAAAAGCCTAGAAGTAAATTCATCAAAGCATGAATAGGATTGCCATGGTGTAGAGGGGGGTATCTGCTGGCCCCCCCAAAGCCTGTGTCACCAACACCTTCCAGAAAGGCCACACCAGGATGGTCACTGTAGTGATGTTTGTCACACAAACTGGGAATGATCCAGGAGTCTAGCAGCATTAGAAGGAAGACGTCAATAAATCAGCTAGAGAAATTCTGGCCCTGACCCACCACAAGTGAAAATCACACCGCAGAAAACAATCGGGTAAGGATGCACCTGTCTACCCGGATGTGAAAACGCACAGGTCGCAGTATATCACAGAACTATTTGGAGTCGGGTTTTTTAAAAATGTATCTGGTTCACAGATATGCTTTCTGTTACCCATGCAGGACTTTGAGTGTTTGAATCACTTGCCATAAACAACAGCAAAAATTAAAATTCCAAGCTTCTCCTGAACTGTGGGAATGGCATCCTGACATGGCAATCCTCAGCTAGAGACAGTAGGTGGCTGACCCCTGAGATAAGCCACGCAGTTGTGTTACATTCCCCACCCAGCCCCTTGAGGATATTTAAATTTGTGACCTCTGAATATATAAGCAGTAAGACCAGCCAGTCTGAAAGGTCCTCAAAAGATTAAACAGAGTTATCGTGTGACCCAGCACTTCTACTCCTGGTATACAACCAAATAAATGAAAACAAGGACTCAAGTCACGGTTCACACATGTTCATAGCAGCACTAGTCACAATAACTAAAAGGTGGAAACAACCCAAATGTCTAACAACAGATGAATAAACACAATGTGGTCCATTCGCACAATGGAATATTACTCAGCCATAAAAAAGACTGAAGCACTGACACATGCTACAACATGGATGAACCTTGAAAACATCAAGCTAAGTCAAAGAAGCCAGACAGAAAAGGCCACGTGTTGTGTAATTCCACTGATACGAAATGTCCAGAACAGGCAAATCCACAGAGACAGAAAACAGATAGCAGCTGCCATGGGCTGGGGGAAAGGGGAGGGGAGTGATTGCTAACGGGGACAGGGTCTCCTTTTGGGGTACTGGAATGTTCTGGAATTAGGTAGAGGTGATGGTTGTACAATATTGTGAATGTGCTAAAAACCACTGAATTGTACACTTTTAAAAAGCTGATTTTATGTTATGCAGATTGTGCCTCAATTAAAAAAACATACAAAAAAGCCAGAAAGTGAGTCTCTCTGAGGGGTAAAATTACAGTTTGTTTTTTCTTTCCTCAGCTTCTTATTTTTTCTTGTATATTTTCTAAGTTTGTAACACCCATAGTGTTTGTAAAAAGAAGAAATAAGTTCTTTCAATAATATTTAAAAACGTTGGACAAACGATTTCACATTCCAATATGGAGTTCCGAAGTCCCCAATTTCAAAATTAATATGGTGTGTCAAAAACTGCTTTGAGTTTTGAGCCAACGCCTTGAGTTCTACCCAGGTTTGCTGAGGGAAAAGAAAAAATGAAAACCAGCCAACCTCAAACCATGAAAGCAAAACAGATGAGGTGGCCTTATGTGGGATGGTTCCAGGAGGAGCCAGTCTCATTTCTGTGCCTCACTGCTTTCCAGACCCACTTAACAGGTTGAAACCTCCCACTCTAAGCCTCCACTTTCCCATCTGTCTAATTGGTCTAATGAGGCATCAATCTGTAAGGCCCACAGAGGGAGCCTTCCTCCTCCCAGAGTACAGCTTTGTCTTTCTCAAATGGCTTAGGCCAGGGGCCTGGAGTCTTCCTAGTACCCTCACATCCAGTCCCCAAGCAAGCACCTGTCACCTAGGCCTCAGCATGCATCCGGAACCCACCTGCCTTTCTCCACAGCTCTATCCCATATAGGCTTCCACCCCAGCCTCCTGCTGTCCCCACTTCTGCTTCCATCGGCCCAGCTCCCACGGCAGACACAGGGGCTTCTGAAAATCATTAAACCAGAACACAGCCCTTCCCTGCTCACATATCCTCATGGCTTCCCATTACCATCAGAATAAAATTCAAGTCTTTTTCTCAGCCTACATAGACAGGCTCCCACCCACCACTTAAGTATCAACCCTTCCATCACTCCTTCAATCACACCACTCGTCACAGTGGCTCCCTCGTGGTCCTTGAACACCCCAAACTTGCTGCCTGCTCTCTTCCCTCTGACTCAGACACTGTCCCCCAGCTTCTCCCAAGGCTGGCTCCTTTGTTCCTTCAGGTCTCTACTAGGGTCCCTTCCTAACGAAGGCCCCCCGACCCTGCTCACTTGTCATTGCCCTGGTTATGCCATCTTTTTTGAGTTGGTAGTCCTCAAAAGAGATATGTTGAAGTCCTAACTCTTGGTACTGTGACAGTGACCTTATTTGGAAATATGGTCTTTGTAGATATAATTAAGATATGTTAAGATGGGATCATACTGGATTATGAGTAGGCCCTAAATGCAAAGACTTGTGATCTCAGAGGAAGAGACACAGGAGAGACATCCATGTGACCACAGAGGCAGAGATTGGGGTGATGTCTTTGCCACAAGCCAAGGACAGCTAGAGCCACCAGAAACTGGATGAGGCAAAAAGAATCTTTCCCCAGAGCTTTAGTGGGGAGCACAGCCCTGCCAACACCTGGATTTTAGACCTCCCAGCCTCCAGACTGTGAGACAATATATTTTCTTGGTTTTAAGCTCCCCAGCATGTGGGACTTTGTTTCAGCAGCCCCAGTACACTGCCAAACCAGAAATCGCCTTTCTACAACTTTGTCACAGCACTAGCTGCCTTCCGATGTTTCCTCACTCAATTTGGTTTGTTTTCTGGTCAAACACTTCCAGACACTAGGAAGGTGGGGCTCAGCCTGTGCAGATCCTGTGTCCCCAGGGCCCAGCAGTAGGCAACTTGGAGGGACTCAAAAATGTGTGTTGGCTGATAAAGAAGGTACAGACTTTAGCTCAGGGCCTGGCATGTACATGAAATCAGTCCCAGGTGCTGTTAGGCTGGCATCAGTGTGTGTTCAACCACCCTGGTGGCCCTGTCATCAATGTCTTCACATCTGCACCAGGGGAGAGGATCATGCCCAGGTCAAAGGGACAGGAAGGCGCATGACCAGTGGGCACTTATCCAACATTACTGTGTTCAACACTCAACTGTCCCCCTTCTTCCCAGAAGCAACGCCAGCCCAAGAGGAGGAAGTGAAAATCAGGCCTCAGCAGCTCTGCATCACCAAGGGCCCCCAGCCCCTAAGCCAATCTCCTGCTTCTTGAAGTGACCCAGAGGGTATCATCATGGGTGTGTGGACATCTGGCATCACTGGTGATGGTGGTAAGAGTGGAAACAACTGAAGTGTCCAACCACAGGGGACAATCATGGACACAATCTGAAGGTTAGAAACCCAGAGACCCCCATAAAGAATCCCAGCTCTTCCAACTAACCAGCTGGGTCACCTCTGACAACTCATGTCCTCTCTCGAGCCTCAGTTTCCCCCTCTGTAAAATGGGGTTAAGAATGGTCTCCACACCTACTTTCCTGCCTTCCTTTCAGACACCCCACACACCTCATGATCTGTATGCCGAGAAACTTACCAGGATGTAATCGGCCCACATATCCCGGGCCGATTTCAGGGCTGCCTGGCGCAACTTCATGACGTGCTCATAGCGAGAGTCAGACCAGTGTTTGGGGCCCTCCTCATCTGGGTAGGACCTGCAGAGAGGCAGCTGTGATGTGGGCAGCACAGGCACCGTCTGAGCCCAGAAAGAGCCCAGGCTGCTGGGTGGTCAGAGAGGGCTTCCTATAGGAGGAGATGGATAAGCTGGATCTGAAGGCTGGGAAAAAGTGAGCAGGAAGAAAATAAGTGGAGGGAGATAGCAGGTACCAAGGCCTGGAAGGGAGAAAGACCAGGCAATCTGTACGGAAGGAAGAAAGCTCAGGAGAGTGGGGAGCCACTGGCAGAGAACACAGAGCAGAAGAAACTTAGAACCTCTCCTCCCAGAATCAGAATCTTATCTGAGCAGTGGGTGGGTACAGAAATAAACCCTGAGTGACAGGAACCAAGGTCTGAACTGTGAGAGGTGGTGTTGGGCTGATGGTGAGACTGGGAACAAAGCAGTGGGCGTCACTCAAAAGGCATGAGGGTTAAGAGAATTCTAGGTGAAGGAAACAGTGGGGACAAAGGTCCAACGGGGAGATTAGGGCCAATTGTGAAGCTGAGGGTGGGTCAGAGTAGTCAGAGCTGCTAGAGGTGGTGTTTAAGGAGGGTCAGGTGCTGAAGGGCTAGGGTTCTATCAGAGGACATTGCGGAGTCATGGATGGTGTGTGAGCAGGAGTCCAGCAGAGTCAGACTGGGAGAGCTTGGGGCAGGACTTGGCAATCACCTGGGCTCCTCTGCTGGCCGCCACTCTACAGAGTGGTACAAATTCTTCACGGCAACCAGCCATTCCCGCAGCACTGTCGACGTGTTGTCTGAGTTGTGGTCCGTGGCTACCCTGGGGGCGGATGGGGACAACGAGGTTGGGGAGACAGAGGCAGGACAGGGCAGCAGCGCTGCACCACAGCTCAGCCTGCCTGCCATCACCTACATAGTTCTGGGCAAGGCACTTCTCTGCACCTCAATTTCCTAGTTTGTAACACCAGGTGAAGATACTTTACTAGGCTGCAGAGGGTATTAAAAAAGCTAATTTTAGAAAGACACATGAAACACTGTTAGTACTATTGAGCGTCTAGGATCTTATAAGAATGTCTGGTACTAAATTTACTAAAAATACAAATATATCATACAGTCCCACCCCACCTTCCTTGATTCTCTCTTACGAAAGACACCACCTCCAAGTGGACTGTGGTTACTCATTTGTTCAACAAATACATCTTAAGCACCAACTGTACACTTGGATTATCTAAGCTGAGGTATCTGGGATGGAGGGAAGAGAGACACTGGGAGTCTAGTTTGACCATGTAGCCCAGAGCGATTCTCCTTTAGTAAGATAAGTTGACAAGGACAGCAATGACAGCAATAACCGTGGCTCTGGTCACTGATCACACCAAGCCATGATGCCAGACACAAGGGCTTCACATCCATTAACTAGTTAATCTTCAGAGACAAACCCAACCAGAGTTGTATTAATAATCCCTTTTTTCCAGATAAGGACACTGAGGTAGGAGGCAGGAAGTCACCAGTCAGTCTTGTTCATTATTCCCCTTCCAGAAAGGGTCCAGTTAACTCTCCCCTTAACCTACCCACTCACTCCAGTCAGAAAGCCTGATTCAGACTGGGTTAAGGAGCAATGCAGCAGCAGGAATGAAAAGATATTCAGTTAGTAGAAGTGCAATGTGGGTCAAAGCAATGCCCCAATGTGGGCTTCAGGTTCCCTTTCTTGGGAACCTGTGTGTGCTCTAAAGGGGGTTAGGAGGTCAGTCCCAAGCAGGAAGGCCTGCCCTAGGTGTGGTCCTGGATCTGCCCTAATGGGGGCCCAGCAGGCAGGACTGTGGCCTGACCCATCCTAAAAAGGCCGGCATGCAGAGCAAGGGTCCCGCCTATCCTGGTCCGAGGGGATGCAGGCACAGAGCACTCGTGGGTCTGGCTCGCACAATGGGGGACAAGAAGCAGAGGACGCGCGTGGGTCTGGCCTGCCTGCCCAGTACCAGGACAGCAGGCAGAGCGCGGCGTGGAGCCGCCGACGGGGCAGCAGACTGGACACAGCCGGCGGCGTTGCGCTCACCACAGTGCGGTGCGCTCCCGCGGGTGCTTCAGCCGCTCCAGCGCGCCCAGAGTGGCCGGCAGCGCGTGGGCCGCGTTGCGCGCCAGCAACGCGATGAGCACGCGCGGCTCCTGCAGCGGTGACTCTGGGCTCCAGCGCTCCTCCGGGAAGTAGGCGGCGGCGCCCGGCGGGCCACCTGGAGGCGGCAGCGCCAGCAGCAACAGCAGCGGCAGCGATGGGAGCGGCCGCCCGCGCCGCCGGCACGCGCGTGGGGTAACCGCCATCGCGACACGCGTCGCCTTTAAGTTGCTTTTCTGCCGGCGGACGTGGGCCGTGCCTTAAAGGGGCAGTCGGGGCCTCGCCCAAGCCGCGCGCCTTATAGAGGAGAGCGCCCGGCGCGAATCAGCCACAAGGACCCGCCTCCCAGGACCCGCCCCCGAGCAGCCTTAAAGACATAGAGCGCTGCTTACTCTCCGCAGCCACCGCCCTACCCGAGTGACGTTAGACTGCAAGCGGGCTCGGGATGCCCCGCCTCGCCTTAAAGGCACAGAGCTCAGAATCCTCCCTGCCTCTGGGCCACTGCTCCTGCTGCGACCCTCACCTGATGCGCCGTACAATTTCCATTTAAGCCCCCGACTGTGCCACCAGGCGGACCTGGTTAGTTAGGACCTGGTTTGGGACCCGAAAGATCTGAGGCTCAGTTTCTCTGGCTGCAACGTGGATTTTACCATCCTGGGTCCCCAGTGTTGCTGGGATGTCCTGAAGAGATGTTGGGTATTAAGCTCCTGGGCCCTGGCATCCCCAGACCTGGCTTCCAAAACATCCTCCACGTGGGCTGACTGTGTGAGTCTCATGTCCATCTATACTATGGGATCATAGTGGGCCCACATGGTTGGCTTGAGCATAGAGCCAGGTGATACTTGAATGTGCTGAGCACACACTCTGGAGGCAGGATGAGCCTTTCCATAGAAATGCTACCAGAGGATTGTTTTCTAATACTCAAATGTATTTTCTAATTGATCATGTTGGGGTCATTCTTAAAAATGATGTTTTAAGAATGATGCTCAGATGTATATTTATTAATGTGTGCGTAGCAGGGTATTAATATTGTTAAGTAAAATCCAGGGCACAGGTTATGTGTCCTGGCTGTCCATCAAGGGACGAAGCAAGACGGGGCAATGAGCTTGACCAGAAAAGCCCCAAATCTCCCAGCATGTCTATGGGGGTAATTGATACTCCTTGTCTCCATGCTTTTCCTCTTGTCCATCCCATTCTTCCAATTACTTTTGTCTCCTTGGCTTCTATTTTCCAGTCTTTTTTCTACAGTAATTATCTAAACAAGTTAAGTTTTTGGCTGGATATTTAAGAAATGCTGCTCAATCTTAACTGGTTACATGATTGATTCTGAGTGGAGGAAAAGGAATGGGACCAAACTTGATCAATGTCAATAGGGGCACAGGAGGTCTCTGCTTTTGGGGTGTGCTTGAAACTTTCCGTAATAAAAAGGAAAAACAAATTTACCCTCTATGGACCTGGCAAGAAAAAAATCTTTCATACTAATGAAGAAAAACAGAGTGACAAGCACATCTTGTCCCTTGATACACTGAGAAAAGATTAGAAGGATTTAGACCCCAGGGCAAACAGTGATTTTCTCAAAGAAGGCAGGATGACAATTCTTGTTGCTGAAGTATTTCCAGAATAATGTCTATATCCAGGGTCAAAAGAAGCCAGCTAGAGTGAGCGATGAAGCGCAAATATATTTCAAAAGATGGAGTTGGAGGGGGAAAATCAGCCTCTCTTGCGGGAGACTGAAAACTCCCAGGACAAAAATGGGAGGAAACTATCTCCATGGAGTGTGAAGGTCCCCTTCTGAAGGCTGAACCAAGAAGAGCATTGGGGAAATCCCTCCGGAACCTGGTCCGGAAGCAGCTGGAAGGCTTGTGATGTGGAGAAACTGCCAACCTCAAAAGGACAGATGACTTTTCTGGCAAATAGAGGAAAGTCGAGTTTCTCTCGGCTGAGAAACTTGATACCAAGTTAAGATTTGGAGTGAGCAAACAAACCGAAAAGGCCTGCAGCAAACTGAGGGGGGGCGGGGGGAAACCTAACCTGGATAACAAAGTATTAATATACTTAGTATATAAACAGTTATTAGAAATCAATAAGAAAAAGATAAAATCTCCTGAAGTAAAATGTAGGTAAAACCATAAATGGGCAATTCAGTTAAAAACAAAAACAAAAACAAAAACAAAACCCACAAACATATAAGTGGCCAAAATAAAAAAAAAATGAAATATGTATATGTCTATCAAATTGACTTTTCTTTTATGAAAATTCCTAGTTTTGGAAAGGATGTGAAGAATATGCACGAATACTACTGGTGAAAGTGAAAAAAGGTACAGCGTTCCTGGAAAGGAGTGAGGTGGAGGTGAGGGGGTTATAAAAGCCTTGAAATGATGTGTATGACTCAGAAAGTCCATAGATGTGTATCCATTGGTAATGAAGATGTATGTGGGCAAAGATTAAGCTTCGTAATGTCCCTGGAGACAGCAGTGGGCAGAGTGGCAGGACCTCAATGCAGGAGCCTAGCAGCCTGGAGCAAGTCTCTCTCTAAGCCTCATTTTCCTCATCTGTATAATAGAAAGTGTCATAAGGATACCAATATATCTAACACATCAAATGCCTGGCACATAACAAATGCCAATAAATGGGAGATAAGCAATAAAAACGTAACAGAAATTTATAAGCACCCAGAACATAAGTGAGCCAAGAAGAGGAACAAAGCTTCACAGAGTTAAAAACAGCTCTTAAACATATGAAAATATGCTCATCTTCATTTCCAAGAAAACGTGCTCATTAAAATGAGGCCAAGACACCATTTTCCACCCATAAGATATGAGAAATTCCCAGTCAGCTGACAACCTGTGCAGCCTGTGGGAAAATCGGCCACCTGCACAGAGGTGAGGGGTACCAAGTGAGACCAGGCTGGTGGAGAGATCTCTGGAGATCACTACTGGAATGACAAGCATACATGCTCTAAACCCTGAGATTTCACATTGGGGGATTAACCCACAGAGACCTGCACTTCCCTGAAAAGTACATACAAGGTCATCCTCTGTGACATTACCTGTTAAAGGTTAAGACTAGGAGCAAAACACCCATCATCACTTAGATCCCAATTAAACAGATTAAGGGGCCTGCCTATAATCTCTCATTGTTAATTGCAAATCTCACAATATTTCTAGTAAGTGTGAATATTCTTCAATTTATCTGCAGCAACTGACTACAGGATGCTGCCCCATATCTGCTGGAGAGTAGTATATTAGTTAGCTATAGCTGCATAATAAATGATCCCAAAAGTTAGCAGCTAAAAACAACACATGTCCATTATCTCAGAGTTTCTGTGAGTGAAGAATGTGGGAGTAATTTAAGTGGATGGGTTGTCAAGGTTCTCATAGTAGCAGTTCCGAAGTGGGTTCAGCTGTGAGCCACTGAAGAATCTCTGCTTCCTCTTGCAGAACCCTCGCTCATGGTGAACCCAAGGTCCCCATCACCATAATCTCTCCTTCCAGTAGATGCTGGGAGAGGCCCCACTGGGTTTGGGCCTGAAGAGATGAGACACAAATTCATGTGCATGCCAGAGCCTGGGCTTAGAGGGTTTCTCTGTGGTGGCTCCAACACACTCCATGGCTCCCCACTGCCCTTGTTCACCATAAGCTTGGCCAGCCCAGCCACAATAGAAAGCAGGTTGATTCTGTTCCATCCAGGAACCTATACTCTCAACCATCTCATACATCCTATGAAGGCTCCCCTACGCCCCAGGAATTCATTGGCATGGCCTAAGAACCTGTGAGGTCCTCACCTGCTCACATCTGGTCCCATGGGGCTTCTGAGCAGCCATCCAGAGAGCAGGACACGCCATTGACACCGAGGGCCTTTTTCAATTCTAAAACAACAAATAAACCCCTGGATCCACCTAGAGAAGCCCGAGCATCAGTGGACCTCCATGCATTCTCCCAAAGAGGCCACAAGAGGGCAAAGGATGGAGGAAACGTCTCAACCAGGAACCCTAAACAAGTGGCTCACATAAGCCTCTCTCCATGCCTGTACCTGTGGCAGACATTGCGAGCCAATCCCCAAAGTCTTCACCGAGCTAGATGCTACCAGCTCCACCTCCCAATATAGTGATCCAAGCAGATGTCACAGATCAATTGAGGATCAGACCCCCTAAGGACATGGAAAACCTCTAGGAACAGAAACACTGGGGTTACCTGTTTCTGGATTTTTTTTTCCTAATCAGAGAACAGCCTTTTTCCATTTAAAGTGTCCTCTATTCTAAGGGAACTCAGTTCTTTTGTTTGGCCACCCACAGACCAAGCACACATTCTCACCCTTGTTTCTGAGCTCCCAGAACTCTGCTGTCACCTCTCAAACTGCTCTCTGTGTCCCTTCTCTCTCTTTGTATCCTTCAATATATGTTCTCTAGGATGCATCTTCTTTCTCTACACTCCATCCCTAGGTTGTGGTCCCTCCGTGCACTTGGTGACACCCCAAGCCAGCAACTCTGGCACCTCTGCTCCTGCCTTGTCCTCATGACTGAGCTCTGTCCTCTTTGTGGCTGCCTCTGCTCAGGCTCATCCTTTGTCCTCAGGACCATGCCTTCTGCCTCCTCTCTTTCAGTCTAGCCACTATTGCCCTGTGCTCACACACCCTCCATGACTCCCTATTGCCTGCCCAAAAAGTCTAAACTCCTCTATCTGTCATTCAAGGCCCTGCACATCTGCCTCAGCAGCCTCCAGGCTCCTCTCCTTCTGTTCCTCTTCCCTCCCTCTGCATCAGCCATGTGGATACTGTAACATTCCCTGAATCACCATCGCATATTGCTCAGCCCCCAGTTAATGCACACATCTCAACGGTAACAGGCATTGAGTCATGAGTGAACAGACAAAGCGGGAAGGAGAAAAAACAGTTTTGGAGCCTCTTCCCAGGGTAGGAGACCCTGAGAAACCTACCCCAAGTCAAAGAACTCTTGGGTCCTAAATGCCAACCCACGGAAACAGAGGCAGTGACTGTTGAATGTCTAAATGTGAAGGACTATCTGCAGTTTTTTTTAATTTTGCCTCCTTCTGCTCATCCTGAGAACTCCTATACGCCCCTCAGAGCCTTGCTCTAATGTCTCCTTCAGGGAGCTTCCCCTCTAGGCTCGTCCACCCTAGATGGGCTCTGTCCCAGTCCAGACCCTCAAAGGGCTAGTGTTCACAGGAAGCAAGGCAATGGGGACCCTGGTATGGGACACAGCAAGGGTTCACCAGGGTATCACCAACCATAGGGGGTAGGGCTCACCTCCATCAATCCTCTGCAGCAGGACCCCCCGGACAACATCCTCATAGATGCCCTCGATGGTCAGGGCTGGGCTGCCCACAGCAAGGACATCCCCTTCAAACTCAGACAGCTCCTGGAATGGAGGTGGGTAAGGTGCTAGGCTGGAGGGGTGGGCTGCATCATGAGTCCCAGCTCCAGCCCTGATCCTGAGGTGGGGTGCCCTGGGCCTCACTTTCCTCATCTTTAAAATGGACTCCTCGACCCACATTCCCTCGGGTTACTGTGCAGATTGATGAAACAAAGCACATTCCACTCCCACAGGCATAGCACAGGTGTCTCTGCTAGGACCACCCACAGCCACTTCCTCTGGAGGAACCTGTTAGCACCTAAGGCCAATTCCTACTGGTGCCCCTAAGCTCTGTGTGGTCAGGCCCCTGTGACCTCCCCTCTCATCACTTTTCCACCCCTTGACTCAGTAATCTCCAGCTACACTGGCCTCCTCACTGTTTTGCCAAAATACCAGGCACAGGCCTACCTCAGGGCCTTTGTATATGCTGTGCTCTCTGCCTGGAATGCCCTTCCCTGGGACATGGCTCATGCCTTCAGCTCACTGCTTCTCAAGTGTCATCTTCTCAAGGAGGGTCTTCATGACCACCAGGCACCCCACAAACACCCGCACTCCTTCTCTGCCTCCTCCTTTTTCTGAAGACTGTGTCACCTGCTAATATGTGATGCTTGGGCCCCCACCCCATTTCTCAAGTGACAAACACTGAGCATTGTCTTTGGAGAAGCATAGGGCAATTGTAGGAGCCCAGAGGAGCCTCAGAGCTCAAGGAACAAAAGTCTCTAATTGTCACAGTGGTTCTGTGAAGGAGAGAGCACTCTGTTCACTTTACAGAAGACAAAGACACTTGGTCACCCTAAAGGACCTGCCTGCCTGTCCCACATTCACTCACCGCTTTGCAGCTTGGCTCCAGCTGGCTCAGCACAAAGGGTAAAAAGATGCGGAGCTGCCACTCACGAATGAACCTCCTCTGCGCTGAGCCACTGTCTGACTGGAACTTCTGCACGACACATACAGTGACAAGTCCAGCAGCCATCTGAGCACCAGGCCCATGCCCGTGTCCTTCCCATGGACCTCACCTTTAGCACACGCCCCCTGACCTTCTCCAGCTGCTGGGCAGCCTGGTCACAGTCCAGAGCCATGGTCAGGCACTGGTCAGCCAGCTGCAGGAAGGTGGCCACAGCGTCCGCCATGAGCTGCAGGAGGAGGAACTAAGATGACCCCTGAGAATCCATGCTGTGGCCTTATCAGGCTCTTTCCTGTCCAACTAACCCCTTCTCAGTATCCAATCTGTCCCTACCAGCCACTTCTCCTCAATTTCCTTCTTGTCTCAAGAAATAGCACCCCCTCTTCTCAGAACCTTGAGGTTATCCAGTGAGTGGGGACCTATGTGCAAACGGGCAGAAATCACCCTCCCTTCTGGAAGATGGTGCCAGGATATCAAGCCTGGGGAGCAGAGAGCTGGCCAGAGTTCAGCCTCCTCAGCTGAGTGCTCTTGTGCAGTATACAAACTGAACAACTGTGCCGGGCAGCACTAGATCTTCACAGTCCCTATCTCCTACACTCAACATGTCTATTAGCAGGTCCCATCCCCTTGGCTGTCAAAATACACCATTTCTCTCCACCAACAGCACAAGTCCTGGTTCAGGCCTCCTCCACTACTACCCCCAACAGCCCCTGCTCCCCAAGGCAGGCAGACCTCCTAAGCTTGAATTTGGTCATGCCCCTCCCCTGCTCACACATCTGCTGTGGTTCCGCATTGCCCTTGGGACAGAGCCCAGCTTCTTAACCACATAGAGCTCCGACCCATTTGTTCACCCACCTCACTGGCATATCTCCCACCTTTTTGCCCTCACTGGAAACCTATAACCCAATATTTTTAAATTGTTTCATTTTTCCCAAAGGCAGACAAGCTCTCTCACTTGCCAGCACTTATACACATTGTTCCCTCTACCCAGGACATGTCCCACCCCTCATTTCTCCCACTGCTGCCCCAGCTTGGAATTCCTCTCCAGAAGTTCTTCCAACCCTGGAGATGGATTAGAGACACCTCATGGGGAATCCCATAGCACCCTGTGCATACCCACCACAGCCCTGTCCACCACATGTGGTCACTGCCTGGTCATGGTTTCATATCTGCATGACACTGAAAGCCCAGCGAAGGAGGGCCCGGTCTGTCTCGGTCATCATGATCTCCTCAGCACACACCTGACACCTGCTCAGTGGAGGCTGCTATTCTTGCCTCCTTCCTCCCAGCCTCCCATTCACCCTCACCCGCTGTGCGAGATCCTGGGCCCCAAACACCAGACTTTGTCCTCCGAGGAAGCCAAAGGGTGCTGTCAGCTGCCTCAGGTGCCTCTGGCTCCGCCTGGCCTCTCGGTAGCAGGTCTGCATCAGCTCTGGGTCCCACGGCATCTCCCCAAAGGAGTAAACCTGTGCTCCAAAGGCAGTCAGGCAAGAAAAACATCATCAGCTGATAAAAAAAAGCAGGGTCAAGGACCTCACATTTAATTCATCAGAGAATCACAAATGGAAGCACGCCCCACATTGATTATCACCAAAAAAAAAAAAAAAAAAAAAAAAGACACAACAAAGTAACAGTCAGGTATGCTGTGATGGACATAAAATGGCAAAACCTGGAAAATATAATAATAGTCAGTGCTGGCATGACTGAGGGGAAATGGGCACACTCAGGCCTATGATCACCACCTGACGACCTCTCTGTGCTGGGCCCTGGGGCTGCAAAAATAGAGTAATCCACCACCATCTGTGCCCTCAAGGGGCTCACAGAAAAGTTGGGGTGACAGACTAGACAATCAGCCACAGTGGTGTGTAAATGCCTCCATGAGGAGGGAAGCACAGGCTGCTGCAGATGCAGAGAAGGCCCAGGGAAAGTTCCTGGAGGAGATTATGAAATGGAGGTTTAATATCAGAAGTTTTGTGCTGTCCTGCATGTAGAACAATTCTCTGGCTCAGGAGACAGGGTACGCTCTGGCTAAAGGAATAGGAGGAGGAAGAGTTTGGGAGGAAGGAGACTCCAAACTGACGTTACTATAGTGCTACTGTGGTCATCTTACTCCTTCCTTCCCATGGTGGTTCCCAGAAAAGAATTCAGAGGTTTTTCAAAAGAGAAGTTTGTCAAGCAAGATGCAAGGTTCATGCAACTCTTTTATGAAGTTAACATACTGCCCATGGGTCTGATGAACCCCCCACCCACTAGAGCTCACCTCTTTCCGCAACCGCGTGCCCGAGGGGCTCCCACGCAGGTGGCAAGACAGGCGGTCCATGCCCTGGACTATCAGGGTCTGCACCGCCGCGAGCGCGGCTTCCACTGTGTTTAGCAGCGTCCGTGTGACCTGGGGCAGCTGCGCGTCCACCTTTCTGTGCAGGCACGACTCCAGGGGGCCTTGGACCTCGGCTACAAGTAGAAGACACTGGCCTGGGTCTCCTCCGAAGATGAGGTGGTGGGGAGACCCTGGGTTCAGCAAGGTGAGGTGGACGGCAACACAGACTCCTTCGAGCACCCTCTCTACCCTGTTTTACAGATGAGAAATGGAGGCACGCCAGGTAGGCAGAGTCCATATTTCACCCTGGTTCTCTTTATAACTGAGCGGAGTGGGAGCCACCTCCGCCATATGACTGGACAACCAGGGTCAGACAAGCCACTGCCAATGCCTCCCCCACTCTCGGGACTGGATTTCACCCACTCCATGCCTGGCAAGAATGCCTTTCCACGGCCCCGCCCTCCTTGACCCCACCCACCCCTTGTCTCAGGCCCGAGGCCACGCCCACACACGTTTACACCCCGCCCCTCATGCCACATCCTTTTATTTTCCGATCCTGCCTCTGCTGGATCTTCTGACAGGAGATTCTAGACCTGCCCTTTACACCCACCCTGTTCCTCATCTTCCTCAGGCTTCTGGCCCCTCCCTGACTGGCCCCGCCTCAGTCATGCCACACCCCTTACACCCACTTTGTTCCTCCTCTTCCTCTCTGGTTCCAGCCCCGCTGGTCAGGCCTCGCCCCAGCTAGGCCACGCCCTGCCAAGGCTCGTATGCGGGCCTCACCCCGTAGCCTCCCTGCCACGCGCGCCCGCAGCCGCAGCATCTGGTCCACGTCCGGGCGCATCGTCCTCTCCAGGGCCGCGAGCAGCTCGTCCTTTTCAGGCTGGAAGGCGCGGAGCCCCGTGGAGGCTCGGGCCAGGACGGCGACATGAACGGCATCCAGGAGCTGCCCAGACCCATTGAGGGAATGACATCGGCCAGGAGCGCAGGAAAAGTCGATAGGGAAGGGTGGGACGACAGAAAGAGACAGGCGCAGAGAGACCGGGAGAGAGTTTAGGCGACAGTTACTGGCAGGGCAAAGCTGGGCACCCGGGTCCAGCCCCCACCCCACCTTGGCCCCCCGCGAGTCCCTGCCCCACCTCCGCGACCCTCTGCGTACTTCGATCCAAGCCCAGGCCCGGGCTCGGCCAGCGCCCCGCAAGCTGGGCAGGGTCTTGGCTCGCAGCGCCGGCAGCAACTCCCGCACCAGCACCGTGGTCAGAACCTGTAGGAGAGGGGACCATGGGTGTGGCTGGAGGCCGAGAGGGTTCCTGGGGGTCCCGGTGCGGCCCTGCACAGCACTGACCTCGGCGTCCGAGCCCAGCGTCACGTCGTCATGGCCAAAGTGACCTTGGTGCTGCCGGTAGAGCCGTATGGCGTCCAGGAAGGCACGGGCGGCTGGGGCTTGACTTCGCTGCAGGACTAGGGGGCAGCTCCTCAGTGCCCGCCCACCCCTCCCCTCACACCTGCCTGACTCCCCATCACCCCAAGAGGAAGCCCTCCTCCTCCTCACGAGGTCCGGAACACCCAGGTCTCACCCACCTCCAGACTCAGACAAGAAATGCCCTCCACAAGGAAGATGCTCCCCCAAGATCATCATCAGCCCATAAGGAGCCTTTTATACAATTTAGGAACAGGCATCCCCTGCGGCAGTCACAGACCAGGGTGAACTGGAATCCCACTGCCTCTCCAGTTAGGTACTGTTTGTTCATTCAACAACCTGCCCAGCTGTATGTGTTGGTCCTTTTGTCCTTCTTCACCTGGCTGGCCCCTCATCTTTTTCAGACCCCAGCTTTGAAATCCCCTCCTCTGAGAAGCCCTCTCTGATCCCCCAGGCTAAGATCCCTCAGGGCTGTGTCCCCATCACAGCCCTATCCCCTTTTTCCCCCTAATCCATCTTACAAATAGGGAAATTAAGCCTTGGAGAGGGTTCTACAGTCAGCAGGGGCAGAGCCCCACTACCGCCTCACCTTTCTAGGGACCCACCTGTGCCACGAAGCCGAATACCACCCTGCAGGGCTAGCCTCCAGGCACGCTGCGCCTCCCCTGTAGCTGCTGAGAAACAGAGATGCCTGCGGAATGGGTGTTGCAGGAACAGGGGGAAATTCACTGGCATTTCCAGGAGAGGGTCAGGCTCCTCTTGTATATGGTCTCCTGAAAGCAAACGGAGGAGGTCATGTCTTCATTCATTCGCTTTACAATCATCCATTCACTAGTAGAAAATAACCATGAAATACTTAGAGAAGCCCCTGGCATAGGCAGTTGTTCAATTCACGGTTATAGCTACAGTATCCTTATTCCAATTCAGTCCTGGGAAGGGTGGGGGTCGGAGGGGGGGGGCACACCCAGGGCAGACATGAGCAATCCACCTCAGCACTGTTTCCCAGCCTCTGTATCCTCACCGCAGTGGCCTGAGCACCTACCAACAGCCTATCCTAGTTGTCATGTGATCTGAGCCCTCCTTCCAGAGGGTTGCTGGAACCAACCAGGCCCAGGTTCGAACCTGACCTAACCATTTTCTATGCGTAGGACACAGTTTTTCATCTCTCTGATCCTCAGTTTTCCTCCCCTTAAAATGGGCTTAAAAGTGATACCAATGACCTAGAACAGTTGAGAGGACACAATTAGTGAATTTAGTTTTGATTAAATTATTTAGGGTCTCCTAAATCCTCAGTGTTTTGTTTTGATTTCCAGAGTGATACATATAGACTGAGATAAAATGGAATAATCCAGAAAGCATTTCCTGGTCACCCCAGCCCTTCGACCACAGCCACCAGGGATAATAATAACTGTTAACAGTTTGGGGGACATTATTCCAGGTTTTAAAATCTACACAAAGGTGCATGGGGTACATTTTTGTAACAAGATGGAGCTTTCTGGTCTATAAGTGGCCTTTTTCCTCTTGCATACGTGTGGGACACCTTCAGTGGCTGCACAGCTTTCCTTTCTAAGGGCCAGGTCATAATTTATTTAATCAACCCCAGAGGATGATGGGCATGTGAGTGGATTCCAATGTTTGCAACATCTACAACATTGCTGCAGACTGTCCTGTTGTTGCATTTGCATCATTTGGTAGCAAGATAGTTCCACAGTGAAGCAAAGGATGAAATTCTGGCTCTGTCCCTTACTAACTGTTACAGTCCTCAGCATCAATGTCCGCCATCTGTGAAATGGGGTAGTTAGTGATAGGGCTGCCTGCTGGGCAAACTCAGTAAGATAACACAGGCTCTCTTCACATGCATCCAGCCTAGATATGCTGTTTCTTACCCTGTTCCTGCACAGTATCTTGGGAGGGAAGAAGGGAGAAAAGATGGGAGAGAAAAGAGGAGGGGAAGGGAGAGGAGAAGGGGGAGGTGAAGGAGGAGAAGAAGGGGGAGGTGAAGGAGGAGGGAATTAGGAAAAGAGAGAGAAGGTGGAGGAGGGGAGAGGAGAGGAAGAAAGGAGAAGAGGAGGAGGGGAGAAGCAAGAGAAGGGGGAATGGAAGGAGGGAGGGAAAGAGGGAGGGAAGGAAGAAGGAAGGGAGAACCATTCTGGACATGCTGGACTGAACAATACACCTGGCAACAAGTCTGTGTGATTTCCCCACCCACCAGTACCCATCTCCCCACATGCTTGCTGACACTAGGTTTTATTATTTTTACCTTTTACTACTTTGATTCTGGTCTGGTGACCTACTTCTTTCACTCTGATGAGAGGGGGTGTTTTTCTTTCTAGAGCTAAAGTGCTCACCCAGAAACAATTCTGACCCTTCCCCCTGGGGATACTTGGCAATGTCTGTAGACATATTTGGTTGTCATTCTTGAGGTAGGGGCTGCTACTGGCATCTAATGAGTAGAGACCTGGGATGTTGTTCAATACTCGACAGTGCACAGGGCCACCCCCACTGCAAAGAATGATCAGACCCCAGTGTCAACAGCACTGAAGTAGAGAAACCTGGTTTTGGGGTCCCCAGGAGCCCTTACCTGGGGAATCCGGGCAGAGAGCATCCAACAGGTGGAGATATTCACGCTGGGAAGTCAGGACAGTGTACCCAGTCAGGGCTGTGGAGCCCAGGGGATGGCCCCCATTTTCATATTCCTACAAAAGGTGTCCAAAAAAGCCAGCTTGGGACAGGTCTAAACTGTGACTTCCATGTACCCGGGGTAGGGTCAGGGGAAAGCTTCATGTTAGCTGGGGAAATCCTCCACCTCCCCTCCCTTCCTCCATCCCTTCCTTCTCTCTCCCCTATAGTTGAGCACCCATTCTCCACTATGTTCTGGGCTGGTCCCCAGTGTTGTATGAGGACTATCTCATCAAATCCATACAGCCCCTTGTCTCGTAGACCATCATCGCCCCATTTCACAAAGGTGGAAACTGCACCCCAGGGCGACAAGTGACCTGCCCGAATCCTCCAACCAGGAAGCAGGGCATGAGTGTGACATGAAAAGGCCGAGCTTAGTTTCAACCCTGGCTCTGCTGACAACCATGAGTGATCCCCTCCCCATGCCCTGGGCCTCAGTTTACTCACCTGGCACAGCAGGAGCTGGTCTTCCCGCCCCTCCCCAGGCTGAGCACACAGGGACCCTTGATTCAGGCTGGATGACTGAAGAAAGGAGGGGGGCTATGCTATGAGGGACCCTAAATCCACACTGGGGAGGGTGGGATGGAGAATCTGGAAGCCAAAGGGACACAGGCTACTCACCTCTCTGTGGCTGAACCACTCAAGGCGGCCATCCCCACGCAGGACACAGAAGACTGGCTGCCACTGGGGTGGTTGGCCCCAAAGCTGAGTCAGGTGTCCTTGGTGCTCTCGGACTCGGGGCAGCTTCTGTGGGAAAAGTGGCCCTCAGAAGGGCATGGGCTGGTGTTCCAGTGTCCAGACCACCTGGACAGCTCCCATTGCATCCCAGGTGCCACTAAGTACAAGGTGCTTAGGCACTGCTATGTGGCACTCCTTTATCAAGCACACTTAAAACATGCACTTGTTTGTGGCCCTTCCAAATACAAACTGATGTAATTTTCCCCACAGCCCTGGAAGGAAGACTCTCTTATCATCCCCACTTCATGCAGAAACGTACACTTCCCCACTTGAGCCCCAGATGAGACTCTTGCCCTGGCCAACATCTTGATTGCAGCCCATGAGAGATCCTGAAAGAAAGGACTCAGAGAAGCTGCAGCTAGATTTCTGACCCACAGCAACTGTGAGATAATAATACATGTGTGTTGTTTTAAGCTACCGATTTATAATATATCATCACACAGCATTAGCTAACCAAGACAAATTGGGTTGCTGGGTCATGGAGTGGGTATGGTTTAACTGTATGAGAAACAGCCAGTCCTCTGTCCACCAACCAAGCCCTCAGGCAGGGAGAATATTTGTTTTATTTTCTTTGCCACTCTTCTCATTACTTGACCACCTGAATTGTGTTTTGTGTCATCATTGGGTCCTAGGGCAGTGCTTGATGTACTGTTGGCATGTGATAAATATTCAATGAATCAATTAACTGTATTTGAGATATTTTGATTCTTTGGTGAGATGGTGGGAACTCAGGTATTTGTTAATAATTTTCCATACCTTTTCCCAAGTCTGAGAATTTTCATAAAAGTATTCTTAAAATGTTATTATAGAAATCATATATAAAATACAAATATATAAAATATTATATAAAATGGTTAAACTGAAGTGAGGGGAAGTCCCTCCATGCTGCTTGAAACCCAACGTCAGCTGTGCTCTGACCCAGGTGACTGGAACCAGCAGGTGGTGAAAGGAGCAGGTGGGGGTGACTCCTGCGCCCCAGGATGCCACAAGTAGGACAGGGAGAGTCCCGGGTAGGACGCGATTCTGTGTCCACAGCACCAGGGAGCCTCTACTGCAGGGCAAGCACAGCTGGGAGAAGAGGCATCTGAGAGAGGTAGAGAATCTCAGAGAACAGATGGGGCAGGGGACCAAGTGTGAATAAGGATTATGGGCTCGAGGATCAAATCACGCCTCTGCATCTTGCTGGCAGTGTGACCCCAGGAAGGTAGCTTTGTCTTTCTGTGCCTCAGTTTCCTTGCTAGTCAAAGACCCATCTCCCAGGCTGGTGAGAACTGAGTTAGTTGTGCTGGGCACATGGAGGCCCCGGTGCCATTGCCAGCTCAGCAGACATGTGGAGCTGGGGCTGGGCAGCTCTAGGCTCCTCTGTTCCATCCACAAACTCTTCCTACTACGTGCAGGCACCATATGGGCATGAGGAGTCTGGGGGTGGGGCAACGTCTGGCCCCTACCCTCAAAGAGCAGACAGATCCATGGAGCTGACAAATGTGTGACCCAGGGCTTTGTTGGAGAAGCAATGGGATGGGGGTCCCAGAGGAGGCTCCTGACTCAAGTATGAATAATGGTAACTAAGGAAGTTTTCTTGAAAGAAAGGCAGCCAAAGCACAAGAAAGAAGAGGGAAAGCATACCAGGCAGAGGACACCACACATGCAAAAACTTGGGGGGGGGGGTGTGCTGTGACTGTGCTGTGCCCTTGAGCGTGGCACTCGGACAGAGCAAGACTTCCAACCTCAAGGCTTTTGCACTGGCTGTGCCCTCTGCACATTCTGGGCTCCAAATCTGATTCCTCGTCCTTTACATCTCAGCTCAGAGGGGCCCCCTGCACCCCAACAGCCCACCCCCAATGGCACCCTTCCTGTTGTCTTCCTAGTACCTATCAGAAGTTATCCCACGTCATGATATGTTAACTTGTTTGGGGTCATTTTTCCCAATCAGACTATGAGCCTTGGATGGCAGAGTGGGATCTACCTCAGTCTCTGCTGTCCCCAGCATCCAGCCTAGGACATGTCATGTAGTAAATGCCCAGTGATGTTATAGTCACCCCAGTTCATGACACCAGCAAGGACAATGGCCTCTGAAACCTTGTTCACTCAGCTGCCCCCCCTCACATTTGTGGTACCCACTTTGCTGTGCAGCAGTTGGCATCCAGCCGGCTCCTGGGGGTCCAGCTCCTTGGAGATCTGTCGCAGGACGGAAGCTGCCAGCTGCCCACGGTATTGGGGCAGGAAGTTCCTCAGTAGGGCATCTACCTGGCCTGCAGGTACAAGGGGACAGTGAGGTGGCTGAGTCAGGCCACCTGTTGGGAGAGGACAAAACAGGAGGGAAGCAACTCCTAGGCTTCTATCCTCACCCTGAACCCAAAAGCTGCCCCACAAGATATGCTCTGAATTCCATTTACTCTTAACCCTCTGCTGTCTATTTCCATCCACATGAAAGCGGGGTGGAGGTGGGGGAGAAGTTAAGGGGCTCTAGCTTAATTTATAACTGATGCACAACAAGCTTTAATTGTATAAAGCGTAGAATTTAACAAGCTTTCACACATGTCCACATCTGAGAAACCACCACCATGATCAAGATAATGAACAAATTCCATTGTACCCGAAAGTTTCCTCATGCCCCTTATTTAGGGAGATTATCATAATCTTTTGAAAGCCTCACTCTAGCACAAGAGAACTTTCTGGGGTGATGGAAGTGTTCTGTATCCTGACCTAAGGTGATCACGCAAGTGTTAAAGTTCTTCAGGTTGTTCCCCTAAGATGCACACACTTAACTGTATGTGAAATATACAGTCTATCTCACTGTCAAGAATGTGGACCCGACAGCTGGAGCTTCAGCAGCCTTTCTGAGCCATGAGGTAACCTCAGGCACAGAAGACATGCCTGGTAGAGCCATGAGATGGAAGGAATTGGATTATCTAACTTTTATCAGTCTGCCTGCCACTCTACCCCTCTATAGGAGAAATAAATCCTTGCCTTGTTTAAGTCACTACCAGAAAAAAATTCCTGACACTCATAGAGTAGTTTATTGAATCCATTCATCTAATAACTTGACCTTCCTTCCTTGTGTAGATCATGAACCCATCATATCCCTAGTGTCCAACACATAGTAAGTACTCAACCCTGTGTATGGAGTAAGGAAGGCACTGGCCATTCTTTGTCTCAAATCAGGAACTATCACTCTGTCCCAGAGAGCCACACAGAGGGGTCTACTGGTCCTTGCCCACCTTGAAGGATCATCCCACAAGATCTTTCTGGACTCAGGGCACCTCCCACCTGGCTCCATACCCCCACCCCAACCCATGCCCTGAGTGGGTTACCAGATTTACCAAATAAAAGTACATGACACTAGTTAAATTTGAATTTCAGGGAAATAAGGAATAGTATTTTAGCATAAGTATGTCCTCATGCAAAATTTGGGGCATATTTATACTAAAAAATGTATTCATTGTTCATCTGAAATTCACCTTAATAAGGCATCCTGTTTATCTGACAATCCTGAAGCCCCCCTCCCCACGACCACCCCTCCCCACACCTGCTCACCCCTCAGGTGCTGCTGCTGCCTCTTGTCCAGGGGGCTTGAGGACCTCCCACCCATTCTGCTGCTGTGTCCCAGGCTCCTCTAGAGTGAAGCAGAAACCCCTACCCTCCCCACAGATTCCTGGATACTACAGAGACCAGTACCTAGGGTCAGAAGGTAGAGCTTGGTACCAGTGTGTGGGGAAAATGCCAGCCCTCTGCCCTGCCCCACCCTACACCTGCGTCCTCTAAACTCCCCTGGGGCCAAGGTCCCCAGAACAACTAGTTTCTGTAGGGGATGCTGGGGCAGCCCCGGGGCAAGAGACAAAAATATTAGCTGGCTTTGGAGGAGGGCTGCAGGGCAGACATCTGGCAGGACCAGGTGACTAGTTATTGGTGTGTGGGGGCAGGGAAGGGAGATGGGCATCTACCTCCACTGTGCACCCCCATGCTGGCCAATGCTGGGGGGATTCAGCCCCCAGAAGCCCCCAAGCTGAGGTAATAGAGTTGAACAGATACCCCTAATCCCTGGGGTCAATGCTGGGGCTGGGGGAGCGAGTGCTTGGGTCCCAGATGAGGAGATGGAATGGGGGCCCAGTGGGGAGCATAGAGACTTGAAGGGGCTCTTGTTCCTTCCTCACCTCTAACACCCTCTTCAAGTAATCACCTAATCTCCATGTCACTCTTTAAGTGACTCTCGAAGATGTCCCTTCTCCTGGGTTCTAGCTCCCCACCTCCAGCACACCCCAAATTCTCAGCCCTGACCTCTAGCACCTCCTGAAATTCCCCAGTGCCTTCCAGGGAAATAACTAGCTCCATGGAGGCCCCAGCTTCATCATTCAATGACCCACTCCAGTCCCACTCAGAACTCCAAAGCTGCCCCCATGGACCATTGGTAGGCACACCAACAAAACTGTCAGACAGTGATAAAGGTAAGTGAAAAATAGGGAACAGGAGAGGGAGAAAATGCTAGGGTCAGGAGGAGTCAGGGAGGAGACACTGCACCAAGACCTGAAGGAAGCAAGGGCCCACGCCACGCAAAAAACGGGAGGAAAGAGAACCAACAGCTAGCACAGCACATACCAAGGCCCTAAGGTGGGACCAGCGCAAGGTGTATGGGCTAGCGTAGGGGTCCCCAACCCCTGGGCCACAGACTGGTAACAGTCCGTGGCCTGTTAGAAACCAGGCCGCACAGCAGAAAGTGAATGGCGGACGACGAGTGAAGCTTCATCTGTATTCGCAGCTGCTCCCCAGCGCTAGCATCACCCCCTCAGCTCTGCCTCAGATCATAAAGCATTAGATTCTCATAGGCACACTGGTCCCTGGTGCCGAAAAGGTTGGGGACTGCTGGGCTAGATGGTGAGTGAGAGGTAGATGTTAGGAGAGGAGTGTGGGGGTTGCAGGGGCCACACAGAGGCTTATGAGCCAGTGAAAAGGGTGGGTTTCACTAGAAGTGAAGGGAGCCACAGGCAGATCTGGCATAGGGACAGCTACAGCTACAGTCAGAGGGGCGCAGGAGAGGTGACATGCCCAAGGCAGGGCCCCCCAGTGCGGTCCCCGTGCCTGCCTTGTGATTTTCCCTCTGCTTCTGGGCGCCCCTGCCCTGTCCTCTGCTCTGGGGGTCACAGCCACCTGCACTTGCCCAACCCCACAGCTTGGCTGCTTTCCTTCCAATTCTTTCCTCTGCTTTTCTCAACCTGTTTCCCCTAAGGCCCCAGCCCACTTCCTCACTCTCACATCTGCGTGACTAACCCTGACAAGACGTTGAAGGAAATTTCACTTCCTGTGGTTTCAGCTTCAAGGTTCAATTCCCATATCCCCTTCGGTGCCCCTGCAAAGCCCCCATCCCCACCTGACCCCGACCCCCATGCTCAGCAAAGCTCCCACACTGTGGTCACCAGCCTCCCCTACTGAAGTCCCTGGAGCCGGAGAAGCTGACAGTGGGCCCAGGCAGAGCTGAGACTGCAGAGGCACCCTGGCACATTCAAGGCTTTGAGTAGGCCTGCAGCAGGGCAGGGTGCAGCAGTTGTGAAAGGCCTTAAGTGTCAGTGGGAGCTTGGCCAGAACAAATGTACAGTGGATTGAATTGTGTCCCCCAAAAAAGATATGTCCACAGGCCACTACTGGAAAAATAAATAAATAAAAGCGCTGGTAATGATATGGAGAAATTGGAACCCTCACACACTGTTGGTAGGAAAATAAAATGGTGCAGCCACTGTGGAAAACAGTATGGACGTTCCTCAAAAAATTAAAAATAGAATTACCATATGACCCTGCAATTCTACCTCTGGGTATATCCCCAAAAGAACTGAAAGCAGAGTCTCAAAGAGCTGTTTGTATATTAATGTTCGTAGCAGCATCATTCGCAAGAGCTAAATCATGGAAGCAACTCATATGTCCATCAAAAAGATGAATGGAGAAGCAAAATGTGGTCCATCCACATAGTGGAGTATTATTCGGCTTTAAGAAGGAAGGAAATTATAACATGTGACAACAGGGATTAACCTTGAGGACATTATGTTGAGTGAAAGAAGCCAGACACAAAAGGACAAATACTGTATGAGCCCACTTATATAAGGTCCCCATAACAGTCAAATCTATAGAGACAGAAAGTAGAATGGTGGGTGCCAGAAGCTGGAGAGGAGGAAATGGGAAGTTAGTGTTTAATGGGGACAGAGTCTCAGTTTGAGAAGAACAACAGTGCTAGAGATGGACGGTGGTGACGTTTGTACAACAATATGAATGTATTTAATGCCATTGAACTGGAACACACACGCACACACGCGCGCACGCACACACACACACACACAGAATATGTCCACATCCTAACCCCTGGAATCTCAGAATGTGGCCTTATTTAGAATAAGGAGTCTTTGCAAATATAATTAGCTAAGGATGTTGAGCTGAGTTTATCTTAGATTTAGGATGGTCCTATTTTCAATGATAGGTGTCCTTAGCAGAAGAGGACACAGAGAGACACATGAGAAGGCCACGTGATGACAGAGGCAGAGACTGGAGTCACGCTGACAAGCCAAGGGTTGCTGATAGCCCCCAGAAGCCAGGAAAGAGGCCTGTGACAGACTCTCCCTCAGAACCTCCTAAAGGAACCAACGCCGCTACCACCTTGACTTCTGACTTCTGGCCTACAGGGCTGTGAGATGATAAATTCTGTGGTACTTCTAGATGGGTTTCCTCATTGAGAGTCCCCATCCCTGTCCTCCACCTGCTGGGACAGGGTTTTGGGTTGGCCTAGGCGCCCTTGGTCCCACTGCCCACCAAGGACAACAAAACAGTGAAGACTTGAAGCAAATGGTCCTTTTAATGTCAGGTCACCCAGAGCCAGGGCCAGTGGCCTGAGCCCCCAGGCAGGGCTGATAACTGGACCCTGTCAGCACCACGTGGCTTTTCTAAAATGAAGCCCGGAGCGTGGCGATGGAGGGGCCCAGCTGGAAGGGCCCAGCTCCCTCAGGCTGTATGTGGTCCCAGCTGTGGCATTCCTCAGGACCAGCTACAAAGTGGAATGCTTCTCGAAGGGCACAGTCAGGAGCCGGGCTGCTGCCTCATCCAGGAACCAGCAGAGTTTCCCAGTGTGGGGTTGGACTAGGGCAGCAGGGAGCGGGTTTTCCTCCTTGTCCTCCAAAATGCGCTGCATGGAGAGGGCAGGTGTGTGAGGCCCACAGCACCCCAACACCCCTCAGAGCTCCCAGGCCTGCCATGGACCAAACTTTCCCACTTTCAAGACGCGATGTCACCCTTCCAGCTGCCCTGGCTTCAGTCAACAGGGACAGGTCCCTTCCCCTCTATCATCTGTGACTGTATAACATGGGGGTCAGCACACCTTTTCTGCAAAGACTGGAGAGTCACTATTTCGGCATATCGACATACAGGCGCGTGTGTTCCAACAAATGTTTATTGGTGGACACTGAAATCTAAATTCCATCTAATTTTCACATATCCAGGAATATTCTTTTGATTCTTTTCCCCAACTGTTTAAAAAGGTAAAAACCCTTCTTAGCTGGGGATTTGACCGCACAGGCTGTGGCGTGTCAACCCCCTGATGTGACTTCGTGATGAGTGGGTATTATAAACACTGCTTTTTGCCATCTGAGCCTGCCCCACTCTGTGTCTATAAATCACTGACTTCTGACCACGGCCCTGTGAGGTAACCTCTGTTCTCACCTCATTTTACAGTCAGGGAAGCTGAGGCTCCGGGTGGCCTCTCTCAAGGGGTCCATAGGGAGCAGACCCCTCCAGACCTGCCTCGTAGATGGAAAAGTTGAGGCTGGGGTGTGGCAACGTGAAGCCATGCTGGGCACCACTGGCAGGAACATGAGTCTGCTGGACTCTTGAGAGTCTACATCCCAAACCTCAAAACTAAGCCACCCTGTGAGAACATCTGCACCCAATGATTTGGGGGAGAAATGTTATTTATCTTTAAAAATATTTCCAGTTTCTCCTACAGTTGTTGATCTTTTCAATGATGACAATTAAAATATTTTCCCATTTTAGTTTATTTTTAATATCTTATTTTATATTTTCCTAAAACATTATGTATAACTATACCTTTTTTCTTATTCCTGTCTTATTCCTACTTTTTTACTTATTCTTACATACGATGTTTTTCCTTCTTGATTAGCTTTGACAGGTGTTTGTCTATCTTTTGGATCTGTTTACCATTAAGCTTTTAAAAATATTAACTAATCCGCTAATATCTGATTTTGATTTAATTTATTCCACCTACTGACTTTTCTCAGATTTATGTTATTGTTCATTTTTCCTAATTCTAAAGTGCTAGATTTATTTTAATAGTTTTCTATTTAATAATTTTTAAATGCATTTTTAATGCTATAAATTTACCTCTGATTATAGCTTTGGTCTCATCTCATCAATTTCCTTTCATAATGGTTCATTTCTAACCAGCCTGTAATTAAAGTTTCCATCTCCCCTTCAACCCAAAACTACTGAAGTATCTTGGGATCCAATAGCACCTGAGTCAAATTCTATCCCTGGGCTCACATGCCTGCGACCTTCCTGGGAATGGGACCCTTGGTGTTACCTTCAGAACAGCTGCCTTGCCTTCTCCAGTCGCCACAAAGATGACAGTTCGGGCCGCATTCAGCACAGGAAGTGTGAGGGTCACACGCTGTGGCGGCGGCTTCGGGGAGTCACTAATGGGGGCCACAATCTTCTCCCGCTCCTGGAGTAAGGAGGCCCGGTGTGGAGGCAGAATGACAATATCACTTTGACTTCTTGAGTACTCACACATGTCAGGTATGGTCCATCCATCATCCATTCCACGCTACTAATCCCCTGGTACTTAAGACCCCCGTTTTAAAATGGGTAAACTAAGGTTCACAAGAGTTAAGACCAGTGGGCATGCCTGTTGGCAGAAGCTAACTCAAACTCTGTTGTAGGCACCTCCTGGTCTCCCAGCTCAGGTGCAAGCTGGGCCTGTGGGGTGCACTCACCTGCAGGAGGGGATGGTCTGGGAAGAGTGAGCAGGTGTGCCCATCAGGGCCTATCCCCAGGATCAGCAGGTCAAAAACTGGAATGGAGTCCCCTTGGAAGGCCTAGGAGAGGGAAGAAGATAGTTAAGAGAGGTTGTGAGGGACGGGCTCAAAGGACACAGAGTCAGTTATCAGAAGAATCACAAGCAGCTGTAACACAAATAGCAATGCTTAGCCTCACATGCATAGAAGGGACTAATCCACAAGGTTCCACGTTTCATCTGCCCGACTGGCCGAGGGTCTAGGGACACAACTATCTCCAAGATGTGAAGACACACGCCGATTACCAGAGTGTCAGAGGTAAAGCCACCCTCAGGGACCCCAGGGTAGGGCTGTGGCCTCTCAGAGGGGTCTGTCCAGGGTGGAGCTGGGTCTACTGACTGACCCCAGGGAAGTTTCTGCCAGTGATGATCATGCAGTGCCACCCACAGGCTGCTCTGTCATCCTGAGAGTGGCCATCTCATCGATGAGGTCTCCTGTGGTTGCTCCAAATGACTCACCTGTCTCAGCTTCTTGGCATAGTCCTCAGCTGCCTCCTCCACAGGCAGCTTGGGATTAATGGTGATCACCTGGCTGTCAGGGATGGGCAGCTTGGAGAGCAGGAGAGTCTGTGGCATATGGAGGGACAGTGTCATCAACAGTAACACATGGGTCACAGTGGTGTGGGGTTTGCATGTGACCACCTGGATCCTCTAGGTGAGGACTTGACTTTCATTACACCCACTTCCCATGTGAGTTGGGATCCTCGTGAATCCCACTGTCAATCTGCCGAGGGTCTTTCAAGTCCATCCTGACTGGGGGCTTCCGGGCCCTGGCCTGTACCTGTCTGGCCATACCACAGCCCTGTTTCAAAGCCCCCATAGTTCCTTGGCCCTAGAGATAAAAGCCAGCCCCTCTCTCCTCTCCATGAGGTCCTGCTGACCTGCCTGTCCCAGCCTATAACATAAGCTATACACTTGTGTCAGGAGGGGCATGTTCAAATCCAGGCTTCCCCACTGGTCAAAAGGTAACTCAGGCAGGTAAGTGCTCCTCTTCTGACCTCAGTTTCTCCATCTATGAAATGGAAGTACTAACAGCCCCTGCCTCATAGGCTATTGTGGGTTTCATGTGATGATGTGGATCAAGCACTTGGTAATCGTTAAACCTTCCTGCTTATTAAAAAAAAATAATAAATCACCAGCTCTAGCTTCTATGCAGCACAGCCAGGACCTGAATGACCTGAGGTTCCTGGCTAAGCCCGCCCCTCCCACACTTCCCTGAGCGGGTTTTCCTCCTCTAGGGCAGAAGGAGTGGACACAGATGCAGCGGGGAGACCCCAGGGCAGACCATGGCTCCTCCAAGCCTCAATTTCCCTGCTTGTAAAACGGAGAGTGTTCTCTGATTCTATAGGTGCTGGGGCCCGGGACCAAAGACAACCAGCCTTGGAGGTCATCGGGGCACAAGCTGCGTGGAGGTCATCGAGAAACTTGTCCAGCTTGTAGATGGGGAAACAGGTCCAGGCTCTGTGTCAAACCCCTCTGGCCTGAACCTTCCCTAACTCTGCGCTGGTACGCTCTGAGGCTGTGGCGCCTGAATTTTTCTAATCTCTGGCATGTTCCACTCTTCCCCACTCTATGCCTTTGCCCAGGCCTTTCCCTTTGCCTGGCTGCCTGATAAAACGTAAAGCCCCCACCAGCCCACCCAGATAGCAATGCAGGTACGATCCAAGTGGGAGCTGAGGGCACTCGCGGACTATTCCCAGCTCCCATCCAGATAGACAGAGGGCACTGTGTGACCCCTGGCGGCCCCCGTAGCCGCGCTCGGGCGCCGAGCGCAGTCTTCTCTGCGTGAGCCCCGGCGGCCCCCGTAGTTCTTACCCGGTAGAGGCCGTACGTGCTGTCGGCGTGCTCGAAGGGAACCAGACGCTCATCGCAGAAGCCCAGCGTCCAGCGCGAGAAACTGGCAGGCCCGGCGGGAGCGGCGGCGGCGGGCAGCTCGCGGGCCAGCATCGAGACAAGGCTGCCTCCCGACAGGCCGAGCGCGAAGCGAGCGCGGGCCCCCGCCAGGCAGCACGCGGCCCGCTGCGCCACCAGTTGCGCCAGCGATGCGCCTAGCTCCTGCGGGCTCGAGAACACCGAGATGAAGCCCGGACCCTGCGCGGCCATGGCGACAGCTGGGAGGCGGGAGCGCTCCCGGCGGCCTCCAATGCGCCTGCGCGCAGGTCAGCCTGTTCGCTCAGTGCTCGGTACTCCCGGGCGGCCGCTTATGGCACATGCGCAATCCCAAGAGTGAAGCCGGGGCAGGGCGGGGCGATGGGATCCGACTCAATCACTCTTTGCATGCTGGATCTGAGTTTTTTCCTGGGCTGTGGCTGATAGATCGGGCGCAGTTACTCTCAACCTCGTGGTGCCAGGGCGAAGCCAGAGAGGGGACCCCAGAGCTGGGGTACCTCAAAAGGGGGACGTGGGGTGAGGAGAGCGCATTTTGGTGGACTTGGAAGTTCCTGAACTTTCTAACATTTATCTTGTTGCTAGTTGTCTTTCATTAAAACACGAGGACAGGGTTTGTTTTGTTCACTGATGCCTGGAAAGCCTCCTGAGCTATGTCTGGCACACAGTAAGGGCTGAAAACATACTTTTAGAATTCCTTCTACAAATGTTCCCTGGCGACCTCTGTGTCTCTGAGGACCCAGAGCCCTCCAGCCTGGCTGGTTCCTAGAGGAACTCCCAGGTTGGTGCTTCTCATTTAGCCTAAACAGAAAGCTCTTAAGCCAAGGAGGAACTTTAAATGCATCTTGCTAAGTGAAAGAAGTGAGTCTGACAAGACTACACATTCTGTAATTCCAAGTGAGTGACATTCTGGAAAGGCAAACCTATGGAGACAGGAAGAAGGAGGTTACCTGGAGTGGGAGGGATGAAGAAACAAGCACAGAAAATTTGGGGAGAAACTATTTCTACTGTAACCGTGGATGCATGTCATTATGCATTTGTTGAAACCATATGACTTACAACACAGTGAACCCTAAACTGCTGACTTAAGTTAACAGTCTATCAATATTGGCTTATCGTAACAAATGTAGCGCTAATGCAAGATGTTAATGGTGAGAGGATAGATGAGAACTCTGTGCTTTCCGTTCATTTTCCTGTAAACCAAAAACTGCTCTAATAAAGTCTATTAAAAAAAATACAGCTTGATCCTAAGAGTCATCAAGATTACTTTCTCCTCATCTTGGAGAGAACTTTTTATGCTTTTGGGCTAGAGCCACAGGCTTTGGGAACTCATCAAGGTGCCAGGCCACTTTCTCAACAGGAAATGACTTAATTCCCCTCACTATGCCTGTTTCCTCACTGTACAACAGGGACCATGATGACATTTATGCAAGTGGTTGTGACATCTGAAGGGATGTTATCCAGAATGCACTTGCTTGTCAGTTCACCAGGGGTGCGCCACTCCCACCAGCGGCAGACCTTCTCCCACCCTCACTGGACATCTCAAGGGCTTTACTCTGCCTTCCTCTCCTTGCAGATTATAAGTGTGTCCAAGGACTTGCCCCACACATGGATGGTTCATCTAGTCCTCACCCAGCCAAGGCCTTGTCCATCCCCCCATCTGCCCCCAGGGGCGCCCCCTCAGCCCCCCTCTCAGCCAGTGCTCCTTCACAAACGTTTCTTCCTCTGTCCCCTGAAGTGGAGATAAGATGAGACAGACGTAATACTGGAGGGAGAACGCAGAAGGTGGAAGTTGAGAGTTTAGACTCAAGAATTGGATGTCCTAGGTTCAAATCCCAGCCCGGAGGGCCAACCCTCACAGACCCAGTGGCCCTCACTCAGAACTATGACCACACCTGCTAGCCCCATACAAAGAAAGGCACCCTTCCTGGGGCAGCCAGACGTGCCAGGGCACACACTCTATTCTGGGCCATCCTGTGCAGCTGTCAGAACCCACAGGCAGATCACCCGTCCCTCCACAGGGATCACTGAGGCAGGGCTTTGTGAAGCCCCCCAGGCTGCAGGGAGGTGGCAAGAAGCTAACCTGAGTTCCCATTTCCCCAGAGGCCTTGCAAGTGAGGGAACAGGCAACAGGGGGCAACAAGAAAAGGCAGAATTTGCCTTGTGTCTGGCGAGTATGTTCCCAGGGAGTCTTCTGAGACTCAGGAAGGGTTCTGTGCCACATGGGGAAAATAACTGGGCTCCCATCAGGCACTGGACTCTCTGCAGGTTTATTTCTTAAACTCAAGTAGGAAACAAAACCTTGGTGCTTGGAAAGACCAGTATGAAACAATGCAGGGTCACTTGCTGCTGGCCCCTCTGTTCTAGGTGCTGAACAATGCTGCTGGAGGGACTGACAGGCGGTCAGCATGGCCGGCCTCAACAACAGGAGTCTAAGATGAGCTACCAACAAGGGCAATGGGGATGTCCGAGCCATCTCAGCCGTGTTATCTGGATGTTATTGACAACACAGGGTCCAGGCTATAACTAGCAATGGCTGGAACCCCTAAGACCATGTCAGACCTGCCACTATCCACTGCTGCTATTTCCACAGGTCCCACGGGTTCCATGGCAGCCACATTGGATGAGGACACTCAAGAGGCCTCTGCCAGGGTGAGCGTCTGAGTGGTGGGCCAAGCAGCCACCCAGGGTAGTCTTCAGCGCCCCTCCAGCAGGAGCTCTGTGGAGATGCCTGAACAGGGACATCCAGACAGGGGCAGCATCCACGTGGTCACCATCAATTCTGGAAGCTTCCAGGGTATCAGGAAAAGCAGGCAGGGCAGGGAAGATCCACCAGGGATGGGAAGTGCAAAAGGCATCTGGCTGGCCCAGTTTAGGAGCAGTTTCCAGCTAACCTGGAGGTCCCTTGCCAATGACCCCTGCACCAGGGTGTGGCGGACGGACCACCCCTGGCTCCTCCATTTGGCAGGAAGAGCTAGGGGCCAGTCTGGAGGTAACATAGGGCTATAGCATCCTGGAAACCAGCAGCCTCAGGAGGGCTGGAATGGGTGGGGCCCCTTAAGGCACAGCTGAAGGGAAGGTGGGAAGGCCCCACCCTGGGTCTAAGACCCAACGGGGATGACAGATGGAGGCCGCCACAGGCCGCAGCTCCTAGGAGACGTCTGCTCTGCACTTGAAAAGAGAACAGGAGGGGCAAGGGAGAGACTGAGGGAAAGAGGGAAGAGGTGAGGGCAGATGGGGGCAGCAGGGAGGCTAAAGCCAGGAAGCAGGGAGAAGAGACACACACACAGACACACGATCAGAAGACAGGCAGGGCAAGGGGAGAGAGCAGGGAACCAGGCTGAGGAGAGTGAGGAAAGGGGAGAGACAGTTTCTTTCCAGGGTCCAGTTTCTCGACCCCAGGATAGGGCAGAGCTGTCTGGCTCCAGCCCACCTAGCTTGCCAGGCCTGGCTAGGAATCTGGACAGCAGAGGAGGAGTGTCAGAGGGCAAAGGCACCCGAGCAGATGCGGGTGTAGACATCCTGGTCCAGGGGCAGGTAGTGTCCCTGCTTCAAGTCCAGGAAGAAGAGCCGATCCGAGGTCTGGTGTGGGTCGAAGCCTTCATGCTGCAGCCGCGTCTTCTGGATCTTGAAGGTGCCTATGGGGGTGCAGGTGGAGGTGAGGGGGACTCAGTGAGGGGCTTCTAAGAGCCTCTAACTCACCATTCTCCCCTGAGTCTCCAGGCCTCTGCATAGGCCATCCCCTTGGTCAGGAACATTCTTTCCCATTTTGCCTTCCGAATTCCCCCTGGTCCTTCAAATCCCAGCTTCATGCCTGTCCTCCAGGGAGGCCTCTCTGACCACCCCCATTATAGCCTTGAAACTCTGTTCTCCCTGCCTAGTCACCTGTCCAACCCCCAGGAGATCAAGGCAGGGTGGGGTCTGTCACAAAATAAGTCGAGGGTCAGCAACTTAGAGCCCAGAGACCAAATCTGGCTCTTCACCTTGTTTTGTAAATAAAGTTTTATTGGCACAAAGCCACAGCCATTCATTTATACACAATCTAGGCTGCTTTTGCACTACAAGACAGAGTTGAACTTTTTGGGCAGAGACTGGCCCACAAAACTGAAAATATTTATTATCCAGGCTTTAAGAAAAAGTTTGTACTCACTGCAGTAGACGATTAAAAAAGAGTTTTGTGAAGAATAAAGGTTGGAGTTAGAATTAAAAGGCAAGAGAGAATACCTGTATGCTCTAGAGTTGGAAAGGTTTTTTTTTTTTTTTAAACAAAACTTCAAAAGCACAAACCATAAGATTTTTTTTAAAGGATAAGTATGTGTCAAAATTAAGGGTTTCTTTTCAACAAAGGCCACCATAGACAAATTTAACAGACTCCCAAATAGAAGAGACTTACGATGTCTGAAATGGCTAAGGAATTAACATCCAGACCATTACAAAGAACTCCCACAAATCAAAACGAAAAAGTGAGAGGCAATACAAAGATGGATGAAAGATCAGAGGTGTGAGATGATTTGCTCAAATTTCCTAGTCATCAGAAAAATGCAGAAAATGAAGAAACAAACACACAACACTGCAGGATGCCTAACAGGGATGGGAGTGAGGAATGGAAATAATTAACTATGTAAATAAAACAAGAGAAGGGTCCTATACAAGCCCACAATGCCAGGCTGGTACTATTATGTCAGATTTGGCCCAGGCGCCTAAACCAGGATAAATAAGTAAATGGTTGCTAAACCAACAGGCAGTTGGGCAAACCAAAAGAGGGAAAGGGGCGCACCTGTGGTATCCACCTGGGGCAGGAGGCGCAGGAAGATAGGCCGGGCATAGGGTGCCAGCACCTTCTGCAGCTCCTGGTACAGCACATTGGGGCTCAGCTGACCATGCGGGTCGGCGATGGCTGCCATGCCTGCTTTGCCTTCTACTCCTAGAGACAGAGGCTCAGTTGAGAACACCATCCCTCGCCCCACCACGGGACAAGATACACCCTCAAACATTGGCCTCTGGCCTCTGATCCCTTCCACCTGGGCTACACTCACCAAAGCAGCACATATCTGATTAAGCTTCTGCTACACTCCTGCAACTCTGGGCCAGAGTAGCTCCCATGATCCCATTTTTCTAGATGAGGAAACTGAGGCTTAAATCACACAGGAGAGGTGATTCCAGATCCAGTGGCTCCCACCCAGGTTGTTGTGTGCAGTTGTCCAGGTTGTGCACTGCCCAAGGGCACCTATACCTCCAAGCTCTTCCTAGCTAGGCTCCTCTGAGGCTGCCAAACCCTAGGACCACCCCCTGAAGCCCCAGCTTGCCTGGCACGGCCACCCCATACACGGCTACATCTGTCTGGCCCAGCAGGCGGCTCAGCACACCCTCCACCTCAGTGGTGGAGACGTTCTCCCCACGCCAGCGGAAGGTGTCCCCACTGCGGTCCCGGAAGTACATGTATCCAAGCTCATCCATCACCAGCACATCACCTGGCAGAGGGGGGAGGGGCAGGTAAGAGGGCAGCCGCCATCCCCACAGCCAGCCCCCACGGTGTGCGCACCTGAGATGTAGGCACTATCGCCCTTGTGGAAAACACTGTGGGCAATCTTCTTGCTGGTGGCGCTCTCGCTGATGTAGCCATCGAAGCGACGCAGTGGGTCCTGCTGGTTGATCTGGCCCACAAGGAGCCCAGGCTCCCCTAGGGAGGAGACCACACTCAGATTTCACTACATGGGCAGGGGGTGGGGACCCCAGCTCCCAGGGAACTAGATGGGGCCCCCCCACTCACCGGCCTGGCATGGGATACAGAGACCCTGGGCATCCCGCAGTAGTTCCAAGGTGTCCTCATTGACCTTCACCAGCCGGATTGGGTACACATGTGGCAGGATGCGGCTGTTGAAGCCACAGGAGCCAACCTGGGATAAGGCAAACTGAGCTTATGGTGTTGGGTAAGTAGAACACACCCAATGAGCTGTTAATCCCTTTAACAGAAGAAGAAACCGAGACCCAAGACTTACCCATTAGGAGGGGATCAGCACCCCTCCTCCATCCTGGGTGCCCGAGCTCTGCTTTCCTTGCCACCTCTCCAGGTGGAAACAGGCTCAGAAAGGCTCAGGCACTTGCCAGGGGCACACAGCCACACCATAGACTTGAACTCAGGGGTGACAGTCACACGACTGGCTGTGCGTGCTGGAGGAGGGGCCCAGGAGCTCCTGCGCCCCCGCCTTATGCCTCTGCAATGGCACCTGGGCCACCGTGATCCCCGTACCCTGACTTGTGCCCCGTACCCCACTGCACCCACCTTCCCGTCCATGTTGGCGATGCTGCAGTTGCACTCAGTGGCACCATAGAACTCGCCGATCTGGCGAACTTGGAAGCGCTGGGTGAACTCCTCCCAAATTGCGGGCCGCAGCCCGTTGCCCACCGCCAAGCGTACTCGGTGCCGCCCCTCCGCCTCACTCACTGGCTGCTTCAGCAGGTAGCGACAGATCTCTCCAATGTACTGGACCACCTGGCCGATGGGGAGAGAGTCATGGGTGGGAGTGAGGGCCAGAGGAGAGCTCGATACCCCAGCGCACTCCCTCGACCCTGGGCCCCTAGAGCAAAACGGGCCCTAAGGATGATAACTCTGGGGAAACAGCTCCATCCTAGCAAGGGCCCTGGGATGTGCCTTCTATGCAAGTGGATGCATCTGGGTCCCCCCACCATGCCCCTGTGCAGTCCCTCTACCCCCATGCCACTTCCTAGGGACACTTGGTGCACCCCACACCAGGTAGGAAGGCGAGCAGCAGCGCTGACATCCCAGAAAGCAAACTTAGCCCAGACCCCATGTGCTCTACACTATCCCATGCTGTCCCCGCAGAACACAGTCAGCTGAGATCCGGCTTCCCCCAGCAGCACCCCTGGGGTGGGACCGCTGTCAGGTGCGTGATCTTCATTTCCTCCCTGAAGTCACAGCAGAAGAACCCCAGTTGCCCACGGAGTCACCTGCTCATTCCGAGTTACCTGCTCATTCATAACCTGTGTAGGGAGGACCTGGACAGGAGCTGAGAGCCCCAGCTATGAATCCCATTAGGGTGACTTTGTATACTGAGTATACACACCGAGTGGGTGTGGAGAGACAAAGGCACATTTTAGCCATTTTAAGTGAATAATTCAGTGGCATTAAGTACAGTCACACTGTTGAAAAACCATCCTACCACTTATCTCCAGAACTTTCTCATCTTCCCAAACGGAAAATGTCTCCATTAAACATAAACTCCTCATCCCCCTCCCCCAGTCCCCAGCACCCACCATTTACTTTGTGTTTCTGTGAATCTGACCACTCTAGGGACCTCATATAAGTGGAATCACACAGTATTTGTTCCTTTGTGTCTGGCTTATTCACTTAGTGTAATGTCCTCAAGGTTCACCCACAATGTAGAATATGTCATAATTTCCTTCCTTTTATGGCTGAATATTTCACTGTATAGATGGACTACATATTGCATCTCCATGTGTCAACAGACATTTGGGTTGCTTCCATGTTTTAACTGTTGTCAATAATGCTATGAACATGGGTGTACAAATATCTCTTTGAGATCCTGCTTTCAAATCTTTTGTTTTAAAAACAGTCCTCACCAGAAACAAACAGCCACACAATATATGATTCCATTTACAGGAAATGTCTAGAACAGGAAAATCCATAGAGACAGGAAGATTAGTGGTTGCCAGGGGTAGGGGAGGGATATGGGAAGTGACTGCTGGTGGGGATGGGGTTTCCTTTTGGGTGATGCAAATGTTCTGGAACTAGATAGAGGTGATGGTTGCACAACACTGAGCGTGCTCGATGTTACTGAACTATTGTTCACTTTAAAGTGGCTAATTTTACTTATATGAATTTCATCTTAATTAAAGAACAAAAAAACAGTCCTCATCTTTCAGAGCTTTTATCTTATGCAGAAAGCATGCTGCTGTCTGGGTGGCTTCACAACGATGCAGAAGGAGGGATGTGGGTGGGGGAGGAGGGGTCAGGACGGAATGGTTGATGGCCCCTGGAGCCAGTGACAGGTGCTCAGGAATCCCCAATATTTTTCTGTCCACATTTCTATGTATTTGCAACTCCCAATAATTAAGTTAAAAAAAAAAAAAAAACAGACTGTGCATTTCAAGATACAGATTAGCGATTACCCCCAATCCCCCCTCCACCAGAATATAAATCCTCAAAAGCAGAGGAGAGCACAGTCATTGCCCCAAGGGATACTGCAGGAGGCCCTCCCCAGAGTCCCCACCCTGCTCAGCTGTGTGACCTGGGCAAGTGGCTGAACCTCTCTGTGCCCCACCTGTCCAAGGTAGGGTGGTACCTGCCAATTTACCAGTCCCTGAGCATACCCCATTCTCTCCCCTTGTACCCTCTTTCCTACTACGGGGAGGGGCTGGCACCTGTATTTCCACCCCCACAACAGTGCTAAAATCCTTGGCATGGGTTCTTCTCACCAGGGAGGGAAAAGGAGAAGAAGAGACGTGTCTTAGCCAGCCTGCTCTCCAGGACAGCAATACCCTCTTCCTCTGCTTCATGCTCACCCCACCTGGAGGCCCTCACACCCTGTGGCCTTAAACAGCCTAGGGTGGTGATTATACTCGCCAGTCTCATTTCCATGCAGCCACCTGCAGGGAAGACACCCCCCGCCAGGGCCCAGGGCACAGGGAAGCAGTGCTTTAGGGAGCTCAGGCAACCTGAACCCAATCCCAGTTGTATTATAAGCCTTAGTTTCCTCATCTACAAAATGGGCATGATGCCTTTGCCCACTCCCAAGTGGTTATGGGGATCCAGTGAGTTTACATGTGCAAGGTTTAGGCCTGGGCTAGATATAGAGCACATGCTCAAAAAACACTGGCCACCCTTCTGTCCCCATCCAGAGGCCCTGGAGAGGGGGTGGGGTAGCAGGCAGAGCCATAATGGTGGGTCCACAGGAGGGGGCAGGGCCTGACCGTGCAGTTGTACTTGACGCAGTCATCCCAGAAACGGCTGGCTGAGAACTTCTTGCGGATGACGACAGTCGTCCCGTAGATAAGACACTGCCCCACACCCATGATGTTCCCTGCAGAAGACAAGCTTGGTGAGGGGTCCCCAGTCCCCTGCCCCACCCCTGGCCAAGCTGCCCCACAGTACCTGCTGTGTGGTACAGCGGCAGACAGTCGTAGAGCACATCTGCTGGCTGCATGCTGTAGGCATGGTGGCCAAAGGCTGCGATGCGGTAGTACCTGCGGGGGCGGGGAGTGCAGGGGCTTGAACTACATCTCCCAGGGAATGAGAGTGGGGGAGTGTGCTGGATACAGCAGGGACTCAGGAAGAGCCAGCCCAGCTCTAAGAGGGCTGTTGCGAGAGGCACATGCAGCAAATAAAGAAAAACTGTCCATGGTGCTAGGTGCCCTGAGGGATATAATAGAGTGAAGGGACAAAGGGCTGAAAGTGACACAGCCAGAGAGGGCAGGGTTCCTGTCTAGGGAGGTGACACAGGAGCTGAGACCTGGCGAGAAGGAGCTGAGGAGGCGAGCTAGGGAAGGATGCCCAGGTGGTGGGCAGAGCAGAAGCAAAGGCCCTGAGGCCAGAAGAAGCCTGGCCAGTTTGAGAAAATGTGGGGGGCCAAGAAGGGAGTGAGCAAGGGATGGAGAGAAAGAAAACAACATCAGAGAAGTGGCAGAGCCACACAAAATGAGTAGGGGCTTTATTCTGAGGACCAACGCAGATACAGGGAGGTTTGGCACAGGGGAGGTCTGATTAGGATTTTACACCCCACTGTGGCTGCTGAGGGGAGCAGGGAGGACCATCAGGGACAGGAGTGGGGGCAGTAGAAGGCCAAGGAAGGGCTGGAGCAAGTCCAAGTAGAGTGGGGGTATGAGGATAAAAGTGAACAAATTGAAGGGAAAGGCCCTGCGGAGCTGGATGGGGGATGAAGTGGGGCAATAAGGAGCCCCAGAGCACCAGGCATAGGGCAGCAGTACACCCTGAGATGGGCTGTGAGTTTTATGAAATTGGGATCAAGATGCCCTTAGATCCCAACAGGAGCTGGGGTTAGGGGGTCAGACTACAGAGATGGCCTGGAGGCACTCAGCAGGCTAGGGGCAATGCCCATTGGCCCCTCACCTGCTGTGCACGACAATAGCGGCCTTGGGCATCCCTGTGGTCCCCGATGTATAGATGTAGAAGAGACGATCTGCAGGAGATACAAGTGTTGGGTACTGGGTGCTGGATGGGTAGGATGAGGGGGGCCCCACCCTGGACTCACCATCCATGCCCTTGCCAGGGGACTGGGCTGGGGGAGCTGTGGACGCCTCCTTCAGCATCGGGTCCAGGAGCTGGGTATCTGGCCAGACGCCCTCAGAACTCAAATCTCCAGAGCAGAACTTGAGCAGACTCTTCCCCAGCTGTCCACTCACCTCAGCCACTGCTGCAGCCCCAAACAGATGTGTCACAGTCAAGGATGGGCAGGCCCTTCCCAAGGCCTAGGATGCATGGTCTGACTGCCCCAGGCAGCCCCAGGACCCTGCCCGAGATGATGCCCGCACCCGGCCTCACCCGCTGCTAGCTCCCCTCCGAAGATGAGGGCTTTTGCGCCTGAGGTGCCCAGGCAGAAGGCCAAGGGCTCATGCCGCAGGTTGACATTGAGCAGAGCAGCCTCCACGCCCATCTTGGCCAGGCCCAGCCACAGCCCCACAAACTCGGGCCGGCCCTCCAGGAAAATGGCCACCACGTCGCCTGGCACAAGGCCCAACTGGTGGAAGACGTTGGCCACAGCATTGGAGTAGGCATCTAGCTGCGCAAAGGTCCAGCACACGCCGCTGCCTGCATCCACCAGGGCCAGGCGGTCAGGCTGCTGCCGTGCCACCACCTGGAAGATCCGCGGGATGGTATGGTGGGCGCGCTGGTGCCGCCACAGCTCCAGGCGCACACGGAGCAGCACAGAGAGGCCACTGGGAAGGGAGATGGAGGGAACAGAGTCACTGGGTGCCCAGCAGGACCCCAGGAGACCCCTCCCCAAAGCCTCAGCATCCCCATATGGAGAAAGTGGAGAAAAAGGTCCCTGTACCCCCAAGGGCTGTGAGGGCTCAAGGAGGACCTTTTGGTTGCTGCGTCTCTTGGGGGACCAAGGGCCATTTACCAACCAGCCCAGGAGGAGATGGATTCTCAAAGCTGGCCGGGCCATGCAGTGCAAATCAGAGTCACCCTGTCCTCTTCCACTCAGCTTGCCCAGTGACTCTGAGGGAGCCAGAGCCTAGTCCTGTCTTCATTTCTCTTCCCTGGGACATCCCAAGTACCCCATGATAAACCCCTACCACCTCCTCGTGCTCCGCCTGCACCAAACAGGTCCCAGGGTCCAACCATGAGCTGGGCAGCTGCTTCACCCCCATGACACTCAATGGCACTAGGCACAGATGGTCTCCATCCCAGGTGGAGTCAGAAGACCTCCTGGCAAGATAGATGAGCATTTGAGGCAAGTGTGTCTCACTCTCCCTTCCCCACTTGCTAGTGGATATGAGGTGATCAAAAGCTGCAGGGAACAGCAAGACCCCTAGCAGAAGTAGCCAGGTCTCTCAATGACTATGTGGAGTTGAGCAGCTCACAGATACCAGGCTGTCAGATGAGTGAGAAATGAACTGTTTATTGTTGTTTTAAATAAAGAAAAATTGCTTTAGATCAGAGAACCAAGACATCCAGAATTTCTTGGTACAACAGCTTGAGAAACAAATGGTTCCCCTGGCTTTATGTGGTACCTTCCAGATTCTCTGGCTCTGAGAGGCAACCCTGAGCTAGGGTTAAGCCACTGACAGAGGGGGCTGCTTTGTTACAGCAGCCTGCTCTCCCCTAACCAATATAAGTGTGGTCTCCACTCTGCCCCTCCCTTAGGCCTCATCTAGTCAATGTGTCCCACCAGCTTTAGTGTCAAATTCATTATCAAATCCATTTTTTGTACCCAGCTGCCTTCTCCATGCCTCTTTGATGCCCGCAGTGGCTTCCTTACATCTCTGGACTCAACATGTCCACAGTGGACCTCAGCACTGACATTCATTCATTCATTCATTCTCTCCCTCCTCCATTTACGCAGGCAGCTGATATGTACCAACACCTATTGTGTGCTAGGCAGTTTTCAGCTCAGGGATGAACAGATCTGACCCTCAGGGGCTCACAGTTCTCCCAGGAGAGACCACCTCCTTATACATGAATGAGCACGAGGAGAGTGTTGACCGGTGACAAGGCCCTGATAGGTGATGCAGTCACAGTGATGCGGACAGGAGGAGGGGTGGGGGTGGCCCTAGAAAGAGGCAGGCAGGTGACATCTGAGCAGTGCCTGGGAAAACAAAAAGAAATAGCCATGGGTAAAGATGGGGGTACAGCCAGCCAGTGCACAGGCCTTGGGGTGGGAATGAGGCACATTTGAGAACCAGAGCAGAGGTCAGCATCACTGGAATCGGGTAAGAGGAAGGTGGAAGGAGACAAGGTGCTCGGTGGGTAGGCAGGTCTGTCAGAGGAGAGGATGTACAGGCCTGCCAGTATCTGTAGTTTTTAAAAACAAAGGTTCAGGGCTCTGATGACATTTATGAGACTTCCTGCTTGGGTCACATTGCTTACCCTGGGGGCCCCTGGGAGTCTCTCCGGCTGTTCCTGTAAAAGACCATGGTTATGTGGTCCTTGTGACTCTACTGAACCTCAGCACCCAAACACATGCTACCCACCAGCACACTAAGCTATGCACAGATGCATACGCCTACCCTTTCACTGGGCTCCTCCCAGCATCCTCGCTACCTCGCTCAGGAAGCCTTCCAGGGGTGGCCTGTCACAGCATAGATTTCCCCAAATGGGACCAGACTGGGTCAGACTCACACAAGAGATGAGAGTCATTTCCAGCAGGGAAGGGAAGCAGGTGGAGGATGGGGCAGGCATTTGCTGCTTGAGGTAGAGGGCTTAGAGTCTTTCATCCCAAAGCTTGTGTGACTCATAAAAAAGTAAACATTACAAGTGAAAGTGGAAAGAAGAAAGCACCAGGTGAGGAATAAGGTGAAGAATGTGTACATTTGTGGACACAGAGAACACAATGAGGTCTGTATAGATTTCCGTAACCATATCTTATGAAAGAGACCCTGAGAAGGGAAACTGCAGAGCTGGGGGCAGCAAAGAGAGGGGACAACTTTCACTGCACAACCCTCTAGAACATTTGAATTTTGTACCATCTGTTATGTACTAACTACTACAAAAAATAAGATGTAAAATATTAAAAGCTAGCTGTTTATACATCCACCTCCCTAGTCAGATCCCCATGGCTCATTTATTCACCTAATAAATAAAGTAGCTAAGATGAGCAGCCTCTGTATTTATTGAGCACATACTATGTGCTAGGCACTGTGCTAACCTTAGCGCTAACCTCCAAAGTAGGGTCCTAAGATCCCCATTTGTCAGATGATGGATGAGCTGGGAGCTCAGAGAGGTAAATTAACACACACAAGATCACACAGAGAGTTGGGGACAGAACAACTCAGAACCAGGCCTCTTGGCAGGGTTCTTCTGTTCCTCCTCAGGCTGGTCATAAGGGAGACCAAGTGCCCATGGTGCACACAGCAGATGCTCAATTCATGCTTCTTAAAAGAGAGGCGTTATACAAGGATTGTCTTTACAGATGAAGGAGAGCCAAGGTCCACAGCTAGACACACCGTCTCTGGCTACCAAGCTCCTAATCACCAGCTTACCTAGCCACCAAGGCACCCATTGCTGGCTGATGGCAATCAGCACTAACGCATCTGAGTGCCTACTGTGGGCCCAGCTCTCCTCTTAGAGCTTCCTTGACAGAGCAACCCAAGAAGCCCATGAGGGAGTACTAGTGTGACAGCCATGCGAAGAGGGCCATCGGTGAGGTTGGAAATCAGAGGAAGCAGCCCCAGCAAGGAGGCTCCCCATCCACAGATGACACAGCAAGAAAATGGAACTGAGGCTGCAGCTGGTCACATTCCGGTTACATAAGCACCCACAGCAGGAACACAACCCTCATGGCCTGTCACCTGTCCATCCTGCCCTAGTCTCCAGGCTCTCTGAAGCACACCCACACAGGCAGGCAGTGGACACAAGTACTCAGCTCCAGCCACATGCCTGGGCAGCAGCCCAAGCCATCCCCACCCCAGGGACAAAGAGGCTACTCTCTGCTTCTGGGCCTTTCCCAAGGCCTCTTCTAGTCCCTCTGTCTCCTCCTATTTTCACCCAGGGCAAGAAGAAACCAATAAGGTTAAATGTGGTCAAATTTCATACTATGATTATAGGATGAATTGGGAGAACAGGAGCAGGATGCTTAAATATTTTCTGAACACAGGGTCTAAAGGCAGCCCCCACCACCACCCCAGTACAGCACAGCAGCTAAGAACACAAACTGAAGCCCTGGCTGTGTGTTCCCAGGCAAATGACTT